>VXBW01002166.1:180095-326233 GCA_013400375.1 Thinocorus orbignyianus
TTTTTTTTTTAAATCACCTTACCTTTAAAAGTAGTATGAAATATTAACTTTCAAGCACCACTTTCAAACTCTGGTTTATCCTCATTGAAGATTTTACTAGGTTTGAGACATGAATTGGTCCTCGTGTGGTCCCGTCTAATAACTATTCAGTTATGTCTAAGCTCAGCCTAACAAAGGTTTGATTGTGGCACAGGTTCTCACATCACGACAATCAAGCCAGTGCAGGTCAGTAGCAGCCCAGACAAACTGACATGGGCTTCAGCATATGTTAATAAACAAAATACAGCCCCTTCAGGGACCTTAAGCACATACTCTGACAGCTAATGTCCCAGCTCATCACTTTGCAGCAAGTGAAGCAGCTATCCCAGCTGCCAAATTGAAAGGGTATTAGTGGTGGTGGAAGAAAATCTCCGTGTAAGGATTTTCAGTTGTTCATAGAGAAGAAATCAGGGAGTAAAGGCAAAGTGTGCCGAAACCTCAGAACAGAGGCATAAACCAAGTCAGAATGATGGGTATGAGGAGACACACCATGATGTTCAAATTCCCCAGCCATTCATATAGAGGAAAAAATTTAAAGCAATAAAAACCCCAGAAGATAAAAAATATAGTGCATAAAATTCATTGCATACTAAAGGGCTTCTATAAAGACATTCCACATACTTCCACAAACTTTTTATATCTGAAGGCAAGAGGCTAAAGGGTGTTCTGTAATTCTGTAAATCCACTTCCATCAAATAAAACAAAGTGTTTCCAAAACATTTAACTCTTACTACAGGATCTGTCACATGCTAGGCAGCTAAAAGATTTTAGGACCACCCAGTAGGGAGGAAGTACCCTTTCCCACAAGGTCTCCATTTTAAAAAATACGCATACATGTACTCAGAGGATACGGGACAAAGTCCCGTCGGGCTTTGAATGCATTGTGAGAATGCATTCAAAGAAGAAATCAATATATGGAATCAGATTGCTTTTATGCTTTTCTGGCTGGGTCCAGCCACGTCTGCCTTGCTGTACAAATGCTGTTAATACTGGGGGACTGGAAAGTTACTAAGGCTCTAGTTCAAGACGACACCCAAATGGTTAGGTTTTCTACTGTCACTGCTCACATGCTGGCGGATCTTGCTAGGCTGGGAAGTAAAAGCACATTTCTACAAAGTTCACTAAAACAAAACAAAATTTGGCAGAGAGAATTACTTAGGAGAAAAGTAATGTAGATAAGAAACTGGAGATCAGAAAAAATCCACTACTTATCTGACAAGAAAGGATAAACTTAGACAGTAAGAATTTCCTATAGGGAGTATTTTTCCATACAAACAGTAGGCGGGAGAATAAGACAAGATCTGAAGAGACATCAGTTTCTAGCAGCAGTGGGCAGCTGCAAAATAAAATCAAGTGATTCCAAAAGACTTTTTCAGTGTCTGAGAGTGTCCTATGATTACTTGCAGTAAAAGCAGGCCTCTGAGTTGCCAACAACGTCATCACAAGGGAGTCCCTATACCAAGGTGGACTGCGACATTAAAAGTGGTGCACATACAGCCTTTGGAGGGTGGCTCTGTGATCTGCTGGCTTGGGCAGTGCCAACAGCCTCTGACTGGCGTGTAAACCAACCCACTGAAGCTACAAAGGGTGATGCTGGCATGTTACGTAGGATGTGGTAACCCATGCTCAGCATGGTCCCGTCCTTCAGTGGGACTTCTGGAGAGCCACCAACATTTCCCAGCTGAATTGCAGCTGGAGGTCTCTGCTCTGCTCAGTTTTATGACATGCATCACATGTATGCGGTCACAGGAAGATTTTGATATGCAGCTCCGAGAACCAGAAAGTTTTGTTGGATCTACATGAGTAACTCCCATATTGTCTCTGGATAAGGTCCAGCCTAACCCTGGTGTCTGCAATAATATGTAGGCAGAGTAGAGGTCTCTACACAGGGATTCATCCGTGTTCCAAAGGGTACTTTGCTCCATGTTCACTAATTGATGGGACCCAGGAAAGAATGCCAGGTTCAGTAAAAAGACTGACAACACAGAGCTAACTCAAACTCAGTTCTTCCTATGAATAAATTATTTTAGCTTTGCAGGTGAAAAAAGGAGGAACAGGCAACATGAATGTTTGTTTCTTATTTTAAAATACTATAAAAGATAGTAAGTGGTCATTTTGAAAACGAAAAAAAAATGCTTTTACAACTGCTATTCAAGAGCTAAGTACTCCGAACAACAAGTGAAAAACACAGCTTTATGTCTGCAGTAACACTGAACAGAAAGGAAACACTCCTTTGTAAGTACATTGAACCCACCCCCAGCAGTCCTTTAACACATTTACAGGCAAAAAGATGTATCTGTATGAATCAAAAGGAAAAGTACACAAAACACCTTAAACAAGCACTTTAAGAAAGCAATTCTCAGAATAAAAGCTCTCAAGATTCAGAAGAAATTAATAATCTGCTATGATTTTAAGTTTTAAGCATGAGCAGAGCTCATTAAAAAAAAAAAAAAAAAAAAAAAAAGTGCAATAGTCTTCCAAAACCCCACTCAAACTGTTTTCAGTGAAAACTCCAACAGATATTCATACCAAGCACGAGTGCTTTGGTGGCCAGTGAGAGAGATACCTACTTGCCATATCATTACCCGTTACAAAGAACTAGCATGGCAGAACTCGATGGTACTCCACTTGCCATATGGGATGTGTTCCGATGTCAGCTAAATGTATGCCATATGCTACAAAGCACAGTGTAGTGTCTGCCTATTTTGGAACACAAACAACTTGCTGACACTAAATGGAAAGTTCACCACAGAATTTACATCATCTTTGACCTAATTGTGACAGCCTAGGACAGGACTACTCAGGCTGCTCCTTTGGATTCCAGATTTTTTGGGTGATGCGTGTATTTATTGTCCAAACACATTACTCCATATTAGGAAAATTATCGCTGTAACTAGTTCCAGGTACTAACACATGTAACATCCTATTCTGCATTCTAGCAGAAAAAAAGCAGGTCTGCATCAAGTAAAAACAAAAAACAAGGAGAGACAGAGCCTCAACCAGTCGGAGTAACAGGGTAAATGTTGCCCACACGTCTGACATGCAGATGTTTTTAAATGTCTCCACCCACATCCAGATGGGCACAGCAGGAATATATTATATGAAAAAATGTGTTGGGAGTTGTGCAGAAACTAGAAAAAAAATATCAGAAGTGTGAAAATCCTCCTGGCAGTGAAGTTTTGACCTGTCCCCATTTAACACAGCAGCCCCAGATATTTGCTTTGGTAACAGCAGCACGGCAGTAGCAGACTAAAACATGATCAAATGGTTTGGCTGAGTTAAGCCTCAAGCAACCCCTAAGTATCTTATTAACTTTCCCATTAAACTTTTCCCTGCTCCACTGCCTTTAGATTTTACTTCCCCTGAAGCCTCAAACCTCCTATCCAGAGACAGTAGTTTTGTCATCTAATGATTTTCTTTGACAGTGCATTATTTAGTTTGATTCTGATGTTAAGAGAAGTACAAAGAATCAGAACTGAAGCTGGACAACAGGAACTCACCGTCCTTGTAAATTCAAATGCTGCCAAGAAGACAGTCTGATCAAGAATCCAAGAGGTAGAATTAGGGATGCAGCCCTACCCTACTAAGAATAAGAAGGCAGATGAAAGTGAAATCATGTTGTGGGGGGAGGAGGGGAAGCTGAAATCTTGCAAAACCTGCCAACTTTGAGACAATAAATGAGCAAAACCAGCACCAGTTGGAAAGGGACACGGGCAAGCCAGGCTCCTTATACTAACTCTTTGGTGCTCCCAGGCATAAAAGCGAAGATATCCACATCAGCAGTATGACATGTTTATTTAGATGAGTTAACTGTAAAAACACTTGCCAAGTTATTTGCAGGGTGTGCCAGATATATGTCAGAACCCAGCAGACTGATCTTACAGCAACAATTGCAGAGAATCATGATTTTGCTGTCTCTCTCTTAACAGCAGTTGACTAAATAACCATATTTTTCCAGGAAAGATTAGATGTCAATTTGTTTTCTTTTCCTGCTTGAACAGGAGTAACAACAAAGCTGGGTGTTGGTTTCTGAGCAAGTTCCCCACCTCCTGCCATCCCTTCACAAGTAAGCAACCTTTCCTCTCTGCACCCAAAACAGTGCACAAGGAGCAGGTTATTCAAATTACTTTTCATTTCAAGGTATTGAATTTAAATTCAAATTTGTACCTCAATAAAATTATCCAACACTAAATTATCAAATATATACTTTAAAAAAAATATCCATTTGTGCAGACATACCTTAGCAATAGCCAGTGACATAAATGACACCTAATGGTTTATGAGGTTAAGCTATAAATTAATTAAATTGCATAGATCACACACCACAGGACACATCCTAACCATGCTTGGTTTTTGTTCCTGAAGATGTTCTCTCAGTCTGAAAAATATAGTTGTGGAATTAGAAAATAATGGGGAAAAAAAAAAAAACAAACAAACAAAAAAAAAACAACCCAAACAAACCAAAATAGGTGGGGAAAAGAAATTGATTCTCATCAACAGCGTAAAAGACTTCAGGTGCCTGCTTCTGGAATGATTAATTTCTTCTGTCACTACTTGGTTTATTCTAAAAACAGATTATGTACATTTCCAAGCATGTGGTATCTGATACGCACAGGGATACTACAGAATACTAAACAAGAGATGTTGAAGGCAGCTCTTTTAAACATACCTTTCAACTCTTCATAAAATTGGGTCTACTCCAGACAAAGGGAATATTATGATATCTATGAAAGATGTAGGAGACACTGGAAACTTCACAGCAGCCTGAATAAGACTCTCACAAGCCTCTGAAAAACCCAGAGACCCATTAGATTCAGCACGACATTTAGACACAAACACTGCAAAGGTCACAAACAGCAAAGGCTGCTGTAGACTTGACATCCTCCAGGATGAAAACTTGTATTAAAAGAGGAGACATCGCTAAGAATATTGCAAAAAGAAAGGTATTATTTGTTGAGTACTTCCAGAGTTTATCGAGGTATACCCTGTTTTAAAATGTGCAGGGTAATTAACACTGTTTAACTATTGTGAAATACTATTGACAAATGTGGAAGTGGAAAACTGTAAGGAATTCTTCTTCTATTTCAGAGGCAGCAGATGCATTGTATGTTGGCACGACTGGTATTGAAACTGCAGTATACATAGAAGTCACATAAAACCCACAGCAAAGTCCAGATCGTATATTAATGGTGCTGTAATCCACGCACCAGCCTTCTGCCAAATGTGTCAAATTTTCCCCCCGTAATGGAGCCATTTTACTCACTGTGCCATATCCTACATTTTTGAGTCACTCACATTTTAGGCATTTAACAGAGCAACAACCACTTGCAGAGAAAGAAAACTAATTGCAATAACATATCCCTTCTATATAAAATTATTCTGTTCATAAAATTTAAGATTGCAATATTGCTTTGTTAATGAGACATGGGCAAAGCCGGCAAGCCTCAATATTATAATTCTCTTTTTACACTAATTGTGTAAAGTCAGTAGCGTAACTCTAATAAAGAATAATAAATCTATCTAGAAGTGTAGATACTCAGTAAAAAGATACTAGCAATCAATTAATCCAATCACCACATAAACTCATTCACCCGTACAAGACAGACATACACACTCACACCTGCCATTCCAGGCTGGATCTCAGAGAACATCAAATTTTCTCCTTAACAGAGTTCATAAAATGCAAGACTCAAAGGAGGAGTAAAATGAAATAGAAAGCTTCACCACACCCTGAAAGACATACTAAAGGTTAGAAAGCTGTAACTAATATAACTAGTTTCATTAATTTTTATATATATAAGAGTGAGTGAATGTTATTGACCTGGTGAACAATAAGTTGACCATGAGCCAGCAATGTGCCCTTGTGGCCAAGAAGGCCAATGGCATCCTGGTGTGCATCAAGAAGAGTGTGGCCAGCAGGCTGAGAGAGGTCATCCTGACCCTCTACCTAGTGAGGCCTCATCTGGAGTACTGTGTTCTTTCTGGGTTCCCCAGTTCAAGAAGGACAGGGAACTGTTGGAAAGGGTACAGCAGAGGACCGCAAAGATGATTAGAGGACAAGAATATCTCACTTATGAGGAATGGCTGAGGGACTTCGGTCTTTTTAGTCTGGAGAAGACTGAGGGGAGGGGATCTGATCTAAGCCTACAGATGCTTAAAGGGTGGGTATCAAGAGGATAGGGCCAGTCTTTTTTCAGTGGTGCACAGTGACAGGACAAGAGGTAATGGGCGCAAACTTGAACACAGCAAGTTCCATCTAAACACGAGGAGGATCTTCTTTACTTTGAGGGTAATGGAACACTGGAAGAGGCTGCCCATAGAGGTGGTGGAGTCTCTGTCTCCAGAGACATTCAAAACCCACCTGGACATGTTCCTGTGCAACCTGCTCTAGGTGGACCTGCTTTGGCTGGGGGGTTGGATTAGATGATCTCCAGAGGTCCCTTCCAACCCCATATCATTTTATGATTCTATGACTTTTTATTTGTATATAAAAATATCAATGGCTAAGGCAGTCAGGAACTTCTATGTGCAGGAAAAGCTAACAATCAAAAAGTACCCACTCATGAGGAAAGCGCTTCAGAGTAAAGGTACCATTTAAATTTACACTGTGAACATACCTGGCATATTCCACTGATGCACATATCCAAGGATTCAGTGTTGCAACGAGTACCATCTAGGACTTTTGGGGCAAGCTCCACAATCAAGTTCTTCCCCAGAGCTTGACATTTCAGGGCACATGGTGCAGTAGGATCATTATACACGGGGATCCACTCATAGAAATGTCCCTGGTATTTGACATCATTGTAGGCTGAACACTGTTGTGCTCTAAAGTCACCAACATCTGAAGGACAGTCCTAAAACCAAACCAAAGGAAATATTTTTTTAAGAAGGACATACTTTGCATTTGCAATAAAGTTATCTGATGAATTATACAGAATTTATTCAGGGAGGCTTGGTTCATGAACTGATCTGCTATGACAAATATACCATATTGCAAAGTTTTACTGTGTGTATTAAAACAATTTATGTTGCTTAATCCATTCCTTGCAGTGCAAGTAACAGAATATCACATATATTCCAGTAATAACAAGATAACTGATACGAGAGGAAAATTAAAAATGTTACTTTTTATGACACTATGTAGTACATTTAAAGCCTGGTTCTGTATTAAGAATTAACTTCAAAAGGATTCTATATATTTTCAGTGACTATAATGAGATGTCTGACATTTAATATTTCTCTTTTCAATAGCTTTTTCCACTTAAGGACTTCAGAATGGACTGCAGTTATTCATCAATTCATACGTCAGAGTAATGAAAAAGGTATTATTGCTACTTATACATAAAGAAATAAAAATTTGTCTAATTGTTCAGTATTTCTCAGAAGGGGGAAAAGGACATTAGGAGGACTTTTAGGAGGAATTTTCAGTCTAATTACAGAACACCTTCATCTCACGGAAGCAGCAAGGCTTCCTTTGTCAAAATAAAATATATTTCAAATCAGTAACTACAGATTATATAGTTCCAGGTCTAATGAGACAGTTCCATACCTCCTCCCATGCAGAGCCCCAGCATATACAGCTGAAAGGCCAAATATGAGAACTGTTTGAAATAAAATAGCCTAAAAGGTTTTTTTTCTTCTTAAAGCATTGCACCCAAACAATGATGTTAATATTAAACTACAGTGACAGGAATGGAGATGAATACTGATCTATTTGAAAATAACTTTGGTAAAGTACTGACAAAGGAGTTAGTGTGTCAAACAGTTTCTCACTAAAGCCTTCATTTGAAAGTATGTCTAGTGTCAAACACTCCATACGCCAGACTGAAAGGATATTCTTCCAAGAATTCCAACTGCACATATAAGCCAGATGTGAGGTTGATTTTCACAAAGTTTTGTTTTCATTGGATATAAGACTGAAAGATTGTGATGTGTCAGCTGAACTCATGGAACTTATTACTAAGTATTAGTTAACAATACTAATCCTGAACAGAGCTTCAATCTTATCAGTGAACTGAACCTTTGCTGAAAAAAAGCTAATGAAATAGTAAGCCCATTATGCAGCACTGGATTAAAAAATTCATGAGAAAGGTTTGAATTCCAGTCTGATGCCCTCAACAATGTCATCCTGACACCATTTTGCTCATATGAATCTGGATGGGTTGGTACTGCATTAGTTTAATACTTCATCAATGCCTCAGTTTTTTTTTCATAGTACAAACAACAGCCTAGAAATGGTCTCTGGTTTATTTGTAGTCTGCATAAAACACATTCTAAAATTGGAATTGTCTCTACTGATCAACACATGGGGTTTTTGCAACTGAGCAACGAGCAATTGACTGAGCATTCCCAGCAACACTTTTCAACTCTGTCCAGTGCTACATACTGCAGTGAGAATAACTCAGAAGGATGCTAACACATTTTGTCTTATTTTTAATCTGGGATAATTCTGCTTTGAGCCATATTATTTTAAACTATAAAATGATGGAATAAGACAAGGAGAAATGACAGTTACTGTAGGTCTTTGAGAGTTGTACCTCTGCAAAATCCCACAAGCGAGAGCTTCTAAAAACATCAGACAAATTCTGTTAGAAACCACCCTTATTTACTGCAGTGTCACTCCCAAGAAATTCACCAGGTTTGCACTGGTGTAAATGAGAGCAGAATTTGACTCTGACTTATCTGTCACCTCTCATTCTCCACAATAGCAAGTCTAAAAAGCAGAGAGGACTTCAGAGTTCATATGGATACCATATGGTTCCCTTCCACCGTTGCAAATAGAGGAGTAGCTAGGACAAAAATAGTAACTGGATGCTAGATTCAAGTAAAGTTAGAAGCAATATCTCGGAGTAGTGTTACTCAGCCATGTACAGCTACATTTTCATCACAAATTAAAGAGCTCTCTGTAAAATAGGCAGAGCGATGGCCTTGGGCTGAGTTTTGACAGGCTGTTGTTACAAATCATTATCACTTGGTGTTGATGCAATGCCAAGATACAAACACCACAATGTCAGGATGTCAATCCATGGTTACTGTATGTTTCTCACTGATTCAACACAATGCAGTTCCTTCCTTCCACTCTCTTCCTGGCTGCTTGAGAGCATTCTCATCTCCCTATTCTGTTTTGGCATCTTCAAAGAACACACAGCAATCCTGACAGCTCAATTCATATGCCAGCTCCACCTGCTTTATGTCAGCTGCGTTCAAAAGCAGGAGCATAAAAAGAGCATCACAAAAGAATATCAAAAGGATGGAATTATTATTATTTGCATTATAACATAATTTGAATGGCAACCAAGTTCAGATGCCTGTTTTTCTGGAAACAATAAATATTTGTATACATAAATTAGTTTATAATGTAAACATAAAGACAACCAAGCACAGAATGGAATGTAATGAAGACAACAAGAGGATTTGTAAACTTCAGGTTAATTTCATTAGAGTGGGTTAGAAAAGGGAGAAGGAATTTAAAAACTAGAAAGGAAAAGGTGGGCAAGATGTGAGAGAGTTATGCAAGGGTGAAACAAGTTGAGGAAGTGGGCAAGGTCACGCTGTCAGACAGTGATACATGGGTCCCAGTCCTCATCCTGTTTGTATGTCTTTTTGGTTTTAACCTATTTCAGACATCAATCCATCCAATCTTTCCCTCTTGCCTCTCAATATTCCCCATTTCTTCTTGTTAAGTATTTTTGCTACTTATTTCAGTATTTTTCAGACTTCTTAATTTCAGCAACAGCTTTTGTTTTACACTCAATTCATTGAACCACAGCCAAGCCATTTGTAGGTTCATATGTCTTCAGCTCCTTGTGTAGCATATCTATAAGGTTTAATACATGAAAATGTTGGCAAAATAATCACATCCAGATCTTGTACTGGAATTAAGTGTATTTATGACATGACTTATGAACGTCTTATTAGACAGACAGATCCGAAAAAGATTCTTCAGACATGACTACAATGCATGTACCATACATATATATATTCCCATTCTTATTGTGGCAGATGATTAAAAACTACTGCATTGAAGAGATGGCTTCTTATGAAATGTATCATTTGAGTTTTGGCAGTGAGCACTCAGCCTTTGAAAACAAAGCTAACCTGGGAAATCTGTATCTTTGTAGGCAATGTTCATGTACAAAATATGAAGGTTGCATCAGACCCTGTGACTCCTGCCAATAATTACTCCACTGAAAAACACACAAAAGAGAAGGCAAGAAAATTCCCAGTAAAAATGATGACACCAAAGCAAGTCTAGCCCTTTGTCTAGTTTTATTCTTTGAATCTCATTTTGTTGAAACCTAGCCAAAACCAATGAAGTCATTGTTTTGTTTTCTTTTTGAAATTAGCTTCAGGTTCTATGCTTTTCCTACACAATTTTCTGGCCATTTAGTAAAATGAAGATACCTGAGCTAGAAACCACCCTTGCCACAAGAGCCATATGGTGCATCAGCATTTGAAGTATAAAAAAATATATGAACAGACTAGAGAGAAACTATGCAACTCAAGGCGAAATACTATAGGACTAAAGTAGACACAGTTCAGCCAAGATTTTCTGAATGGGATAAATAAGCTGGTTAAGAAGAAGTGGATACTGGGACAGTAATCTGATGAATACGTTGAACAAGTGTGAGCATTATCTGTGTATAATAAAAGTTTATAATGGAATTAAGCATGGGGAAATGTGTTACAAAATAGTGGGTTTTCTTACTGTAGAAGAGTCACTCTGGCAGATGTATAAGTGACTTTTTGGCACATAAGAATGTGAAATTTATGGGGAAATGGCCCAAATAACTTGTTCTATGAATAGGACCCTGAAGGATTATCTTAAACACTTCCATATAGTGCACATCATAGCATTAGAATGTAACAGTATATACAAAAATGGAAACATTAAAAAAGGGGGGTTAAGAAAGACTGAAAATCTCATTGAACAGCATGTAATGAATAGTTCATATAGTTTATTTCTCTAATGTTTCTATAACAAAAGCTGAAAGCTAACACGCAGTTTTAGGAAATCATGCATCTGCCATCTCAGCTATGATAGAAAGATAAGCAAGCTAATACATATGCCTTAATCTCAGCAATTAGTTTGTTGCTAAGACCTTGAATTAATTTTTGAATTGAAATATCACTAATATTATTCTGGAACTATGCTTGAGTTCAACAAACTTACTACTGTTCTATTACAAATCCAGATGAAACCAATTTTCTGGTAAAATGATTCTTGTTCTTTTCATTAGAATGACACACATTTAAAGTTGTGCTTCATTTGTACTCCCCAATATAGATGTTAGTGTTGTAATGTATCATGTAGCAAAATTACATTTGCAGACAACTTTACACAGTGTACATATACTGAGTGTCTCATGTGGTGAACAATGATACCTACTAATATGGAAAGAAACTAGTATAAACTGTTAATTTTCAAACTAAAATTTTGCTCCAAAAGTGAGAAGTTCTCATTAAAAATAATGCTTTGGGGAAAATTATATCACTTGAAACAAAACTGGCCCAGTAGTTCCAGTTTTACAGTAGGTGTAAACTCCCATTTCAAGGTGAAGTCAGGTCTAATACCAACTTTGAATTCAGTGAAGCCAAATTCAAAGATCAACTCTATTAGCAGTGGAAATCCCACAAAATATATTTTTCTCAGATCTATACTCTTGGAAAAACCATTCCTGAGAGATTTTGGCTGTATCTGAATTGAAATGGAAACCTGACCCCTTTCAGACATGCCCCAAAAGCAGAACTGTAAAGGCAGCTTCCTGTCTGGAAATTAACATTTGAATCATCATAAATTCAAACAGATTCACATGCAAGAAGCTTGCCACTTATCGCTTTAAAATAAGTCCTAAAGTTAAAAAACAGGCCCCAGTGACTTCAGAAAAAAATCCCTGGGAGTTCAGAAAGGATATGGTAATCATCTTAATTTTCTCTAGGCTGAAGCATAAAGTGCCTTCACTTCCATCGGATTTTTACTGTGCCCACAATTGCTCTTACATATCCTAAAAACACGTAGACCTCTGCTTACAGCAGAAAATATGCATAAATTGATCTCATCTTTCTCTTTTTTCTGTACACCAGGTAGTTTTCTAGTCCTTTTGATAGAGGAACAAGGTCTGCTATTGTTGACTGGTTTTGTACTGTCACACTGGAAACAGTAGTGCACAGGATGAAGCAGAGATGTATTACTGTACACAATGCATACAACTAGATAGCTAGGGTTAAGGAATGTATCAAATTGATTTTACAGTTTGTTTATTGCTTGCATACTGACTGGCTGCAATTTAGCTCATCACACAGCTTTAAAAGGTTATGGTATTTTTTGCATGTGGCATTTTTATTTGTGAGCCAGGGACATTGTGCACAAAACTGCTAGGCCTTTTCTTCTGAAAGGGCAAGTGGCAGGGTTTGTGTCCAGAATCTGATTTTTACATGCACTGGGCCGGATTCATTAATCACTTCCACTGGCTTCTGCCAGCAGAAATTTAGGCTGTGAGCCGCTGTGGTGGAAAATCATCCAAAGATGAGGAGCAGAGTGCAGTGTCAGGCCTCCTAAGGAGAACATGTCATACTTCACATCTGCCTGCTGCTGGCAGAAACCACAGGTTGGCAATGACATGAGTATCACCTGCTCTTGCTTGGGTATAATTCAACCCAAAGGAACTGCAGGCCTCACCTTTCAAGGAGTATTTGTGTGAAAATTGCTGCCTTTCTCCCACAGCCAGAAGCAGATTAATCAAATACACTACAGTTAAGAAAAAAAATATAAAAATGCTTTTTCTATAATTACTTAACTTCCTTCTATCTTTTCTGGAATGGGATTACACAAATGTCACACTGTACTGTAAGGTAACCCATGCAAGAAGGTGACTGCTGACCATAAACCATCCTGAATTATTGGTTGTACACAGGTCTGTTTATCAGTGGTATCACAAAGTCCTACATGAGCTGTACACCTTGAAGAGACCAAAGCATCCAGGGTGAAAGGCAGCAGCTGTTTAAACAGTACAAAGCATCACTACAAATCAGTTGAGCACGAGTCATGAAGTATGCTGTGTGAGACCAGTTTTCATAAAATATGTCTGTAAAAATAAAATGTGATTGCATCACAGTAACAGCAATTGTATAGTCAAAACTTCACCTTTACATTCAGTCACAGCCATCATCTATGCCAGCGTACCTGAATATGCATGCTTCTGCATAAAGATCTAGGCTTAGGCAAACAGAGGGAATATAAGGAATAATTATCCAATTCAAGATCTGAAAGGGACACAGGCGGTTAAGCTCTTTGCTCATGCAAAGCATGCCACCATGTCATTAACAATCACAAATGATCAGGACCTTGGTTTCATGCTTCATCTGAAAGACAGCACCCCCAGGAAAAGCACTTGCTAGTTTAAGATGAGAACTGATTTGTTAATCCTCCAAAATGTGTAACTTTCCTAATAAATGATATAAAACATTCTGAATCACAATTGGCACTATAATTTCAAAAGAAAATGTCCATTTGGGAAGCCTAAATTTGAGACCTTCTGGTGTCATGCAGACTGAAATATTTTAAAATGGTAATAATGATGGAAAGAAAATTATGCACCATACGTTTTAAACAAGAAGCAGCATTTCTTAAACTTTAACACATTGTTTGAATAAGTAAAATAGGATTAAAGGCCAGACTCACATTACTACTGCAGGTTTTATATCGAATATTCCGACCTTCACAGTTCCTGAAAAACAGAGTAAAAATGGTTAACTGCATCACACCAAAACACAACCCTGCCTGTTTTACAACTAGTTATTCTCTTGAAAATTAGACTTTTATTGCTACTGCCATACCATAATTTGGTCTCGAAACACCGGGTTTAAATACAAAGGGGATCTTGGGACTCAGCAGGTTACACTGCTGTCTCTCTTCAGCAAAGAGCATGTGGCTTTCCCTGTAAGCCAAATTTATTGCAAACCTTATGAAAAACACATTTATTTTGTGAAAAAGATTTCACAAAGCATCCCTAAGCCTGATCTATGATGACCACAGCAAAGCTACTTCTAGTCCACAGAATGTAACCCAGAGGAAAAGAGGATCAGAAGAACTAAGCAAGCCTTTAATCATGCATAAGGCTAATGAGCATTAATTTCTCTTTCTCCTTTTTTTTTAATAGGAAAGAAAAAACAGCCTCAAACCTTTCCTTTCTCCGCAAACCCATCGCAATACTTTTTGAAGAACAGCATGTAATTTTACTGACCCAAAGCCAGAAGAGCAAAATTCATAGTTTTAAATGAAAAATCATTCTCATGGACAGCATGCATTTCTAAGGTGCCCAATGCATATAAGTTCTAAAATCCAAGCAATTCAGATCCTCTGCAAAGTCTGTTGTTAGTAGCTAAAATAACAGGCATATAATAAAGTCAAGCTTATTTATTGTGGTCTCATAAATACGGTGGGTGGGTTTCACACTTTTTTTAGGGACACAGTTAGCCAAACTTCTCAATAGCTGATAGGCACTTTTGTACAGGGTAAGATACTCTTCTTCTTACGAATGGCAAAATCAGAACTGAAAACATATTTTAAATTACTTGACAGGAAGCTACAATTAGCAATGTCTCTAAAAATCAGGAATAGTATTTTGGAATAATCACTTCATATCAAGAAGACCTGCCTTACACTGAAGAATGCATGGATGTATTTACGTGGATGGTAATTTACAGCTCTTAAATTAAATTTTCCATTTTTGCATGCAAATTGATTGCAAACATTAAAAACTCTTTAATATGTGTGAGGGATTGAAAAATACCATTTGAAAAGGAAAAAGCCATGGCTGCCTGGAGCAAGAGTTCACCCAGCTCAGCTGAAGGTGCAACTCTCCAAGCTCAAGATACTACATGTCTAAAATTTCCAATCTTTTGCAAAATGGTTGCATCACAACATGCAAGTTAAAAATGTTTATGGTACATACAAATGTGAAAACTGTGTTTCACAATTGTGCATTTCCTGGACATTACAACAACAATAAAACACAGAAAAAAACCCATCATTTTTTAAACTGCATTTGTTAAGGTATGGAAAACATATGTTTTTCACAGGGGAACACATCAAAAATATTAATAAAACCACAGTGGAATTTATATTGATACAATTTATTGAGCTTGTTTCACAGTCCTTAATGTACTGGTAGAATATCACAGTTTCTTGCTGCAAATACTATTTTCATCAAATATCTTTGTGCATGTAGCATTAAAAGAAACATACAGTGTTTTAATCAATCGCCTTTAGTTATGTATTTCATACAGTTTACACTTAACTAGCACATCACACCACAAGCATTCCTTAAGAAAAAGGCTTCCTGAGCGATATTGCATTTAACTTAAAAAAAAAAAAAAAATCAAGAAAATATAAATTTAAACGTAATCAGCAATTTTTAAAATACTTAAGAATAATTCACATAAAGCAAACAGTTATGGATGCCAGCACAGATAGCTTCTAAGCTGGTTAGGATCTCTTCTTGCCTGACTACAGGCCTCTTGCATTACTCATACTTTTAGGATTGCAGCAACAAGTCCTACATTAGTCCAGCTTTACTACTGAGGTAAATTGTTTCACCCCATATGCTGTTTTCTTCAAGCTACACTAAGGCTTATCCATGAAAACATATGGCCACCAGGACCACTGCGTGGAAAGAACTGGCAGAGGAAAAGTTTCCTAACAGAAAGCAGCATTCAATACATATATATGTGGAGTAAGTCACTTGTTTTTTACTACAGGGAAGAAACAGAGGAGCCCACACTTGAACATTATTTAGAATAATATTAATGCAGGTTGAAATAATTTGTGTGCAGGTTTACTCACCATTTCCTTTATATCACACTGACGAGGACTTCTCTCAATATTTGACCATACTAAATAAATCATTCCTCTTATTCTACAAACATATTTAATAACATACTAAAGTTCTATCAGAGCTGAAGGCCAAGATATTTATCTGATATTTTACAAAAAAACATTAAAAGCAGTATTTGATAACACTTGATCTGTACACAGCACTTGGTTCCAGAAACAAGCAACAACGCTTCTCTATAGACATCAGCAGAGGATATGGAAATATGGCACAGTTGCAGAAGAATAAATACACATAAGCATGTGGTTTACCTGCCATTTAAACATCTCCTCAGTGAGTAGGAGGCTCCCCCTCCACAAGTCCGTGAGCAATCACTCCAGGCTCCCCAGGCGTCCCAGGAGCCTTCCTTATCTTCATCAGAGCGGGTAATTCTGGAGTTCTGAAAAAAAATAACCAGAACATAGGAAAGAAAAAAAAATTATTTGGTACATGTTTTACTGTTTGCATTAATAGTACTAAGTACACTGCTTTGCTGCTTATTTACAGTATCTCAAATTTATTCACGATTTTAATAGATAATAATTAAATGGGACAGGAAGCAGAGGAAAATAAAATTCAGGATTTCCCCAAGTGTTTCTTCGACTTCACTACAATTGTTCAGCAGCTGTTCTGTTTTCATCTTTCATACTTCCATTTCTCTATCCCAGTAACCTTTAAAATTTCTCTCTTGAAAAAACACACACAGATTTTTATAACAAACATCAAACACAATGATCCCCTGAAAGTTGTCAGATACATGATAGGCCTGTTATCATAAAGAAATTAAGATTTTAGAATCCCAAATTACACTTAGGCTGAGATGGAAACACCAATTTCTCTAATCACCATAGTGATAGTGTTTGTATATAAACTACTACAAACATCATAATGGAACAGCTATTAACTTTATTATGAAAGTCACATTGTGGCTAGAACTGAGGCAGTGAGTCATCTCGGGTGACAGAGAAAATTGACTGATATTTGCTTTGCCCCAATATAATTTCAAATGAGAGAACATGAAAGATTCATCCAAGCTTTACTGAAACAACTGTTTATACAGCCAATTTTTTATTCCCATTGACTTCAGAGAGCATCTAAGCAGATCTGAAATAGATAAACAGAGACGCTACATTCACATTACTGTTTTATTCTTGTCAGCATAAGGAGGCACAACTAAATCAGAATCTTTACTGTGTTTCAGGAACTTTACTCCTCCTCTCAAAAAACACATGCATAGAAGGACAAGTGCAACCAAAAGGCTATCTGTCAGCAAACATAAGGCAAAGAGATAAAAACGTAACTAAATAAACTGCATCCTTGTAAACATTCAAGTCTTCATAATTACCAAAAAAAAAAAACAAAAAACAAATGCTTAAAATGTTACCAAGATTTTCATTAATTACTAGATCCAGAGGAGTGCAGGAGATTAGTATGTATCCTCATACTAAACCAGATGAACACCCTTTAATTCATATTTTCTGTAAGAAATAACTTAAGCAAGCTCGTCAGAGCAAGACTCAGTCCCATTTTCTTCCAAAATGTTTCACAGAAGTTGCTTAAAAGCAAAGGATGTGCAATTCAAACCTTATGGCAGTGAGAAAAATACGTAACTCTCCTTAAATTCAAGAGCATAGATAAAGTCATCGCATCTTCAGCCATAAAAAAAGCTGACTCATAAAACCCTACTAAGCTTGAAGTGAAAATGGCAAACAATAAAAACAAAGTTGTTTTCAAAATAGCATCGTACAATGAATAGAACTCAATACCATGCTGTGTAAGCAAAGTGACTTTCTCCTAAATACTAGAGTAGAAAAGAAAAAAAAAATTATAATCACGTGCCACAGAGCTTGAAGAAACTGGCCTGTTGCTGTGAACGATGCATTCACATCACAGCCCTAAGTATAACCACTGAACAAGCATCGTTTTAGAAACCCAAATGGTAAATGGTTGATCTTAGCCACATTTAAGCAGAACTAAAGATCACTCAAAAACATTTTAAAGGCATAATAAGAATAGGCAGATTTAGTATAATAGCACTATCACCCTTAGTTAAGCAGCTAACAGAAACATCGGCAATTTCCAGACTTTTCCATTCCTTCCTCAAAAAACTTGTGCTTGTCAAAAAAATTTTGTTAATTGGAGGATAAGCTATCTCCTTTTGGACTCTAAACTGCAGAAGTTGGTCTAAACACATCAGTGGCTCCTTAACTTTCTTGCTCCCTGACACTTACAAATTTTACAAACACTTGCTGTAACGCTTTAAAAGTGTTCTTAGGCCAATCTACCATTCCAGAAACGATAGAGCCCAGCTCTGCCAAGATCCCCAAGAAATTTTCGCACTGGCACTGGATTTACTTTACATCAGAAGCCAACTCTGAAATGTCTGACACAGAAAATGGAACCAACTGCCTTCAGTCTTGAATAAAAAGACCTCAGCACTTCCCAACGAATCACTCAGCACATGAAAATAAGTCAAGATGAACAAAAGAGTCAATTCTTTCAAATTTATGAGCACAAAATTAAAGTTTGTCCTCTGTAACCCCAAGGCAAATAATTGTTTTTTAATATGTTGAGAAATGATTAAACTTATGCTATTGAAGAAGAAATATATGCCACTCTCTCTTTTAGAATAACTAGTTTCTTTCGACAAGGCACTGACTGCCTAAAATAATCCTAACTTCATCATTGTATTAAAACCAGCCACGATATTAACAGACAGAATGTCATCTAAAGCCTTAAACAATGTCCAGTTGTTCACTTACCAAATTGCTTTGATAAAAGCCATTGTTCTGAACTGTATCTAATTAAAAAGCTGTAAATACTAGAATGATCAAAGCAGAAGTTTATGCCAACAAAGCCTTCTTTAGAATCATTGACTAATTCAGTGCCCACAGTGTTGATTTAAACTCCAGCTAGTTCAAACCATTCGTCCCATGGGAAAGAGTTAAAAGCAGCTTGCACTGGCTTAGTAATTTACTAGCAAAATAATATTGATTTACTAGCTGTCTGGTTTCATAAACTCTACACATTACATTTGTCTACACCATGGTACCAAGTTGAAATAAAATTAAGAAAAGATCATCAACATCACGGTTTAAACCAACAAAATCTTAGAAACTCATTTAGGAATGAAATCAAGAGCTAATTGCAATTGGGCACAAAAGGGTATTATTGTATCTCAGGACTGCGCTCACAGTTTGCTTCTTAACTTCAACTTTTCGTGGTTTTATTGTCTTCAGTCATAATTCTAATATAGTTGAGGAGTGAAGCTTTGCTGAACCATACTAAAACGGAAGCATTTTTCCTTTAGTTTAATGGCTTAATTTTGCAACAGACTAAGTACAACACGTACATGTGTACGCACATGTGCATCCATGATGTAACATGAAAAAGTACAGCCACAAGTATTGTAGTCAATCCAGATAAAATAACTTTAAACAGCTACAAACACAACCTGGATGATTTCCTGCCCTTTACATAGAACTGGATGGCAAAAGGTGTCACACCTACCCTGGATCCAGCTACACTAGTGGGAGTTGTATCCACTCCAAAAGCATTACACAGGAACACAGTGCTACATGCAAGTATTCCATTCAAAGTAGTGTGCAAGAACCTATACAATGGTCTCTGCAGAAATTAATCCAGTTTCTACAATAATTAATCTACTTCCACAAAATCTTTCATCCTAATCTATATATCCAACCTATAATATGTTTTGAAAGTAAAAAAAAAGATTAAGACATGACACTGCACTTGCGGTCTGGGCAAGAAACACTTGAATCAAAAGATGGGGAATATAAATTAATTTGGTGACACAGGCAGAGTCTCAGAGACTAAGATGACACTATGCCAAGGTTTCCTCACGGCCTGAGGCCCAGTAACGTGCAACCTGAGTCTCTGCTGACAACCCTTAACTGACAGAGACAGCCTCATACATGGAGAATTTTACTGAAAGTGTGGCACTGGCAGATTTGGACAGGGAGGAAAGTGTTTGTGCCAGTTTCCTGCCTTCTGTCCAGGGCTCTGTTTTGCTTCTGTCACATATGGGCACATACTGTAACACCATGTTCTGCAAAGTATTTGTGTGTGTGTGTTTTCAGGCAATACTTGCCTCGCAATGTACTCCTCAAAGTAACCGAGTATAGCAGAAGTGGGCACCGAGGTAAAATAAATGAAATCCAGATATTACCAGGGCTGATCATTAATCTAAAACAAGGGGATTTTTACTGTCACTTGTAACACCCAGTAAATAACAACAGCTACATTGACACACATTTCAAAAATCAAACACAGTGCTGTTACAGAAAGAAAAATGATTATTTGGCCAAACTTTTGTTTGGCTGTTATGAAGGATGACATAATTGTCTTGAATTTGCTCAAGCAGACTTCAAAGGAGATGCAGTGCCAGAGAATGAAGGTCAGTTTATGCAGTTTTATTATTATTCAGACATCCATTACATAAGGCTTGGATATGTAAATGTTTAGCATTTAGTGTAACAAAGATTCAGCTTCTTACAGAAATACTCTGATATCTTAAAAGTTTGTTTTCCAGAGTTTTTTAGCATATATTTTTGTTTTAAATACAGACACAAGTGAAGTATATAGCATTTGACATGAGAAATACAGAATTAACAGAATATGCTGTAAAAGAAACAGAAACCCAACACTCAGTTTCATCTGCCAGATTCCCCAAGTGACAGTCACTCTGCCATGTGTGTATCCCAACACAAACTACCCCAAATCTGCCCTGTGACATACCCCTGAGTACTTCCCCAGCGCAGGGTGCCCAGCTCTGCCAGGTCCTAGAAGAGATCCAATGCAACTTCCAGGCATTATCTACCAATGTAGACCATCGCTTGGGCTGGACGGATTTATAAAATGCCCTACTTGAACAGGTTAGAGTGATGTGGCTCACAAAATAAGACTTCATCATAACAAGTAAGGATTAGTCATGCAGGAATATATACCAATGTATCTGCTGCTGTGCTGATGTCAGTGCAGCACTCTGGGTGAGTGCTCTTTGTTTTTTCTCAAGGCTTCTTATCGAAGTGGTTTGTGTTGATTCAAAAAGGCATGCCAAACTCCAAAAGGGAATCCCCATAAGGAGTTACATTGGCACAGCTATATCATATTGCTATTTAATAACACATTGCATGTAACTACATTTCTCCATGCAGAAATTAGGTTCTTCAGATTAAATTCATCCAAGTGAGAGAACCTATTGAAGGGTATAAACATCAATTCAGTCCCACTGAAGGCCTAAATTAAGCAATACCCAAAGCTCAGTACTGGCCCTTCTCCCAGGAGTGAATTACATCCTTGATGGCATTTTGAACAGAGATGAAGCATTTCCTTTTTATTGCTTCTTCCCACTCTCATAACCCATAAATACTATTAACACTATCCTGACTTTCAGAGTCTTCCAAAGCACAAGTTATGTTGCTGTTCACTAATCTTCAGGCAGTGCTGCCATATGCCATTTTCTTCTCCTCATACCTTCAACAGCTCCAAACGAAGGTAGCCCAAGGAATCATGGTACTGAAAGGAAAATATCCTGCCTGAGTAGCTCTGTGATGTGTTTCCCAGATTCTTCTTTCCAGACACTATACTTGGTGGAAAAGGTATCAAATTGCACTGGTGACTGTATCCCTGGGCAGAACGCATAACTGAAAGAACAATTATTTACCTGCAGATAATCACTGGGTATGCCATTTGGCCTCCAAACTGTATCCTTCGCTTTTAACTCTAGCTGTTATGTCTGTGGCTTTGCGACAAACTACACCAGAAATCTCTTTCCCTGTTAAGGTCACATACAAAATTGATATACACCTGTGTTTTGTACAATCTAAGTAAGGTGTAGAATGCAGATTACAGATCTCGGAAAAACACTTTCAATTGTGGCAGAAACTAAATAGAAAAACAGTCAAAACTTATTTCCAGCCAAATAAGTATTATTAATGAGCTCTTGCTTTACGTGATTTTATCAGAAAAGCTTCCACTTGTTTCATTATGACAGATTTCAAGACATTTCCTGATATATTCCTACTATTGCTGGGTGCATTTTAATACTACCTAGCTGTGCACTGTATATGTCATTAAGTTTAACAAATCTTTTACTTATAGGTACAAAAGCAAATAATATACTTTTCTGTATGATAAAAAGGACACCTGGAATTATAAAATCCTGGAGAAAAAGCAATGTATCATTATTTCAGACTGATAAAAACCACCTGGGAGTAAATGCAGCTATTTTAAGCAGATGTTTAGAAGTAATTAGTTTTAATACTACTAATGCTATGTCAGTCATTCACTAATCTCTGCACTTGGCCTTGCCATTGTGTAGGAGTGTTTTCTCACTAGGAACTGACTGCAAAATGGAATCTGTGCCTGGTAAGAGAAAAAGCATTTCAGAAACACAAGCTGGTAAAGCTCAGTGACAGACCAGGAGAATCACCAGCCAGAAATGAGCCAAAAGGCAAGCATTGGACTTGCTCAGCCACATGAAAGAATACATCTGAGGGCTCAGATGTACTTTAGACTTCTCAGTGTAGAGTTCTACAATATATTTTCATTCTACAGCAGTTTTGAATAAATTCAAATTCAAGTTTTGGAAAATAAAACATGCAAAAGAGTCACACACAGGAAATATTTACAGTGTAATTCATTCTGATACTAAACTGAAGGCGAATCCCAGCATGTTTTTTCAGTATTATACTGCATCCAGATTTTCCATTGTCAGTGCGTTGCAAAATTTCATATTGACAACACAGGCCTGCACTGCAGGAGCTGTCAGGACAAAGTTGGAGGTTTTGGCAGGTGGAGCAGGGATACTTGAGGCTTTTGGCATCCAGGAAGGGATGAAATGTTGCTTGGCTGTTTGGCACCTATGAGCTAGTTGAGGCTTTTGGCACCAAAAAGAGTCTGTATCACCTCCTTCCTTCTTTGCGAGCAGTAATAGAGGGAACATGGAATTTGTGGGCATGGAGAAGGAATCATGGTTCCCACCTTAACAACTCCACGCAGAATGCAACTTCATTAGTACAGTCAACCCCTGCAGTTATTTCTGCATCTAACAATAGCTAAGTACAGCACCTACACGTTCCTGCTAAAAGAAATCAGCACTGAAGTAGTTAAAGCATAATTAAGTTACTATTTTTAAATTTCTGAGTTAACTACATAGTTTAGATAAGTTTAAAAAAACCCACACCAATTCTAGTTTTACTCACTGCTGACAGGTTTTGAAGTCCCAGGGGTATATTTTTGTTACATTACATTACTAAGTTTTACAAGAGGAGCATTAGCCTCTGTCCTCTCCTCTAAACAGCAATCTGTTTTATTTTCTTGGCTGATATTCCCTAAATTACTATTTTGACATATAAATGCCTAGCAAAGAAAGAAATCCTTTTTAAAATCCTGATAAGCATGTCCTGCAAACACACATCACTGACAACGCACCTGAGAATCCAGACTTAGTTGCCCAGGTTTTCATCCACACTTGCCCAACTAGAGCCATAAGCCCTGTATCTGCCTTATCTATAACGGTAAACATTATTCCACATTCACCAGTATTAGAGAACAAAGAAGATCTTGGGTCCCAAGAACAGGGAGGAAGGCTAATAACCAATTTTAATGATATCCAGTGAGGCAAGAAGACCATGCTTCTCTAATGCTTTTAAATCCAGCCATCCAGGACAGCTGACCAGTATCAGGAATATGAAAAACTTCTCCCTGAATTTCCAGAATTTTATTGTTTTCCAAGATGTAAAAGTGCATGTGAATACATAGCCAAAAATATATAAATTTGAACTCTCAAAACATATCTATTCTTCTGTATCTGTCCCATCTGAAATGGAAACTACACTGAGAAATACTTAACATCACTCCAATTCTCTCCATTTCTAAGTGGTCTGGAGAATTATAACTTAAAGATTTGCACGTGTAGCTGGCAAACAACTCAAAAGCCACAGACCTTGGGAAACACACAGAGGTTCTGAAAGGGAATATAACCAAGAAAGCAATATAAATTGTAGCGCTTTTTGCCCACTTTCTCGACAGTCAGCCTGAAACAAACACTTGCCAGGGCTTGGAAGAGAGATAGAGGCAGAATTTTAAAATAAGCAAAGGAGGAGGAACGGGATGCTTTAAGAAGTTCATAAGAAAAGTGATATTCCTTTTTAAAATATCATCGATTACATTAACATTCCCAATGAATAACTTAAAAGTTATTTCCTAATAAGTCTAAAAATAATTTTTAAATTTTAATCAATTACACAATATTCTCCACAGCATGGTATTATTAAATACACAGTCCTGGCATTCGGTTGCACAAAGAAATCTTGTCACAGGCATAATAACATTTTAATTTTCAGATGGCAAATACAATACACAGTAAGTTCGGATTGCAGCTGTTAAGGATACGTACTGTTATGTCCATTTCACAGACGAGAACCTGACCTCAGGAAGACAGAGAATAAGGTGTATTATGTGAGTCGCACAGCTGAGAATTACATCTCAGTCTCCAAAGTCAGATTTTAGTGCCCCTTATAGAGCTCTTCCACCTCCTATTTAGAAACTATAAACATTGTCCTTTCTACTGTGTGTATCTACAGTAGGTACAAAGTATGAAGGGGAAAGTAATCTTCAGGACATTTTGATATGTTAATTATTTCTGGGCCTACTTAAAAGTTTGCATTAACAACATTCCATATATTTCCTGGAGTCCATAAAAGTAGTAAGAATCCATGCAAGCTTTACCAAATACTTTTTCAAAATTTGCACCTGGATACACTGGTTTTTTCCACCTTCACACTGCACACCACATGTTCCTCATCCAGCATAAACAGTGTGACGGGTCAGCCAGAGTCCAATGTGCAGAATTCCTCAGGTGCATAATAGAAGAAGAGATTCCAATTTCTGGGAAATATATCTGGCATTATTTTTTTAAATTACCTTATTAAATATATTTGCAAACATCCAAATAAAGGCTTTTAAATACTTTACCATGCAATTTTTAAAACTGCCCTCAAAGTTAAAAACTGCATCGCTACAGCACATGCAGTGGAAATAGAAGAGCAACACTGATAAAAGGATGAGCTTTGTGCCTGTGACAAAGAAGAGGGTTTCCATCCGCTTCCAAAGGTCACAGAGTGGCACATTGGTTCCACTGTCAATTGTGCAAAAGCTTTCCCCTTGAGACTTATTTTTAAGGTTCTTTTTCCATATGAAATCACAACCATACTTCGGTAATTACATATTTTTGAATGTTTTCCTTGTAAAAAACAATACAAAACAAAACAAAAACCCCAAAACGTTTCTCCTAAGGGTCAGGCACCTATCCCAGATTTGACTCCTCTTAATAAAATAGCTTTGCCAGCTCAGGATCTCTTCATTTCATCCTTGATCTGTTCTTTTGCAGGAGACTCACTTGACAGTAGTTGAGGAAGTCATTCCAGGGTAAGGAGCACTAGGGCCAGGTATGTCATGAATTACTGAAACTCTAGGTTAAAATTAATTAACAAGGTAGTAAACTTATAGTTTACAAGCAGGAGAAAAGCAACAGGGGAGAGCATAGGGTGGGGCTTCTTGTCTTCCAGTTTACGGGTAAGGTCTAAAAGCACTGAGAAGAACAGACCCTGACACAAAGCCAGGAGCTGTTACCACAATCACCATCAAATTTTGCTCCCACTGATTTGCGGTGCTCCTGGTGGTATTTGCCCAAATTAACGCTGCAAACCCAGAAGTATAAGCAAGATTATTCCTCTTACATGGCATATGCACATCCAGCCTAAGTATACTTGGATCCTAGATCATGCAGCGGAGTGATACAATGGCATCTACTTGTTCCTTCAACCTTATCAATTACTGTGTTATGCCAAGTTTGTTAAAGGGTTGATTTGCCAAGACTCTTTTATAAAAGACTTACAGACAGGCTATGGAAAAGTAAATACAGATAGAGAGGGAGTGTGGGCATTTAAAATTACTTACATGTTACATATTATTTACCTTACAGTTTATAACACCATATACAAGCTTTATCACGTCACAACGATAAATTATGTCTTTAAAGCAATACCCTGGAAGCAATCACTTCAAAATACACAAGTTTTTGACATTTGTGCACAGCACCCCTATACACATGCTTTTGAAAGAAAATTCATGTTTTGTCTCTAATTGCTTAAAACAATCTCTTTTTCCTTTAAGAATTTTAGAGGATTTACCATGAAAAACCCCACTGAAATCAAGCCTTTTACTCAGAAAAAAAATGAGTACACCTCTAACTTTTAGAAGAGCCCCAATACATATCATATATTTTTAAAAATTGTTTAAAATAATTTTCCTGACTTGAGATGCTGTCTGCCAAGTTCCAGCTAGAAGCAAAATTTTATGGCAAACAGCCAAACCTATGAATAAAAGGAGTTTATAGAGGAAATACTAACAGAAGAATAAACTGTAGCAAGAGCAGTCAGTATAGAAAAGTCTTTCCTGTGCATTTTGTCTATCTATAATCTGCAATATTCTTAACCCTGGATATTGGGGTATTGCACTCCTGCCTGGCTCAATTTCATGCCAGGATTATCAGTAGTGCCAGACGATGATTTGGTTACAGGTATTTATACCACATCACTCATCTGAGGCATCCAAACTTCTCATTTGTGAGCTACAGACTCAACCGATGTCTCCTGACTCACCCTGCTATTTAATACTGTATGTAGCACTTTTAATGGTAATATTTCTATAAAAGTAATGCAAAGCAGATCACAGAACATAAGCAGATACACCTGGCAACAGAATAAATGTCAAAAGGAAAAATATTAAAGCCACATTGTCAGCTGACAGCAATTACAAAAACCCTAATTTTCCTTTCTATAGATGTAGAACAATTAAGTTTGCAATTTTTGAATTTTAAAGGCATTATTTTATGTTGATGTATTTCTCACTCCTGATTTTTAAGTAGATATCACTTTGTGTAGAGCCATTTTAAATTAATATATTGAGGGATGAGATTATTGAGCCCATAATTGAGAAGCAGTCTGACTGAAGTTAATTCTGCCCAAAGTAACTCTAAAACTTGTCAGCCTGATCATGGTGGCTTTTTACTGTGGCATAAATCAAATTTAACAAGACGATTTTTCTTCTCAGAGCAAACAGTTCTTACCCATTTAACTGTGAGCTGATCTTTGGGTGATATTAAGCAATGACGTAACTGATCCAAAATCAAAATATAATTTTAGTGTTTCTTTTTGTTACTCATGCTTAACTTAGAGACAAATTTAATATTGAAGTTCACTCAGCTTCACTGGCTCCAGCCGATTTCCTGCACTTGAAGAATGGTTTCATGCATTCTTGGGAAGAGCTCGCTTTACGCAAGGGTAGCCTGACTTGGAGATGTTGTAAACCTTCTATGGCACCTGCACTGGTGAAATGTAACCTTAAGCTGCTTCTGCTGCTGTTCTGTCATACACGTAACTTTTCTCTGATCACTGGTTATCTGGTTATTCAAAGTCAAAAGTTAGCACCAGTTCTGTCATCTCAGGCTTTCTCCAGCTGTGTTCTCTCACATACAGCAAATTCTTCAGGAAGTTCTTCTAGATAATTTAAAAACAACAAAACAAAACACAAAAAAACCACCAAGCTAAACAAAAACAAAAAAACACCATGACAAAAACCTCCAACATTAAAATATACTGCCTATATCTTATCTTGCAGAGGATCCCCATATGCAGAAGTCACAAGCCAGAACATCTTTTGAAGGCAAATCTTGGATATCACCTTTGTACAGTTTAAAAAAAAAAAGAGAATATTGCTGAGAAAAAAAAAAAAATCTTCAAAATATAGCTTCATGTGCAGAGAAGAGTTTCCCAGAAAAGTATTATATGTGGGATTAAAAATTTAATATTATCTTGTTATTCCTTGCCACTTTGAGTCAAATAAAATATAATCCACGAACTCATTTGATATCTGGTGAATAGTTTCCCTTTTATTGATTTTTCTGGTTTCCAACTTGGGGATTAAAAATGATCTGCCAAGGGAACAATTGCAATGGCAGCACAAGTCTAGATCCAATTCCCAGAAAAGCAAAATAAAAAAAAAAAAAAAAAGCCACTGACTTCAAATAAAGGAAGATGAGGGCTTAATTACATACGTGGGGTAAAGACGTGCATTTCCTCATTTGGAAAAATGTTAGCACAACTTGCTTTCTCTTCTGTGTCTAAGTTCCCAGTTTGTATTCTCCAAAGAGAGAATCATCCAGTCAGTAGTATTCATGATAGAAAAAGACAATTTTATCTATCTTGAGTTTGACTCAAACTTCATTCCAGATCTCTACTACTGTCTATGTTTAACTACAGTATCTTTAGCTCTCGGCACAGGGTAACAGGCCTGGATATGGAATATTAGCATGACTCTTTCCATATCTGTTCAGTGCCAGTATTTCCTATTATCAGTCCAATATTTTATGGTTATTGTATTAGCTTCCCAGCAGTACTTTCTCAAGTTCTGCAGCCTGAAACCTCCATTAACAGATGCTAACTACAATAGTTGTTTTTCACTTTTAGATCTTGCAAAAGCCCATAAATAACTGGTCAGTTTGTCCAATTTGCTAAAGAAATTTTCCAAGATTTGAATGGGCAACATATAAAACCACTAAAAATACTCTTGGCAGCTCATTCTTTTGGATTGTGTTCCTTCTGCCAAGCCAACTAATGAATAGCTTATTCCAAGATAGGACTTCCGCATGAATTTTTTGTAGAAAAGGTAAGAATATCTATTTATATAATTCCTTGGTTGCTTGTATTTGAAGGGTTTAGAAAAGGGAGGAGGGTTTCAATTTTTTATTAAAAGGGACATTATCATTTGTACTTAAGGAAAATTTCTGTAAATAAATTAATCAGCAAAGTTCCTTTTTATTTTTTTTAATTCTGCCTTATAGTCTGGTAAATGAAAGATAACCAAAATGCTATTTAGTGAAGAAAGCTTGATTTAAAAGCCATTGAAACCAACAGAAAGTATTTGACTGTTGGATTTTGTATAGGACCTACAAGAATCACCTGAATTCCATGTCAGATACAGTCGAACTAGAGACATGGATGTGATATTTTACACATATGCTCAGATAAAGATCAAAGAAGAGGAGAAAATACTTCTACAAACTTTGCTTCAATTTATTTCTTCTATTAGCCTCCATTTATGGGTGTTCTGGCTACGAAGTAGGTATTTGGTTGGAGTCTAGAATTACACTATTTCAAATACCCACAAAAAAGATTCACTTAAGAATGTAATTTTTTTTTTTTTTTTTTTTTTTTAACCACAAGAAATGCANGAAAAAGAAAGTAACATCAGCTCTTGGTTATCTATTGAAGCCAAGTTGTGCCTCAGATGCCACGGATTCCACCACCCCCTACCCCCATCCCCTGCCAAAAATAAGTTGCATTTGTTAGAGAAATTATGATTGGTGTACCCTTGTTGTAAAGAGTTGCCAGTCACATTTTAATTGTCAAAAGTTTCCCTCTTATCATTAGTTCATCTCACTCTCCAAGTTAAAGATGAAGTTCTTTGCACTGATACTAGATGAGAGTCTTAAGAACAATGAGAAAATTCAAATGATTCCCCACATAAACATTTTTAAAAAAACACCAGTTTTTTCAACATCTTTAGTATAAAGCAGCTTTTTTTTTTTTTTTTCGGAAGAAAGAGATACTTATGCCTTTTCATGTATTCTGTATACAAATTTACTTTGAAAGTTTGAAACAACTTCCTGCTCAATAACACACTTTTCCCCCTGAAACACATAAAAGCTAAGTTATTTAAGGGAAACTTTCCAGAGAGCTAGGCGACCAAGGAGCTATGTAGTCCATCATGCACAGCTAACAGATTTTATACTAGCTCACCCACTGTCAGATTCTAAACACTTCTGAATGTTCTACACTTTATGATATTACTTATTTTTCTTCCAAAAATATGTCCTCACAAAAAAGGCGGCTTGTTTTCCCTTGGAAAAAAAAAAGAAAAGATCTTGCTCACCATTTATCAGTCAATTCAAAGAACAGGGTATAATCAGTTTACTGTTTGCTGAGCACAAGGAGAGATCAGCACCCAATTTTTTTTCTTCACTGATACACTTGATATAATGTTTATGAGTTTTCCATACACATCTATTAAAAATTATCTGTGTGGCATCTCATTGGTTCAAAAAGAAAGGACAAGCTTCTCAGTCTTTGTGGAGATGACTAATAGCTAGTGGCAAAAGTATAAATTTGGCTTGTGATCTCATTCTCCTTTCTCCCTTGTGTACTCAAAGCCACAGCAGCAGCTAGATAAGAATAAAGGAAATATAGGGGAAATAACCTACATTGATAAGTAAATGCTGGTATTTGGAAGGTTGTGCATTCTTGATCACCAAATACATTCAATAAAAAGCTAGACAAATATCCACCAGGAAAAGCTTATGTGGAGTTGATCCTGCCTTGGAGTAGAGGAATAGACCAGGGTCTCTTCCAGAGCCATTTTCTGTTTGATCTATACCAGACATTGAGGGAGAGGAAAAGATGGTCTAAGATTCAGCTACTCTGAAGCAGCAATCAGTATTCTGAAAACAACAGTAAGGAAGGAAAGCTCTAAAACTGCTTTAATCCATACGCTTTGCAATGACTCATATTTTGTTTGGAGACAAGATCCACCTCTCAGCTATCTGTTCTTTCCCAGATGTGTGTCCTGGTTTATGCCTGCCAGAGGGAACTCTCTTCCAAAACACACCGTTTCACAATATATTTCCCACTTCAGGCAGCATCCTTCAAATCATCTAACTACTGCTTTGCTCTACCCTTTTATCACAAATCAACATTGTGTTTCTTAATATAAAAGCACCTTAAATAATTCAAACAAGACAATTTGATTATCTTCTGGAGACTGGCTATATATACACCTAGTCCCAGGTGGTCTGTCTGGAAACAGACATTGCATACCCAAAATCTACTTCTCCCTTAGGGCTTTTAAGCTTGCTGATGAACTGTTCCTACCCGATTTGGGTTCTTAACTTGTACTCCCAAATCCATATTTGTACCACAAATAACATCTATCACACACATATATTTTCTCATATTCTTGGAATAACAGCTTTCTTTAAACCTAAAACATTAGGAAACATCATTAACACAGATGACAGCTGCTGTATCCACATTCATCTTCCTTTTGATCCACCTCAGTTTTCAGCATTTGTATGTGGTCACATAGAAGGTTTGGGGCTGTTTTCTGTGTTGCACTTGAGAACTACATAAGTCACTGGTGGAGCAAATGGAGGGAAAGAGGGGTAGCCATCTACCACTTGTATGTTTTCTAAACCTGAACTGCTACAGGGACTAACCCTCCTCCCTTTTGACACCTTTTGTTACAGCAGCTCTCCGACTTCTCTGAAGGTTGCATTGAAATAGATGATCTCCTGACCATATGCTAGGTTTTGTATTTGTGTTGCACACAGAGACCTGTACCACTACTGAGCCAAAGACATTTTCCTCAGCCTTCAGCACTGCATTTTTGTACATCCTGGGGCACCAGGTGAAGCAGCACTAGTCCCACTGCTTTTATTTTATTTCATTTAAACAATTTATTACTTTTGATCACTATGTCTTCTTCCTCTTAGACATCCATTCTGCTAGAGGGACAGTTTTGTACCTCCATATGTTGTTGGTCTGGGACTTACAGTTATACAATCAGAATTAATATTAGATGCCAATAAAGGGGTTTTAAAAAAAAATATAACTATGAAAACATGACAAGGATTTTAAATCTACTTTGTGTAATTTGGCTAAACTTACCATGTTGCAAGGAGATCTATTTGTAGGCAATCCTAGGGGGGTTTTTCAGTCTAGTTCTCACTAGGGAATGTTTTGGAAGAAAAGTATAAAAAGACATTGTTTCCTTATTATATAATACTCCTGACTTAGGCCAAGAATATACTCATCATACGTGTGTTCATAATCTCAAAGACTGACACAGCTATTACATTACTTGTGTCTATACAAGTACAACTTCTAAAAATACAAATCTTTGACAGTTTTTGAAAGGTGACTTACATACAATAAGAAGAGCTCTGTGCTTGTGTTTGCATTTCTGCTTTGCAAATCCTACCCAGTAATTACAATCAGATCTCAAGTGGTCTGCACAAAGGCAAAATGAACACAAATCTAAGCTGGAGATGTGTTAAAGGAAAATACAGCTTTGCTGGTAGATAGCTCTTTAGACACTACCAACAGCTTCCCCAAGTAAGAGAAAGTTCCTAAGTTAATTGCAAAACTGATTGTGTTGTTACTGATCTTGCTGTTAAAGAAATCTTCTAAATTTTTAACTACAAAAGCCTAATGAAGGGATTGACAAATAAGAGAGTGTTGGAATGTACCATCATACCAACTATATTTTGATACAATGGCATGAAAATAATACCTGAAGCATCTAATAAATTCTCTCCTGTGAAGGAGGAACAAAGAATTGATTTGCTGATCTGAAAAGAAGGACACACATCTAGCCTGACCATCTACTCTGACCTCTTATAATAACAGTAACAGAATTTACTCTTACTGCTTTACTGAGCAACAGAATTCCGTCATGTTACTTTCCAGTTTTTCAGTCAGGCAAAAATGAACACATCCCAAGTTGGACACAAGGGATACTTTTCAATTCCATAGCTGACATTTTTTATTATATCCCCAAACCCTAATTCAGAAAGAAAGCTGTTCAGTACTTCTTTACTAAAGTCAAATCTCCCAATACAGATAGTTTGCATTCAAATGCTGTCCTTGCCCATTGTGCAGAACTGGAGGCTCACATGGTTTGGTAGAGATGGGCAAAGGACAGCTTCCTTAACACGACACATAAGTAAAGAAAACTGAATAGGATATTTAGGCAGTTAACACTTTCTTCAAGAAGAACACATGGTAGCTTTGGAGGACAATATCATACACTTTATTTTGTTCTTTAAAGGAACAAATTTTAAAATTTGAAAAAAACTTATATAGTTTTAAGGCCAGTAGGCTCATTGGCAGCAGTGGTTGATTACCCTGAGTGACAAACAGGGATTAGAAGAACGTTAGTGCTACACCTATTCTCCCATTTTAGCAAGCTGCTAGAGTAACAGAGAGGAAATCTCTGCCTTCGTCATGCTCCTGGCTGATTTTGACAAACTGAAATGTAGTTAAACTTACATTGGTTCTCCAAAACTATTTTTTCATGCCATACAATTCAGAAACCTGTGCATGAGGAGCATGCTTCAGATTTCACTCTTGTTGCAATAACTGTTCCCTCTTCCAGATTCTAGACCTAGCTGAGAAACTGGGAAGCATCTTCAGGAAAGGAGCAGAGAGCTCTGCGCCTCTGATCATACCACACAGTGCTCTAGTAGCCCATCCGCATCAGGCAGAGCCAAAACCCCAGCTCAATACTGACTGTAAACCCAGCCTGTCATAACACTAAGCTCCCAAGCGAGAATAGAAATTGTATTTAAAAAAAATGAAGAAGAAAAAAAAAAAGAAAACCTGCTCCTCTCTGCCAAGCAATCCTTATAACTAGCCCAGTTACTTTGCATAAATCGTAGCAATGCTAGGGGAAAAACACAGAAGACAGACTACGCCCTTCAGTAATTCAAAACCACAAAGCAAAGATATCCTGTTGTAAAGTACACGGTATTCCAGGATTATAATTTTTGCTTTGAGCCACCTTTCAACGTACACCAAATGGAAGCAAAACTCATTCCAGAGCATTACGAAGCCAGTTTTGTGTCTCTCACAATTACATTTGAAACCATAATGACAGATTACAGGAAATGAACATATGGACAGGGTGATTTATAAACACTTTTAAACAATGTAACTTTTATCAGTTCTGCTACATCAATCACAAATCTAAGAACAATTATTTTTTGTATATCATATCCTCAAGAGTGGTCAGGACAGGATTTGCTGACAGCTCATCTTAAAAAGTGAATTATAAATTGCATTCGCTCTCTGTGCCAATGTAATGGCTCCACATAGATAAGGGAAATCATGTGTTTTTCACAAACAGCAAAGCATAAAGCAGAGAATCAAGGAAAAGTTTGCAACGTACAGAAAGACAGTCCTGTCAAATACGCCTGATTCCACACTTTGATAACAGGTGTGGCTGAAAAGGTTAATTATAGTTAAAAAGCACTTCTTTTGCAAGGCATTTCATCTACTACACACAATTTTTAAATTATAAAAACAATAAAGCATATGCTAAATGAATGTAAATAAGTGGCAGATTTCAAGTAGCCCTTAACAAGGAATCAACACAGGGAATTAGGTGTGATTACTAATTAGTAAATTAAAACAGGCAAGGTGAGCACTAAGTAGCCAGTAAGAATAAGAAAATAATTACAGCTGCACTTGAAGATGGTGAAACTGATCTTGAAATAAAGAGCTGCCACTGCAATTCTGGTGGCCATATTTTTAAAATTGCTGAAAAGCTGAATGTCCAAAAAGTAGTAATAAAAATGGCCTAAGGGCTGAGAGAATGCCTCACCTACAGAGCTTCACAAACATAGAGAACATAGGATTATAGCATTCCAAATACCTTCCCAAGAGCAAAGAGCACTTACTAGAAGCCCATTTATATCTACTAATTGTAGAAACGCATAACTGGAACCAATCATTGGAAGCTGAAATCAGACAAATTCAAATGAGACACTGGGCACATATGTTTCATGCAAAGAATGACTGTTTGGCTTGATACAAAGATAACCTGGGTGGATCAAATACACATAAGGTCACAAACATAATTTGACATTCCTTTCTCTTTAAACTTCTGTGAATATCTTACAAATAGGGAAAATAAAATCTAATGCAACATTTTACTGTGGGTATTCCTGAGAGCTAGAGAGAACCACTGAAGAAATAAAAAAATTGTAGCTAGGAGATCTGCAGCACGAAGATGAATTATGAACAGTCTAAAAACTATTTATAGATTCTATTAGAATACACTGTACACATTCTAAAAACATGAAAAAAGATCTCAAACCATAGTGCACCATGAATGGGCAACCACTCACTTCTCAAATGCATTATGAGTCATTAACACTGGTAAGAAAAAAGCACTGCAATCTAGAAACGGGATGAAATTACAAGTTACCATTGCACTAGTGCACAACTCAAAAAAAGCAAGTGGCAACCTATGTAGACTAATTCCAGGGCATCTAATAGCAAATTATACATTAAATAAATTAATGAAATTAAATACACTGTCTTGTTTGCATCTAATTATACAAAAGAGTTACCACACAGGACTACCATTTCTGTCATTATGGGCCAATGTTTTCCATAACAGATCAGATTTTCAAAGAACAAAACTCTGAAAGTAGATTACATAGCTGATTTTCTTCTGCAAGGGTGAGAACATGCAATGCTTCCCACACTCCGTTCCACAAAGACTACACAAGCTTGAAACATGTGGTAGCAACAAGCCTCCGATAAAGCAAAAGTGTTGGTCAACGGCTTGCAGACCCCAAGGCCTCTGTCTAGAGAACAAGAATAATCAGATGATGAATCTACCAAAGTTTCTGATAAAAAGGAAAACATTTCAGAGGAAAGGAGGATACAGGAGAAAAGGAGGGGAAAAAAAACCAACAAACAAAAAGCAGAAACAAACCCCCACCAAAAAACCAAACAACCAAAAAAAAAAAAAAAACCCAACCGAAAGAAAAAGAAACAACCCCAAAAAACCCAAAGCCCACAAAAACAGAAGAAAAAAACCAAGAATCTACAATTTATACATAGCTTACTCAGAGAAGCTCCCAAATCAAAACTTCTGATTTCAGTGGAAGTTGAAATGGTTCTGTACTTTTGAATATCAGATCCTATATGTTGTATATTCAGAAAGTCAAGCACTTAGTAATAAAAACTGCTTGTACGAGTATAAAATCCAGCCTTCCCATAAAGCAAGAAAACTCCATGACCTAAGTCTGAATCGTGTCAGACTTTAAGAAGAAAAAAATAATCCTTCAGATAAATTAATTGTAAGTACAGCATACGTTCATTACCCAAATCATCAGTACTAGCAACTTCTCACCTGGGGAACGACCAGGCCAATTAGCCCATAGAAAAAGGCAGACGAATATTAACTATGCTTCTGCAATAACAAGGAGACAGCATTATTTTAATGAAGCAGTAGAGGGCACCGAAGCATAGTAAAGCTCAAATGTTCTGGTGAAGAGAAGCTGCCTATAGGTGATAACATACATACAGCATGGACTGGTGGCTGGAACACAAGACCTGGGATGCAGGCACCTACTTCTATGTCTGAAGAGAACCAACTACAAGCATTTGGATAAATGCACCCTTCTGATTCAGTTTCCCAACCAATAAGTGAGATTTTGTGCAACTACTCCTAACACAGAAGGCAGGTTTGTTTTTCAGAAGTTATGGGTAAATATAACATTTACCTAAGTAAACAGACAGCTGGAGATAGTCAGGCTAATAATATTTGAGAAAGACGGTGTTTAGACACCAAATAATATCACTACAATACACTTTTCACAGCTAATGTGGATAGCCTGTAATACACAACACAAACTCCATTCCACTTTAAATTCTACTTGAGTTTTACCACTTCAAATAGTCATAATCATCTATCTAATAGTCATAGTCATCTATCACAAGGTCTTGTACATCAGGGCGTGAAAGTGAAGTGTGTAATACTTCCTTTGGAGAGCTGCCCAAGGTAGATCGGCCTCACTGCTTTTCTCTTTTGCCTTCAGACATGCTCCAGCAACATCCTCTGCCTGTTCCAAGAAGCTGACCATCAGCAGAAAGGAAAAATTTAACTCCAGGTGAATTGGTGAATAAACATATAGTTGGAAAAGATGAAATCTGAAGAAAGCTTTTATGAGATAAATAGCCTAGTTGGCAAACAAGAACTTGGTTATAAACTTTTAAGAGCAATCTTCTTGATTTTATTCTGTATTTCCAAAGGCTGCTTCCATACTCTCAAAAAAGTCAAGATGCAAGAAAAGCTTGCAGCCGGGAGGTGCTTTTCCATATTAACCCTACACACACAAAAAAATAAGGTTAAAATATGGCAATATGTTTAAGCAGGGAAGTACCTAATAACCTACACAAAAAATGGTGAGGAGGAAGACAGATGTTTCTTATTTTCTTTAAACTGTTTTCAACCTTTTTTATGTGCTTTTGTGGAAAAAAAGTATTTATATTCCTATAATGTACAGCAACCTCCCACAGAGACTGGAATCCCACTAGAAATTTCTACCAGTTTATCTGCTACCTAGATTTTAATTCCCTGAACTTGATTCACTTTGGATTAATTTACATTTTCTGAAAATGAATTCTTCTGACATTCATTTTTCAGCACTCCCATCATGGACTGCTACGATGCCTTCACTGCCAGCAGACTCACACAACCCTGGAGCAGAGCTTCTGTGTTGCAAAGACACACTTCTCAGATTTTATATAGTGGTACAAAACCAATTTATCCATAAACAAAGGTAGGCACACAAGCAATTGTCACAAATGTAGTTAAGACTCAGCAGAAACAAGTAGACAGCAGAAAATCTTTTACATAGAAAAGTCCTGGCTGTTCTATTTTTCAGTCTTCATTAACTCATGCTGCTGGGTCAGGGGAAGACCCGATCCTAGCCCAAAAAAGGAGACTTCTCAAACAATATACTCAAAGGATAGCTATGTCTGCTCTCTGTCATCCACATCGTATTCTGCAATAATAATGAGGTGAGAGAGATTTGCAGCCTCTCAGACCATACCGCTCAACCCATCTGGAGGCCTTTGGCAAAAAGCACATTTCTGGGCAAACTGGTAAAGAATAAAGCACCACAACTGTCTTGCTAGATGGAGAAAACAAAAGCTTTTCTCTGCGTGTGAGATAGGGGCTGTAATACCCTAGTGACACTTCGCCTGAGAAAGGCTCAGTGAAAAAAGCCTCTACTAATCCTTCCTGTGAGCAACAAATCAGGGCCTACACTGTTGAGTTAGTTTCCTGCAGATTCTTTCCATTTGACAAGGGTAAACTAGTCCAAAAAGGTATTTGCTTTCCTACTCTGCATATGTCCAAAATGTATTATCTTAGCCTCTCATCAAGAAATAAAGACAACGTCAAAAGCAGAACAAATGCAATTCAGAACAGACAGATTGGAGGTTGAATAATCTAAAGCAGCACTCCAGAATTAAATACTACTTCACGATTTTTCTTCTCAGATATTCTTTGATGGGACCAAAGGTCTCGCCTTTGTTTCTTCGCATCTGAGTTATTCTAGAATTATTGACAGAAACAGCAAGTTGCCATACAGTCATTGATTGGGAAGCCTGTATAGTCCCTCATGAGTCTGGATTACTGGCAAGTGTCACATCAGTGAGGATAGACTCTTTCACAATTCAATAAAAAAGTTACCCTCTTTCCTTTCACCTAATGGAAGGTGGATCTACTCCAGAACAACATTTTAGTGTCTAGTTTACTATTCTTGCTCTCTGTGAATTCAGTAGAAGAATTCATATTTGGTACAATAGAAACAAAATGAGATTGTTATAAGGAAATTCAACACATTGAGATCAGTAAAACCACTGTGATTCCACATGTACAGATAAAAATTGGAAACATTATATAGGGAAATACCAAGGCAGGTCAATGTCAGACCAGACCTCATTAAGCCTCACTGTAAATTGCAGCACAGAAATGAAGTGCTGTGTTTCAAACTAATACAGAAAACATTCAGCTGCATTCCTTGTTTTCTATAATTTATAATTTTATCATCTAATTGTCTAGGAGAAAGCAAAAGAATACTGTAGTGTGTAGCTACATTACTCTTGCAAAATAAGTAATAAATTTTGGTGAAATGACCATATACTTCTAGACATGTTTGATGGAAACATCATTGGGATCTCAGGGTTAAATATGATTACAAATATTTGTTCTTCTGTCCCTGGTACAAGTTACAATTAGAAGTCAATATGCCTCTTAACTGCACCCAAGTCTTTAAAGTCACTTCATGCATTCTACAGTATTCCACATATTTGCACAGAGTGAGTGAAAAGGCAAAACAAATGATATCTTGTGAAGGCCAGGAAAAAACCAGCTACTGTTTTATAAGCAGCACACCCACACAAATTTGAAAACAAACTCTTCTGGTTTTGTATGTTAAATGTCAAGTATTTCCTCTTCTAACAAATACTCCTTTTCCCAAAACTTCAGCTCAGCTTCTGAAACAATGTCCAAAAGTTGCTACTAAGCTTTTTTCATTCAGAAGATAAATTGGACAGGTAAAGTATACAGTTTTCAATGAAAAGTTAGCTGTATAATTTCCTATGAAGTCTCTTCATAATTACCAAAATAAACATCAAGCAAAATCCAACTTTTTTGTTTTTTTTTTGTTTTACAAAGATTATCATTGCTCTTCAAAATGTATTTTGGGACTGAATATTTTTAAAACGCAGAGACAAAAATAGTTACTTTCATATTCTCACATGTTAGAGTTTACCTAAATCCCCCCCCCAAAAATATTCTTATTTAAGAGCTGCCTGTTTCAAAGCACTCCTATCTTTCCTCCTCCTATCTTTCATGGAGGGGGAAAAAAAAAATAAAAAAAAAAATAAATCCAACTGCCAACTGTTTTATATCAGAAACAATGACCCCAAGTTTAATCAGGTGAAAAAAGGTATTTCAAAATGTTGCCTGGCTTTATTTTAATTATGTACAAAAACTGCTGTATATAAGTGGACCCAATCTGATTTTGAGCCATTTATGGTAACCCATCAGCCAAAGCCTCAGCTGAATGCAAATCATCCACAAGACAGAACACCAGAAGTGGAGATATGAGATTAAAATAACAAACTGGGTTATTTCACTTGTGTGCTGTCAAATAATGCTTCTTCCAGAAGCTTGTTTAAAAGCTGTGCCTTTAAAAATTGCTCTGGGTTATGTTCCTGATGATTTTTGGCACCAAAACCAATGTTTCTCTATATTAACCAACTAACAATGAATAGAAGTAAATCACCCCAAGTTAAGGGAAAAAGTTCTTACTATGTATGTTGAAAGTTTATAAACCACGTTGATTCCTTCCCTTGTCTTCTCCGCAGAGAAATTATACTGGGCTAGCTGAATTGATTTACTACCTGCATGAGATTTTAAGACAGATCCAACTTAGAAACAAACATGAAAGTTACCTTGGTGGTACCGTATGAACTGTACTTCCAGATGAATGTAGGAAGGTGCTCTTGGCAGGGAGAAGAAAGGCTTGAAGAAACTCAAGGGGAGGGAAGAATACCAGTCTTGGCACAAGGACACAGAAACTCTTTTGGCCTAATACTGCTTTTGGGGCAGAAAGAGCATCTCTTTTACAACACTGGGCTCGTCCTGCTCATCCATCAGTACACAGTGTCTTTCTGCTACAAAAAGTGGGCCAGTAGTAACAACTCCAATGTTACTCTCACCATTAACTCTACCTGATATGTAGGAACAGAGAAGAAAATCAGTGGCATAGTATAAAAAGCTGAACTACCTTCCATTGTGAGTGGTGAGGTGATGGAAAAGGACAGAGATGTTGAAAAAAGTAAACAATAACAGTGGTTTAGTGTCTATAGAATAGACAAAGGACTGTCTGAGTTGAAGTAGACCACAGAAGGGCAGTGATTGATAAAGCTTGCAGGAATAATGAAGAGTCCAGGAAAATAATGGTGTCACTGGGTTAAGACTATCAAAAGCTTAAACCTATACCCCAAAGTCTCTACAAGTTTCATAACTGACTCCAATGACAGCAGGATTTGTTCCTTAGAAGGAAAAAATCAGAAACAACTGTTCCTGGACTTCAGAAGCAGGTGTGATGCATCACTTCAGACAGATAAGAACAAAAACCCTGCTGACTAAAGTTACATAACTGGGGAGGGGGGAAGGATGGAGGGCAGAAAAATCTTTCTTTTTAACTCTATTAAGCATCTTATACTTTTTCCCCCCTCAGCTTGCATGTGTGATTTTTAACTTTTCATTAAATAGCAAGAGAAATAAACTTTCCATTCTTCTTTTAAATGTATATTTTGGTGAAAATTTACGTTACAATTTCTCAGTTACAGTTTTCGTAACATCTTTATTGCTAGAGTTAATTAAAATGAACTTTTATAAGGAGGGTAACTCAATAAAAAGTATCAGTGTGATAAAAATGTAATTGAAATAAGAACCCTGAGATGGCCAACAGCACAAATTACAAAAACACAAGAATGCTGAGCTAAATTTGGTAAGCTGAACTTCAAGGTGACAGAGCAAACAAAGAACCCATAGTGTCCACAATTTGGGTAAGAAAAGCCGTACAAGAGGTACTACAAAATTTTTCCCTCTAACTTATTGAATTACATGTTTGTCATTCCTAATTACTTTTGTCATAGGATATACACAAGGAAAAAAGATTTATTAAAGAAAAATAACCTTACATACACACAAGATCATTCATTCTAATTAAAGAGCATTCCAGACAGAAATATGGTTTCAGCTATAGACCATTTCATCAATAAAAGATCAAAACAGTGCAGATGAAAGGACAAACAGAAATATAGGCTCAATTATACAATATGGGGGTCACTAGTAGGAACAAGGGTTTCCTAAACACAGCAATGATGCAGCTTTTACTCCAGCTATTTCAGCTGCTACCAGTGGTGGAGGTGTCAACGGGAAAGATGAGATGCCCGACTATTCTACTAAAGGGGCAGCTTCCAGCCTGGCCTGGGGGCAAAGCTAGGAGCAGCTAGCAGGAAGAGGCACTAACTGGCAATAAATCTTACATAAATTGGAGTAATCTCCCCAAAATCCTCAGTATTTTGTGGTCTATTGAAAACACCATCATTTACTAATTCTAAAGTAACTACAACATGTCTTCAGACATTAATTTTAAAGAGAAACCTGAAATCTCATTTCTAGACTCAAAAACAGAAATAAAGGTTTCCTGCATTTTGTTTTTAAGAATTTCTGGTTCTTGTTCAAATCTTAAACATCTCTGATTGAAGATGAAGTATTATCCCACCACGTCAAAGAGAGGTGAAGACAGCCATGTTGAACTGGGTCTCCCCTGGCACCAAGTTGGCAGAATGATTTCTGTTCAGATCATTAAACAGCTGTTGCTATAATTGGCCGTGTGACAGCACCAGAAACACTGCATAAGCTGGAAGGCACTTTGAGAGTTAAAACATTAGAAACATTGATTTGTTTGTCACTGCCACTCTTCATAATAAAGTACATATCATGTGTCCATTAGTAGCTCCAGCTCCTGCACAACCTGACAGTAGTGTCACATTCCAGGAGGTACTACTGTAAAACAGACCAAAGCCAAATTATTACTTCACAGTAGTTCCTTCCTCCACCAGCTTAAATTAGTTGGATCATTTCTTTAATGGAAGTTTTCTTGGCTCCTCTTGCACTTGGGAGAAAATGACTACAATAAGGTGCTTAATATGGTTTAAACACTGCTGCACGTTACAACTTTCAGAAGGTAGTAACAGTGCAGTCCAGGACAGTATCAGGCACATAAGTATCTACCCATGTAACTTTAAAGGGCTAACTTTTCATTTTGCAGTAACTGCTTCTTTGGAATTGTTATGGGTCAATGTAGCCACCTCCGTGCAAAGAGCCTAAACAGTTTTGGATACAGCAGACCTCACAGTTCCTCCTCGGCCATTATGTGGTTGCCCAAACACACTGCAATATATTATTAATTCAACTGTTTTCTCTCTGTAATATCAACCAGGCTATTCCAAATAACAGAAAATATTATATAGTATTATTAACTCGAAATATAATGAATAGTATATAATCCTTCAAGTTTGAAAGATTTTAGTTTGATAGGTTTTAATTGTATTGGAGACAAGCATCCACTAAAACCTGTACAAGTTTCAAAGAATGACACAAAACTCAAAAAATTACCCAAAATCAACATCTAAAACTGGTGGAAATTATTTTTAAATACAGTGGGAGAAACAGCAAGAGAAAAAGAACACAAGCCCCTGGACTAGCCTCTTTGGTAAGCCCAGCATCAATATAGATGGGCTATAGATCAGAGACAAATGAAAATTCCAAGTAAGAAAAAGGAGGCTTATACCTGGAGAAGCTGATAAGTTGGTGAGTACAATTAAAAAGACATATTAACAGCTCTTAAAATGTTTCAAAAATTTGACAGGAGTTGACTGTCACAGAAACATGACTTGTTTGGTTTTTTTCCTAATGTATCAGTAAGTGTGCACAGGTTACAATTCTCAGCTGATGCCAGTTTTTCAAGTGGTCACAGGCAGGATATCAAGGCAGAAGTGTCAAAATGCACAGGAACAAAACTACAACTGAAAAGCTGCTGACTGTACATATTGATGCTCTGCCTCTACTAGCATCTGTCTTTGACTTCTTTTTCCAATTCTGGGTAAAATTTTGGAGTTTTCCGTTTGGAAATACACAACATAAATACTGGTCTCCAAGCCAGCATACAATATTCCCAAACTGCAGCCCTGCCTACCTCCAGCACAGAGTATTTTCACTATGTATTTTGCTGTAAGTATTACTGCATGTACTAGTATTTGCATGGGTCTGTCTCACAAATAAGCAAGAGCATGATCTTTCTTGTATTCACACAGAGATAGCTCAAGGGTGTAAATGCTGGTCTAGCAGAAGTTTACAAAGTCATCCCCACTTTATGGAGTGGCACTTGCATTCTGAGACAGCCAAATAAGAACAATGAGCTGCACTATAACTCCATCGACTATCTCCACCATCAAGTCAACATGTGATCACCAAAACTGACCACCCATCCCCCAAAGGTCTCTTTCTAAAGGGAACGATAGATATACTACAACGAAAGGAGCTACAATATTAATGATCTGGCCTGTCTCCTCCTATTTCCTAGCTTCAGCTCTTGCTAGGTTCCTCAAGAAACACTTAATAGAGGCTGATGTCATTTCAGCCACAAAACACCCCTAGAAGGATGTTCATAGAATCATAGAAATACAGAATGGTCAGTTTGGTTCAACCTTCATTTTTTCAGCACAATATCTAAGCATAGTACAAGCACTATTTGGCAAAACTCAGTCACACAGATTTTCAACTTGGAGCATGAGAAAGAGTTTACAATATTAAATTCAGAAAGAAAGTCCAAGGAGCAATGAAACAATAAATAGAGATGGTGCATATTTTCATGTTATATGTGAAAAATTTTGCTTTTACCATAAAAGGGACTTTGCATATAGCTCATAGGGAACTTGCATACAGCCATATTCTCAAAATATGCTACAGCCAATAGCAAATTCCCTGCAATTAGAGATGAGTCAAAGGAAAAACGCTATCCAGAACCACGCGCCAACAGACAACCGATTATGCATTGGTCCCACAGGCTTTTTTGCAGCCAATTTAAAAGCCAGCAGCATCAGAGCCAGCCAAAGCAGCAAAACAGTGCCAAGTCAGTACTATAATTGTTTGTGCCATTAAGCATAAAGAATGCCATTGCTTCCCAATCTTATAGAAAAAAAATGTAGCATGGGAATAATGACAATTACTACATGATAAATTACTTAAAAAAAACCCAAAACTATTCTCTAATTACACCACCACTCACACATCAGAAAAGGCATTTTAAGCTAGTTATGACATAATGGATGACGTTTAAGAAAAAAATTTGTGTTTCAGTGATTGTTCCTGCTTTGTTTTTCTCCTACGAAGCCAGATAATGCCATATATAAAAATAAAGCAGGGGTGAAACACGAGTGCATTTCATTTCTGAATTTGGAGAAGGCATTCAGTCCTGCCTAGTGCCAGGCCTCCTAACAGGGACACTCCAGTAAGCCAGGACAGAATATCAGTAATGTGCCCTTTCTCCACACAGTAAAAACACTCAAGAATTTTCCACACTACGTACAGAATCATTTGATGTGAGAAGCTCTTTTGCCTTCTCTGTTTTGCTGTTACAACTACAAATGATGGGTGTGCTGGTCTATTCTACCCATGTCAAGTGGGAATCAGCATAAGAGTGGGACTCTGTTATAGGTATATGCTGGAGTAAGGGTGTATCTAATCAGTGTACATGCTCTGCGAAGTGAACCAAAAGCGTTACTACATTTTTATATGTCTGAGAGTCTAAGACGCAGACTAACTATAAACTCTTCTCCAAAGGGAAAGATACGAAAAAAATGTAATGCCATAAACTGGAGTCAATTGTGTCACCCCACCCTCCACCGTAAACAAGGAAAACATAAAAAGAGCAAAGGGCCCTAAAGACTCTAGGCAAATTCAAATTTCAAATGGAATATTTGTATATTTTTTTTAACTTAGCACTCTACAAACTGTATGAAGACATAAAGCACATAGTGATTCCTATCACCTTGGATGCCAAAAAAGAAGAATCAAGAACCTCATTCTCTTCCAGTTCTTTCAGGGAATTACAATAATCTCTATTCACTTTGAACCAATGACTGGAATAAACGACTAATCCCTATCACCCTATGAATCATCCCATACACTGAAAAAAAAACCCCAAACGCAACATTTTTCAGGAATTAGGTGCGATACATGCTTTGGATTTTTTTCTTTTCCTGTCACTCTGTTCTATTGTTTCTTTGAAAGGTACTGCAAATCCTACTCATTTTTTTGAAAAATACATCTTGATTCATTTCTCTGCAATGTACCAGCAGAGTTCTCCAAACTCTGTAGTCAACAAACTTCAGAAGAGAAACATGGTTTTGCCTTTCTTCTCATACTGAATTGCAAGAAACCCTGACCACATTGCTGACTCAGAAAATAAGGGTCTGTATTCTTCAATCCTCTGATTTCAATGGATTTCTTTTTTTTTGCTCTATGAAGAGAACCAACATCTGGCCTAGAGTCCAAAAACTCCAGTTTTAGCTACCCAGTGATAGTGCTGTAGCACTATTCCTGTCCTAGAAGAAGAGGTACTATATACAGTACATTTCCACCCAGCTTGTGTTAATCGTTATTTCAGCACCTACTTAAATAGAAATGTAGACAAAAGCATTCCATTTGCAAGGAGCAAAAACTCAATCTCTTCACAGACCAAGTGGGGGTAACCACATACAATCTGAATTACTCAGAAAGCAGAGTCCCTGGTCTGCACTGGATGATCCATGCCTCCCTTCCTTTCACTCCAAACTCTGGTAACATCCTATGCTATATGGAGGAATTACACTTCAATTACACATCTGCAGAAATATGTTGACTGTCTCTGAAAAAACAAGGACAAATTTTATGACCACAACAAAATTTATTATTAGTGTGTCATTCTAGCTATCTAAAGTAATTTTACAATGAACCATAGGCAGATTTTCCAAAGGGTATTACCGTGGACCTCAGCATTAAGTTCTTCCTTAGTCAGAAAAAGTTGGAAGTCAAAAAAATAACATCTTAGGTGTTACTTGTGTGGTTTTGATACCTTTATCACTGCTATGCCTCCTATATGCTCCATGTACATATGTAAATTACATGTATCTACTCAAACTGATACCGTCACCCAGTGAAAACTACTCAAGCCACTGAACATACAGATTATGCATAAGCTTCAAGCCACCTTTTAAAGTGAAAAAACAGCTGAGAATCTTCCACTGAAACCTTCAGGGCTTCATACAAAATGAAGTACAGCTCACAGCAGTATTGCAGTTGATCTACACCAACCACGCTCTACAAACCTAGAGTGTGAATACATACTTCAGAAGAGAACTGAAGGCCAGGAAGCAAACAGTCAACCTGCGCAACCTTTCGTGGGCAGAACACTGCCCCGTGGGAGACCTGGTAGATACACTCTGCATGAACTGGTGTTTCCATTTAGTCTTCAAGATTTGGTCTACTGAACAAAAGCCAATCTCGAGTAGCTTTTAAGAGAGGAGAGGTCTACACATGAGAACTATTGCAACAACATTGTCAAGTGAAAACTGGGCACAAAAAGAACCTGCATATCCAGAAGCGCGCAAGGACCATAAAAGCTCCAAAGGCTGCAAACTTCCTTAATTGTGCTAAGTGAGCCTATGCATCCCCACATAAAATTGCCACATCGGGTTCAACTAATCTTCCATACAAAAACTTTGTGTGTTCTTGTTCGCATTTTCAAACCAGTGATTCAGACACCTTTGCTTCAAAGCAAAAAATTATTTTCTCCTAAATTCTGAAAGCATTGCATCATATTGCTTATCTAAATTCTTTCATAAACTCAATCATTAGCCCTGGCACAATCACAACATTTATGTTCAAGGCTCTTTTCAGCCATAGCTTGTCCATTCTGTTATTTCAGTAGTTTTGTCTCAGTGAAAACTGACTTCACTCCCTCAGTTCTCCATGAACAAAAGCTAACTATTAAAGTTTGCATGATAAGAAAGAACTGTTTTATAAATCAGATATCCATTAGTGGGTGGTTTTAAAAAAAAACAAACAACATATTAACAACCAACTGCCTTGAAGTCAATTAATTATCATTTTCAAATGAAGCCAGACTATCTCCAAGTGATAGTTTTAAAAAAAAAAAAAAAACAGAAAAAAAAAACCTGTACTTAAAATTTAAATCCTGAACAATTATATTCACTCCTCTCATAACACAACATTAAAAACAAGCCCAAAGCTTTACCCAATAATCTCACAACACCATAAAGGCTTGCTACTATGGAAACATAGTAGCAGGAAAAAGTAGCCCCATTTAGGCTTGCCATGAACTGATAACCTTGCAAGAAAGGAAAGGCCCTCTACAAAGCAACCTACAGATTAGACAATGGATTGCACTTCTAGATCTGTGTTTAAAAAGTTATTTAAAAAAAAAAAAAAAACAACCAGCAGTACAAAATCATTTGTCATTGAAACTGCTTCAAATCCCTAAAAATACATACACATGTACACACATATACATCACCTCTGGTCTTCCATCAAGGATTCTTAATATAAGCCTGAAATGAACTTGGTATCCAAGTAGATTGATATCAACTCCTTCCAAGGATACCTGTATTCTTCAGTCATAAGACCATACCTTGGCTGGAGGGGGTGTGTTAAATGCCACATCTGTTTCTAACCAACATGTAGTACTAAGCTGATATAGTTTCATTCAAAATTCCACCCAAAACACCACCCAATCCAGGATCTCACAGCACTTTATCAAAGCACTATCTAATTACACAGAGGAGATATGAATTAACAAATACTCCCCTACCCTTAAATCCTCTAAGGCCAAAGCATGCAAACTAGAGTTTATAATTGTCTGGGTTTAAATGTGGAAAGCTTAGCACTTCACACATGACAGAAGATCCAGCCTTCAAAGTTCTGCATCAATGCACGAGATCATCATGCTGAACACAAGGAGAAATTTTGACACATCAGGCAACATAACATGAGGAAAGCTGTCTTGGCCATACAATATGCCAAGGCCACAGTACTGGGTCATAGTGTGAAGTGTCTTTTAGCAGCTCCTGACTCAGAAACTAACCAAAAGCAGCAGAATACATTGCTTTGGCCTTTCCGCTGCTCAGGGATCCCAGTGACAAACACAAATGAAAGGATCAGCAAGAGCAGCTTTGTCTGAAGTCTCTGATTGAAGACCACAGCCCCACAGCAGCAGAGGAGCACAAAGAACAGCCACCTGCAGAGTCTCCCATTCAGTACCTGAGCCTGACAGGTCTGTAGGAAACCTTGGACAAAATCAGAAATGTGAGAATATATCCAAAAATGATGGCTACTCCTGTGCTTTCACTACAAGAATACACTGTTTCTTGAAAAGAATATAATTAATCTATAGATAGTGAATATATATACACACATATCCCTATATATAAGAGCTACAGATAGATACCATATGTATTTGGCTTTGATACCACATTTATAGAAATCCTGCCTTTTGATGTTCTGAGCTAAACTGTGCAGGTGAGATGTTGCACTTGTGCTCACTTCTCACGCAGTTTTCTGGCAACAATGCAGCAAATTCCTTACATCGGTGCAGACCTGAGTTTGCCCTTGAGCTCCACATTGATCACAACAACATACATTTCCACACTAAAAGAAATAAGTGAAATGAAAAATACCGTGATTCTGAGTCTGCACGGTACGGTACTCATAACCAGCTTCTGGGGAATATTTGCATTTCATGCACTGTACTGCCATATATAAACTAGTACACAATCACAGATACTTCACACAGATCCCAAATGAATAAGACAAATAAATAAGTTGTTACAGAAATTGATTTGTGTAACAACAATGACATTCCACATGATTTTCCTGATGTTTAATAGACACAGAGGCTCAACTCATGCTGCTGCCTTTCACTCAAGCAAAGGGCATTTGTAGTACTTCTCCATTTCATACAAACACCTATTTGTACACTGGGGGGGAGTGGCACAGACACACAGATGGACGAGACACGACACCTCCATCAAATTTGGATGAAATCAGAAGAAAATAAATTATCAGGTGACAACTGAGACACAGACACATACACGCCTTCTCATTAAGCCTTAATAAAAAGACCAGACTGAAAAAGGATCTAAGCCATCAAACACAAAGTCAGAGAAGCCACCCCAGACCCAAAGAGCAAAGGGGCACCCAGCTAATTACCCCATCCATTCAGAGCCACCATCTATGAGAGTCCTGGGCATTATCTGAAAACATACACAAGACATCTCAAAAATACTCCATGTTCAGGTCACAGGTAAAAAGTAGTCATAATAGCTGGCCAACTTTTAAGCCATCCATTTTATGACTGGCAAACTCTTATCTCAATTCAGCCTTCATAATGATTTCTGCTCAATGTGAGCAAACACAGAATATCCTTGTATGACCTTATCTACAAAGCGAAGATTTCTCAGGTTGCACAGAGGAGCTCTGCTACTTGTGTCAAGTGGATTACCCCTTTTTCATCTGGAGGGGTGAATGTTGCACACGCCAGTATGTTTCCAAGACAGCTAACAAACAACAAACAAGTATTTCCAATAAAAAAATTATGAATGTTATTTTAACAAGTCTGAGGATATATTAAAGCATTAAGAGTGGTAAAAAATTATTATTTTCATATGATTCTCTACTTGGCAGAAATACAGAATACCAAGGGTCACTCCCCATAACTAGTCAGTTATTTGAGGGCAGATGACTGGCAATATCTTTAAGACAAACAGAAGGCTTCCATGTTTCTGTGTTACTCTTTATCTTATTTATGATTTTAAGCCAAAACACTGCTGGTTAAGTAGACTCAGGCATGGGACATACCTGCCTCATAATTCTGCATGAATGCCTAACACTGTCTCCCTTCACAGTGTTATTGAGGACCCCTTCCCCTTCAGAAAACCTGTTCAAAATTAGTCTCCAAAGTAAGAGTAGAAAGGCTTTTGCTGTGAGACAAAACCATTGTCCATGCTCCAGCAAGTTTGTCTCAGTAAAAGTATTTGAACAGTTTTAATCATTCTCCACAAAAAGATAGGTACAGCAGACAAACATTTAAGCTTTAATGCCTCCCAGTTATGAGCTGTAACCCTCCCACCTGAAGACTGGTGCTTAACTGCACATTAGAGAGACAAAAACAGGTCTGGAGACTCTCTGGATAAAAACCCCAGGCTTAAGGGAAACATGCAAGTCAAATATGCAGTACATGAGGGCAGAAAATTTAAAGTACACAGCTCACAAGTGATAGAGACCTTTTTGAAGGATCTGGCCGGTAGCATAAAGTATAACGTGTAAAATAATGTCTAATTGCACTGGAAATCAGCCGTGTCCCACCCTTCCTCTGCATGAATCCAGTCTCAGAGGAGGAACTGATTTAAAATGGATCTGCACTCAATCTCCTGCTTTTCTAGAATCCTAAGGGCACAATCCTGTAATCACTGCACACACTGAATCTCTGTACAACAGCCTCCAACATGCAATAAGATATCACATCTTTAAAATATCACATATTTATAAATATATATAGCAAAATTATAAAATATCACATCTTTATATAAAGAAAAAGAACACTGCTTCATGATTTAAAATGAGACTCATTGAAGTCAGTAGAATTCCCACTGTGAAATCCCAATGCTTCTGCTTTCAATAGTTTTGGACCAGATCTTAAAGCAAAAGGATAAGGCTAGACAAAAGAATAGAGATGGACAAAAAGGAGAGAGCAGGTAGATGTGCCATAATATCAAGTTTAATCACAACTGGGATTAAATTTTAATACATTATACATATTCTCAAATACCTTCCCCGTTTTATTACTTACCTCTCTTTGCATCTTATGTGTGACCTTTAAAGAGTAAAACAGAGCATTTTCTTCACCAGCAACAATGATCTTTCAATATGGTAGCCAAGAATTTACCAATCAGGAGGTTCAGAAGTTGAGTTTCATTAACATTTCCTATTCCATACAAGCAATATGAGAATGTAATTGATACCTTCACTTGTCACACAAAAAAAAAATGAATGGTCTCAAGCAATTTTCATTTAAGAAAATATATCCTCTGGACAATACTTAAAACAGCAGGAACCATCCTAGTGTAAGCATATAAACCTATAAAATTACAGAGCTATTGCCAAACCAACTTGAATAGTATCTGGATGCATATGCAGTACTGCTCATTGGCAAAAAAAGACTGGAAATTTTCTTTGTCTCTGCATGCATCTATGAAATGTTGGGTTAATGGGAGGAATTTTATTTTAAACAAAGAGGTCAAGAACTATAAACGTTGCTAAGAAAAAAATATTGAAATAAGGAAAAAAATTTGAACCAGCAATAGAAATAATACAGGCTAGGAATGCCCCTGGATCTTCCATTAATTTCATATATTAGTTACTAAATATTTATTAAGACACACAAAATAACACATGAAAAACTAGGTGAGCATTAAAGAGATACTACCCCTGTCTGCAAATGTGTTAACTCATTTGAGTTGCATGCACAACCACCATGGCATGTTTTTTTCCCACGACTTGTACACCAAAAAATGCAGCTCTGGAATAGAGCGCCTGAGGCTCCAAATAAAGATTTGCAGCAGTGTCACATTTATAGAAATGATTGTATATCATAATGAAACACACCAGTTTGTTCCCTCTCTCAATACTCCTGTTCGGCAGCTACTCCAGAATCTTACTTACGAGGTGACTAGAAACCCTCCCTCTAATTTCCATAGTAAGATTAACTGAAGGTCAGTACACTTATTGGTGTGGCTACAGTCCCTTTAAATACTAGTAAGCCTTTCTAGCCCCATGCAAAGACAGGCAGCAATCATGTGTCATCAACACCTTTCTTCAGCCAGTATAAAAGAAACCTGTTGTAAAATAAGCTGTCTATTCCCTAATCACACTGATAAATGTTCGCTGCATCTGGGTTTTTTTCTGAATGTTATTTTGTATATTAGACCTCAGTAGTACTTGCATATTAGAACTGAGTTCTGTTGCTTTGTTTCCAGTTATGAGCTCCACGAAGAAACTTTTGCTTGTGGTCCCCATGTGCCTAACAGTACACTGAGTTATTACTCCCATTTTCAAGGTCATCCTGTTATTACTGTATTGTTCTCATACTTTTCTCTGTTGACAGTTCCTCCTAACTTTATCTTATCATAAAGTACAATGGGCCCAATCTTAATCTTTTTTTGTCCCGGTCATTAATGAAAACATTAAGCAGTTCTAGTCCCAGACTGCCTCTGTTCATAACCTTTCTCTAAGCCAGTATTCTTCCTTCAACACAGTCAGTTATTCCTCTTCTATTCCTTATTCTTTTCTCACTTCACACACCAGACCACATCTCCTTTAAGTTAGTTTCCAGTATGACATTACATCAAACACCTTTACCAAAGTCCAGCTAAATGGAGTCTCTGTATTCCCCCCATTTAAGGGGGGGGAAAAATGATCAAAGAAAAGTATAAAATGAGTTAGGGTAGGTTTGATCTTCCAGATAAATCGGTTTTCTTCAGTTTTCCATTTACCTTTATGTTATTAATTATTCCTTCTTCAAAAAGCATTCCAAAGCTTTATACACTTAAGATCAGACAGACATACTCAGAGTTTCCTGGCTCTTTCCCTTCTCTATATTTCAGTACTATATTAGGTATTCCCTAGTCACTTGGTACCACCCTTATTTTGATAGACTTGTTTAAAATTCCTCCTATCAGAGCTATGATTTCATGTGCAGGTCTTTCAAAGTTCTATATGAATTGCTTATCAGATCCCCCTGATGTGACTGCAATGAAGTTCTATGAGCTTTGGTGCCTTCTTGAATTATAATAAATAATCAACTCCTGAAGACAAAATTACATACCATACCCTGGTAAAATTCCATTTACGGAGTGCTTTACCTGATTGCTAGTAGCGTTATTTTGTTTAAAAATACATATTCTTTAATAAACAAGATAGCACTCTCATTTCAAAACAGCAGCATAGATATGTGCAGTGAATACAAACAGAACTACATAAACATTTTCTGTAATTGTAGAGACAAATTATTTAGATCTAGAAACATTATATTCATATTGCATTGCATAACTCATTTACCAAAGGAGCTACATTGGGAGCTGTGTATGGAAGAGTAAATAATTCTGTTCCTGTCACTAGTATTTCTCCCTCAAAGTATAAAAGTTATAAATCTTAAGCAAAATGGTCTTTAAAAGATCAAGTGTTGACAATAACCACAGGTTTCTTCTAAGAAGTGTACAACAATTTTAACATGGTTATTAAATTCCAACCAAGAACCAAGCACACCCTTCATTTTCAGTCTGAAAGTACTCCTCCAACTAAATCTACATTATTTATGTAAACTAATATCGACTCCATATGGTTTAACTTAATTCACATAATCTCTTACTGTACAGATAACAAGGACATAGCAAGTTCGGTCTGCATTACAAGCACAGGATCAGACCCCAAACACGTAAAAGCTTATAAAACCAGCTAGAAGTCTAAGATTTAAAAGTTGACAATTACAGTGTGTGTGTCCCCTGCCCTTCCCCCGCCCATTTCCAGTCCTAATATTTTGTTTATTTTCACCAGATGATACTGGGTTTAAATTAACACCAACGCAAGATTGCACAATATGTTACTGTAAAATTCACAAGAGTGCAGTGCTAACATTATGTTACACCTCAATATGATATTTGGTTTAGGTGGCCACTTTGCTGCTCTAAATATGCATTATTTATAGTCTGGAAAAAGCAAAAGTTATCCTAGTAGAAAAACAGCTGTCTGAGATTGGGAAGACCCATAGGCTACCAGAGTGCTTGAGACTTGCCTATAAAAGCCTGCCCCATGGTCTATCTGGACCATGAAGAGCAGAAAAAACAGTCAGGTTAAGATCAAAACAGACAACGGTAGCAACTCCAAAGGCAAAGCAATACTCAAAATATTCAGTCCAAATAATTTTGAGTCAACTGGAACTATTCTATAACCGATATACACAGAGAAAACCGAGATGTAAGAATGTTGGCAAACCATCCATCAAGACTCTAGATCTCTTCAGAGCACTACAAGATAGAAACTATTATAGTGACACAAACTACAGAATTGAAATCATATCAAAAAGAAAAGAAAAAAGCCAGAGCCATCACTTCACATACTGTGATAGGAGGTGCTAAATTCATCTCACATGAATATCTGTTCTTTTCAAGTATGTTACTTTGTAAGGACCACCTAGAATTAGATTTTGTTACTACTATTTTGCATACTTACACAGCAGATATCAATAAGGATTTTGCCAGCTGTTCCCAAACTCATTAAGAGCAAGTTTGGGTGAGCATATAGGAGTGTTAGGAGATAGTCACAAGATTTACAAAGTAATCACATACCCACCCCCACTCCCCCACTTCTTTTCTTTGTACATATAATAGCTAAATATTTCTATCTTGTTAGTATGATGGAACAAACAGTCTACACTGTTCTTGTTTTGTGTGATCTCAGACTCTTAAGCTGAGAGTGCACTACACGCCCGTATACCTGCACCACACATACAAGTTTATGATAAGATTTTGTTGACATCCCCATCAGCTAAACAGGAATTAGTGACACTGTGCTGTAGACGTATCAGTTTTCTCCTTGTCTGTGGCAGTCATTTCAGATCTGGTCTTCCCACCTCCAAATCTAAACCACTACCAGAGTGCAGCTGCACAAGTCATTCCTCCTCCTACTCTAGGTCCATCTCCTCCTAGACCCTGCTGGTCTCCTGCCAAATCATCTTCAAGTACCTTGTCTTCACCTACAAGATCTTGCACAGGAGTAAATAATACAGAAATAACCATAATGTGCTGAGGAATTATCAAGCAAGTCCTTTTAAAAAGAAAACAAAGCAAAAAAACCTCCAACCAAATAGAGGAATATGACCTTACAGCCTTATTACATTTCACATGCTACACCCCCCTCCACACTCCCGTGACTTTCATATTCCAAGTGCTCTTCACAGACTTCCCCCTGCTCAGCATCCTACAGGAAAGATGAAGATTGGAGAGGTAAGACCATAGTGCTGCAAAGCAGGAAGGAATCACGCATGCAACAGTGCAGACCCACACAGAGATGCTGCAATAAATTCTTTCCCAACTGCAGCCTTGCACCATGGGCTGGCCCCAGTCACTGAACTGATTTGCCCGTTGCAGTACTAGACACAGAGCCTATATCCTTTTCCAGCCTGAAATGCAAAACATACACAATGCTTACCTTATATTGGGACACAAAAAGGCCATGTAAAGGTAGAGGGACTTGCAAGCATACTATCTAATTAGTGTAGTTATAAGACTGCGAACAAGAACAGCCTTAAGCCCAGTTTTTGACCTGGCGCTAGCGTGTTCAGAGCTGCTGTGAGCAGGTGGGTCTCCACTGATCCCTGCCTGCAACTTTGTTGGGCTTGTGAAACAACACAGTTAATTACAGTTTGGAGATTAGATAGTCAGAAGATTAACTAAATCCTAAACAGAAATTTAAAAAACAAAAAAAAACAAAACAACAACAAAAAAAAAAAAAAAAAAAAAAAAAAAAAAAAAAAAAAAAAAAAAAAAAACACAAAAAAAAAAAAAAAAAAAAACAAAAACAAAAACAAAAAAAAACAGGCCTTCCGAGACATAAATCTTGCAAGCATGGTTCCATACAGCACAAGTCCAGATCCCTAAATAGTTTATGATTCTGTAAAATCTTCACTGTAAAAGACTGCATATACTTAAAATTTGCAAATGTAGCAGCTTAAGTTATTTCTAGTCAGCTCATAAAAATCTGTCTTTAGCACTTTTTTTCTAAGAAAAAAGAAAGAAACCCAGACATACTCTAAGCTTAGTGAAAAGATAAGATTCTGGATATAATACCAATATGACTTCACCCTTTATTTTGTAAGGGTTCAAAACAATACTAGATGAAAGTTTATATATAAGCATAAGGAATCTGCCAAAATGAAAGTGAAAACCCAGCAAATTATATTTCAGACACCTTGACATATTATGCACCACGCATGCTGTCAGCTTTGCTGTCCTTTCCTTTGCTGTAGGCCGAATGCTTGAATACCGATCTTATTAAACTACAACTCTGAATTTATCCACTATATATAACATTCCAGATGTCGTACCAGCTGGGAACAGGCCCTTAGGCCATCTTTGGTTGATCTCTTAGTTGCTTTCCAGCTTTTGCAAGGCATTCATCCAAAAATATGAAAGAAAGTGCTAAAAACAGATGTCAGAGTTAATGGGGTTTTTTCTTCATGGTAGGAAATACAGAAAACTTGCACCCTGCACCTATTCTATGAAATATGAATGTTGTCAACAAACCATAAGTTAATTTTAAATTAAATCATAATGTAGCAGAGTTAATTCATACACTATTTTTCTGACAACAGGCCAGCCTCCATCAGTCCGTTCTTTGAAAATATTATGTGGTCATTTGGATTTTTTCATTAAGTTGGAAAATCTTCTGATGTCGTCAATCTGCAAAAATGGTTTCAAGTCCCTCATTTAAGAAAAAGTAATGCTTGAAATGTAAACCGGACTGATTGCAATTCATGGTAAGCTTTATGACAATGTTGGAGTAATGGGAGTTATTAAATCAGTACACATCTGAGCTATGAGCGAGAAAGACCTGTTGGCCTCATCGTATTACACAAATGATTTCAGCTTCCACTCACTGCAATATGAACAGGAGATGTTCAGATCTTCCCAAGAGGTGCTTTGTCTTTGGGGTCTTACAGGAGTCTAAGCACAGAATTTCAAAGAAAGGGGCTGGAAACGAGGCCCTGATCCTGCCAACACGTTTGCACATGTGCATCTTTACTTATGTGGGTAGTTCACTGACGTAGATGGGAGTCCTCACAAGAATTAAGTTATGTGTGTGCATAAGTGTTTGGGCCCTAGACTGTAAAGCCTGTGCAAGAGAGGTCATCTATCCTATCTGCTCTAGACACTGTTCCAAATTTTCTGTCCACACTCACCAAAATATTAACAAACATATGTAGAACCAATTCTCAGAAAGACTTCATGGTGTTGCCAGCAAAACCTTCCTTCAGTATGCAGGGCCTTGGTCTCTCGTACAGCAAAGTACAGGAGATCATTTCAGTTATAATTATATCTTAGAAGAACGATAATCTCTTTTGAGACTCTTAAGACATCCTTTTTAAAATTAGCAATAGTCTTTATTGAAAAGAAACCTCTTTATTGCACAGAAAAAGGACTATTCATAAGAAATATTTTGACCCTCCTTTTCTTTGCCTCACGTTCATTAGAATGCAAAGCTGAAAATATGAGAAAAACAGACTATCCTATAGCCTCAATACTGAAGGAGCAGAAGAATGAACATTAACTGGCAAGTTCATTGTAAAGTATAAAAATATCTGCAAAAAGAACAAAATCTTTTTCAAATGGAATAAAAAGAGCAAGACAAGTTTAAAACTTAGCGTACTTAAATAAGATATTTAGGATATAATTCTGATGAATACATTAGAATGCAATGTTATCCTAATGCAAGTAGTTACCACTGAAGCCAGAACTCAAAGGTGGTAAAATTTCATGGTTTATAATCTGATATTTGGACATATTTTACACCACTTACTACTAACATAAAAAAAAAAAAAACATCCAAGCCAATGCACTTTTTCAAACTACATAACAAAAAAGGGCCACTTTGCCATATGTTGTACTGATGTTATGAAGCATTATATGAGCTGTCTGAAAGTGTACAGTTTGTTTCTTCAGATTTATGCCATATAAAACTGTAAGATTTAGACAAAACAAGATCATTGTTTTATATGCTACACATTTAAGCAAATGTGCATATTTTTAGCAAAGATAGGGCAGAGTGGAGTAGTAAATCACACTTTGTCAATATTTTTGATCTGATTTGAGTACTACGTAATTAATTAATCACATCAAATACTTTCAAAACAGATTCCGTTTTAGCATTCATGCTGTGTGAATAGGTTCACTTGTATAAATCACAGCAAAGTTTGTGATCCTCACCAAAACTGCCAGCAGTAGGTTCAATCTAACAGTTTCCTAAACAGCGAGTCTTCACACATTTTTTGACACCAATTTTTTTGGAAAAAATACTATTAAACTTGTTGTCCTGAGTACTGAGAGGCTGCCTGTGCTCTGTACAACTATCCCACTGCCCTCTAATGCGTTAGTCTAAACACTCTGCAGTATTTCTTCTGGGGTACCTGAATCCAATCTGCCTGAAATTAATGGCAAATCTCCTCTGCATTAAAAAATGAAGGCCTGATCCAAACCCTACTGAAGTTACTATGATTTTTGGATCAAAGCCTAAGTAATCAGGTAAAGGAGAACGCATCTTGTATTTACAAATGCAACTGTCTCCCGAGGGTTATTTTAACAACTACAAAAACATCCCATATCATACAGCAGCATATTACTACTAATTTGTCTCATCCATGTACAAATACTCTACTCTGCTTCATAAACAAGCAAATCAGCTAAAGGTTTGTTGTCCTTTTTCAAGTCCTTTTCCTCCCAAGTATCGTTACAATGTTAACTGAAGAAAGGTTTGTAACAGCAAAGCAGTAAAATACATTATCTTATAGCATGATAGCACAAAGAAAAAATTTTACTAGGTATTTTTATAAAGCTAGGATTCCATAGGCTCTAGTGGCAAGAGGTCAAGCCTTATAGTCTCAGAATATTAAAAATGTCCAGATTGTTTCCACTTCTCAGAAACCTGACTGAGACTCCTTCTAGACCAAGAATCAGCTTGACAGTTGCCTGTTTATAGGAAAGCAGAGGGGAAAAGTAACAGAGAATGAAAAGAGATGTTTGATTTGCAAATCATTCCACAGAACGTGACACCTACAATTAGTGTCAAGTAACATTAAAGCACTGAAGGTTAATGTTCAAGTACAGCATTGCTCTTTACCAAAGACTACACTAAACACAACCAAAGCATTGAACACCTTCAACCAAGTGCCTCAAATCACATGCAAGCATTTATTTCTGTAAATAGTTTCAGACATGCAAAAAGATCTATTGACAAAGGACATCCTGCATGCTGGTAATTGCACCCAAATCCGCAGTGTTTTCCTGAGGGTAATGGTTTAAAGGGATCAGAAAATAAGCAACATTTTTTAGGCTGTGGCCCACAAAGAAAAGTAACTTCCGCATGTAAGACAGAGGGAGAAGGAAAAAAAAAAAAATCACTGGGCCTTCATAATGCAACACTCTCCTAGTTCTAGTACTGAAAACAACAGTCATCCTCTCTACCCTTAGGTCAAGTGCTGATAAGCCTCCAAGCCCCAGCCCAGCACCAGCACTGGGGGGAAGCCACACATGCAGCCTGACACTTGAAACACTGCACCAGAATGCAAAAGTCAGGGATTACAGCTACTTCTATCTCTCCAAAATCTGCATGTACTGTTTTTTTTTTTTTTTTTTAAAGCCAAACTTATTCTGAAGCTGTTATTTCTGATATTATTTGTTATGCCTAGCCTTGTTCCGATCCTGAAGCTCAATTGTTCTCGCCCATCCTACCACCTCCCCTGGAAATCAGTTCTGCTTTCTGTAACAAAAACAGTGAATAACAGCATTTCCCCCTGCTCAGAGATGCTTGACCTTCTTCCTTTTCATCAATCATTACCTTATCAGTCTCTTAACAGAACCAAGTAACAGGGGCATAACTCCCCTTCGCAAACTGAGACAGTTGTTTATAAAACAGCATAAAGATTTAGCATTCAACCACTATAGGAGAAGAACTCCTGCCTTCCCTGGCCAATCTGCAGCCGGATCACTTGACTACATCACATAAACACACTTTTATTGAATTAGATATCAGAAAAGACAGTTTCTGAAAGCTGGAAAATAGAAGAGAGAGTCCTCTTATTTTGTCATTATATCAACAGTACATTATTAATGTGTGTTGTGAAGCCTGGTACAGTTTATTTCACTTTAGGAGCATTAAAATGCTTCAGATCTTACAGTATCACAACCTGTAACACTTTCTTAGCTCTGAAAAGAATAAAGAGAGTTGTCAGTGGTGATCCTCTCATGAACCTACATTTACCATTTTTGCTGTTACTGCCAAATTTGGTAATTAATGTATGTAATTTTCATCCTTGTGAGCAAAAAGCTTTTGAAATCTAATGGTCAGTAGAAATAAATTGGGTTACTGGCAACACTGACAGTTATTTTGAAATAACGTGAAGTGAAATAACTGTTTGAAGTAGTAGAGAGTTTGTTCTTTAGCTGTCCCAAGGCTGGTTTATTACACAAGTGCTAATGATATCAAGCACCATTTTAACTATTCCTAGAAACAAAGCCAAGATATGCAGATTTATAAAAGCAGGTTTTTCACTGCGTCTTCCACATTAGTGGCATACAAACTGGAAGAAATTAGGTTCGAGTATATATCCACTAAAAAGGTCATTGTGACATCCAGCCTGTACTGTAAATCTGTTTTCCATGCTGGACAGGCCTGAAAGGATGACTATCAATGATATGAGGGTTGTAATCCACACACTCTACAATGGAAATTCTATTTAAATTACTCATTGCCTTGCAAAACAATAGAATTATACCAGAAACACTCTACATAGACAGATTCATTTATCAAGCAAGCATTTTTCTTAGCATTATTTCAGAGACAGTATAAACAGAAGTTTCTTTTACTTTTGCACTAAAACTTTCCATGTTAAGAGCTATATACTCTTTCCATGTTAAGCTGCTATATACTCTCATGGGTCTTTTCATGTTCTCTGTGGCAGAAGCAACACAGAAGGAAAAAATCCAATTCATCACATTCATCCTGCATGAAAAATTCAGCAATACAACAATTTTATTTTCTCATCTGTGCTAAACTTTAAGTTCCGAACAGCTTGCAAAGTCCAATAAATTTACTTGCACTATTACCAATCTAAGTACAATCTGTTCTGATCTTGACTGAGATCAGTGAAAAGCCACAGTTTTAAAATGTCTTTGCATCATATAAACAAATCGATTAATTCACCCTTGGGATTTAGCAGCTTAAAACATCCTCTCTTCCATGCCCAATCTGAAGAACGGCTTTCCAGTTCCAAGCATTGTGTTTCCTACGGTGGTTGAAATATATCTTTTTGATTTAGAAGCACTTCTCTACTATATCTCAATGAACTCTTATTGATAGATAGTAGCAGTGGCACGTCAGAGCTGTGTAAGCATGGGATCATTTTGGATACTTCCGGACCTTTCAGTCTTAATATAGAAGTCTGAAGCTAGGCCTTTATCAATGTCAAAATTCTTGGATAAGTACACGTACCAACTGCTGGGTGTGCACGGGGTGCATGAGGAGGTCAGTGGTAAATGCACATTACATCATATCAATCTCTCACGATTTAATCATTGGTTTCCAATAAAGAATGTCAAATGAATTTCTAGACTGTATATTGTTAATGCATTTTATCATGTGTCTTGTTACTAGTTCAATGTAGAAATGAGTTAAAGACTTTACAGTAGAGTATTTGCCCAAGTACACATCCTTTTGTCTGCTCCTGGCAGGGGCTGGGGGGGGAGACCTTAAACTTATTGCTACAAACTGAAAAATATATTTGGGAAAAAACCTAAACAAACTATAAAATTATTAATATGAGTTAAAAACCCCAGTCCTTTATGAAAGATGTTAATGTCAGAGACACTATAAAAACAAGATAGTCTAATATTGAAGCTTTTTGTTTTAATATAGACCAACCTCAAACTGAGTAAGCATGCAATTGTGGCCCCAAAGATATGTTCCAGGAAAAGGGAAGAAAATAAGTATATCAGAAAGTAACGTGTTTTAACAATTAAGTCCTATTTTCCAGTAGTAGAAAAGATACTCCCGATTATTGTTCACTCAGACCCTACAGACAGGTATCTCTTCTAATCTGAATCCTCTTTCCACCTGTCAGTGGTCTCAGTCTCTCAACACCCCTCCAAGGAGGGGTATGTAACAAATATCTGTCCAGCACCCAGGGGAGGCCGGAATAGCACAAACACCCAAAAGTTTATGTCCATTCTCCTTTCTTCCTTGAGAAGTCATTCTGGGGGAGCACCTTGCAAATAAGGGGTTGCTTCTGCTACTCGGGAGCCCTTCTCCCAGCTGCTGAGGCCAGTATTATCACAGCCACAGAAGGACTAAGGATCCAGGCCAATGAGTTTTACCACAGAATTCAGTGAACAGGATCACAGCCTCGTAGTAGGTATTTGATCCAATCTGAAATGATACAAAATGCGTTTGCTGCAGAAATTGTATTCTTGCAGATTCCCTGTGAAGGCATTTATCCTACATGAGGTGAAGACCTACTGGCTTCTGTAACTATGATTTACACACAGAGACTTTCAGCAGGGTTGGAACTAACACGAAGACAAATCAACAGAGTCTGTAATTCCTAGTGCACAAATTAAAGTGTCCTGCATGCAGCACTTCCACTATTTTCTTTGAACAACAAAATCCTGACCTTAAAATGTTAGTTGGTCCTTTAAAAAGTGCCAGCTCCCCATTCAGTTTGCCAATAAACAAAAGTACGTTAAAGGTTTTCAGTTTACTAAGCAATCTGTCACGCACAGGATTATATCACTAATGATATAATTACTTGTTCATATGCTAGCCACACACTTCCAGCAAGCATTAGCCTAAACAAAAGTATTGTTTGAATAGGATCATGCCTGACTTATGCAGTACCAGTCTCTGTAAAAGTAGTTTTGCCTGAAACTGTAAGTGGTTTTCATTTGCTCTTAATCCCTGCCTCCTTCCCTCCCAACTTCAAATCAGAAACACATTTCACTTGATTACAGAGCAAATTTCCTTATCCAAGTAATACTTAAAAAAAACAACTATCCAAACCAACAAAAAACATAAAAGTCCAAATTAAAGCTGTGAACAAAAAATAAAGGTATTTAAAAAAGCAAGCAAGAGAATTGGAAATACAGTACACCTAATATGACCTTCAGTTACATTTCCACAAAAATATCAAATGGTGCATTTTATATTCATACAGCCTTACAAACATTCACACGGCTCTAAACTGTTTAAACATGATTTAAAACTCCTTATTAACATCTCCAGGATTCCTATGAAGTACAACAAACCCAACCATTATTTGTTACTTACACAAGATATCCCAGCTAAGAGAACGGAAATACTTGCAGGATTCAAGTCAGTGGAATTTGTATTATCCTAATATCAGCACCCTGGCTGAGTAAGGACTGCAAGATCAGGCCTTACTCAGCTGAGGAGGAATGTTTCTAACCTAAGGTTGAAATTCAGGTAGCCAAGTGTTTGTAGTCACACCTGGAGTACTTCGACAAAATTAAGTCTATCAGATCACTCTCAAAATACACAAGTGAAATCACCTGGAGTGTTTGTTGGTAGAAGGTTTGCATTGCAGAAAAACACATGAAATAGTTTATGCCCACTTGAAAAGAGCTTGTTTCATTAAAAAAAATAAAATCTATAAATTAAGAGCTAGACATCGAGATTCAAAACATTAAGTCTTTTTAATAGTTTTGAATGCTTCAGGGTATCAACGGAAATGTCATGTCACAGCCCACCACCAGTTTCTGGCTCTTTCAAAAGCAGAGCACTGGAGCTTTATGTACTTGGGTAACAAGAGTGCCACTAACTACAAATCTTACTCATTTCTCAGAATTAGAGCTTGTCTTCACTGAAGTATTAATTTGAAATAAGTTTGTCCCTTACATGATTCATCTCTAAGCCCCACAATTTCTAGCTCGATTTCACTGGTGATTTACATGCAAACTAGCAGGCAATGGAGTAAAAGGGCTCATAGTAGAGCAGAAGCCAGGAAGCAGCCGATACTCAAACCCAGGCTGTGACTCACATACAGCTCCAGAGGCAGAGCAGAGAGGATGGTGACCATAGAATCATCCAGGCCAGAAGGGACCTCCAAAGGTAATCTAGTCCAACCTCCCTGCAGTCACAGGGACACTCCCAACTAGCCCAGGTTGCCCAGGGTCTCATCAAGCCTCACCTTGAATATCTCCAGGGAAGGGGCCTCAACCACCTCCCTGGGCAACCTGTTCCAGTAAGCAGGTGGAATGGGGAAACCAGGTGAGGAAAATTGTGACAAAAACAGCTGTCAACCCAGCTGGATCCATAAGGCAACTTCTGTTCCCATAGTAATTTACTTTGTGATGTGAAAAACTTAAACAACAAACACAAATATGCTGGTTGACTAGAAACAAAAAGGTAGAATAATGAGTTCCATCAGTTTATTTCTACATTTATTTTTGAAGTTGTTCAGATCCTGGGTTCCACTGCCTTCTTTTCAATTAGCACTTTAAATACCATGCTGATTCCTCCCGAAGAAACAGAAACCAAGCCAGTGTATTTCTCTTTGTGAAAGATAAGCCATATATCAGAATATTCACTTACCCAAGTTCGGCATTCATTTTATAGTATACTTTTCTAGGAAAACCAAAGACTAGTTATTAAAAAAAACTGTAGCAACCTCAGCCTGTGTATTACAATTTGTACACTGAGTTGAAAACAGCCTCCCTAGTTTCTGCCTTACCTCACATAGCTAGAGACTCACATGTTTGAATGTGCAGATTTTCATTATTTTAATTGCTTACTGGGTGGTTTCAAGATGCCGGTATTTACCACTTTTCCTGACTGCATTTTTTTTTTTTTAAAAAAAGGATTTGTTTAGAAACACTTTTTTTTTTGGCCAAGATTGGACTACTTAGTGCCATATGTCTAACTCCAGAATCAGGGTTTCCTTGTTATGAGTTTAAACTGTTAAACATAATAAAATTCAGAAGGATCAAGGTCAGCTACAAAGCTAACTGGTCAAGCAAACATTTCCCCATTTAAGAAGAGATAACCTCTTTTTCATTTTTCTTTGCTTCCCCCCAGTCTCCCTCACCCCAAGAGCTGTCTGTTTCAGCCAGGCAATCAAAGTGGGAAGGTACTTCAAACATACTCAGCCCAACCAAGTTTTCACTGCTGTCCTTGTTGGTGGTCCGTCATATGGAATGGTTTTAATACTTGGAAGCAATACCTTAAGTGTCAGAAAACAAGAACATTTTATTTCTGCAAGAAAGCTTTCCAGTACTACTAGTATTCTGGAAAAGAAAAAAAATTTCCTTGTAGTAGATTAAAAGGTGAAAAGCCAAAAGAAATCAGAAAGAAAACTAGGAAACTATTCCTTGTGGCAATGTTCAACTTACATCTCAAAGTTGGGGGGAGGGCTACTTATTTTATTATTTTATTTATTTAATTTATTTATTTTATTATTATATTTATTTTAAAATTTATTCAAGAATGATAGGAGAGTGACAATTTTTTTGCGGTCTCAAATTTCTAGCGGCAAATGGTATTTGGCCATGCATCAAAATCTATTTGGTACTAAGTTAGATTTAAATTACATTGACTCAGTAGAATTTTAGAAATGCAGTATGCAATGCACTAATGCAAGACACATCTTGCTGAACAGTGCAGGAGCTATAAGAAAATGCTCAATGTAAACACTTCTACATTGCTGTTCTTTGGAATCCCTCAAAAGTATTTTATTTGAATCACTGTTTTTCTTTTTCCCTGAAGATAAAGCAGTAAATGTGTCAAAACTATAATGTACTATCCTGTCCAGATGTCACCTCAGTGAATAAAAGTGGCAGTACCTAATCAGATCTTATAAGGTATTTTCTTCTGTAGTCATAGAATGGGATTAAAAAAAAAATATATATATTAACTGAATTTTTAAAATATCTAGCCAAAGAATTTCATCTGCATGTAATTCCTAAGTACACACATAGCAACTGAATATGCAATGGGGTTAGTGCAATCCTGTACAAAAATGAGAGTACAGTCCTGCCAGATTAAACCAGAACAAAATGTACTATCTTGCATGTACAACATGAATCCATATGTAATTTTGCTGGGCTAGAACAGAGTACAGTGTGTTCCCATTAATATTTACTCATCTTCCATTTCAAACTGTAAGCTCGTCTTTTCAGATAGCAAATACTTTTAAATATCTAAGTAACAGCTAGTTCTATTTTACTGAGATTACTTACTAACAAAGGAATGAATGATCCTGATTAAACTGGCTCCCTGCTTGAAAAATATCACACACAACAGCCAAAGAAAACCCCTTTGAAACATTCCTGTGTTTGGAGGATGTAAGGAAACTAATCTTGGATCATGACGATGATGCTGCTGCTATATAAAAATAATCTCCATCTATTCCAACAAACTGGAAATTTTATTGGCCTGGGTATGAGGAATAGTGCAAGAGTGCAAGNCCCCAGTCTCCCTCACCCCAAGAGCTGTCTGTTTCAGCCAGGCAATCAAAGTGGGAAGGTACTTCAAACATACTCAGCCCAACCAAGTTTTCACTGCTGTCCTTGTTGGTGGTCCGTCATATGGAATGGTTTTAATACTTGGAAGCAATACCTTAAGTGTCAGAAAACAAGAACATTTTATTTCTGCAAGAAAGCTTTCCAGTACTACTAGTATTCTGGAAAAGAAAAAAAATTTCCTTGTAGTAGATTAAAAGGTGAAAAGCCAAAAGAAATCAGAAAGAAAACTAGGAAACTATTCCTTGTGGCAATGTTCAACTTACATCTCAAAGTTGGGGGGAGGGCTACTTATTTTATTATTTTATTTATTTAATTTATTTATTTTATTATTATATTTATTTTAAAATTTATTNGAATTTTTAAAATATCTAGCCAAAGAATTTCATCTGCATGTAATTCCTAAGTACACACATAGCAACTGAATATGCAATGGGGTTAGTGCAATCCTGTACAAAAATGAGAGTACAGTCCTGCCAGATTAAACCAGAACAAAATGTACTATCTTGCATGTACAACATGAATCCATATGTAATTTTGCTGGGCTAGAACAGAGTACAGTGTGTTCCCATTAATATTTACTCATCTTCCATTTCAAACTGTAAGCTCGTCTTTTCAGATAGCAAATACTTTTAAATATCTAAGTAACAGCTAGTTCTATTTTACTGAGATTACTTACTAACAAAGGAATGAATGATCCTGATTAAACTGGCTCCCTGCTTGAAAAATATCACACACAACAGCCAAAGAAAACCCCTTTGAAACATTCCTGTGTTTGGAGGATGTAAGGAAACTAATCTTGGATCATGACGATGATGCTGCTGCTATATAAAAATAATCTCCATCTATTCCAACAAACTGGAAATTTTATTGGCCTGGGTATGAGGAATAGTGCAAGAGTGCAAGGGCACACTTGGGAAGACATGGGAAGATCACTTTTCCTGCAAGGGTCTTGACATCTTGTTGGCTAGCCAAAAGAACAAAGGGTTCGAGCAACCCTCTTCTCCCACCCCCATGCCACCATCTTAGGAGCCTCTTATCCCTTCTACCTATTCTGCTCCCTTTCATGAATACAGATGGAGTAATGATCTTCACAGTAGATCAGGTAAGACTGATTTCTTGTTTTGTTAGGGTCAAGTGCACAAGGTTATTTCACTTCTCCAATTTTCAACTAAATTAATGTAACATAGGATATACAGGAACATGAGGACTCCGTAGGACAAATGCCTAAAGGACAATTCTGGTGTTCAGGGAAAAGGAAGGAAAGTAAGGAATTTCCCACAGGTCAGCACCCCTTCACAGTGGGGCAGGATAGAAACTGAATTGTAAAATTGAGCTAGAGTGTGTGAGAAGATGTTTTTGTTATCATTATTATTATATGGCAACCTTCCCATATTGTTTCTATTTCCATATAGGATACATTAGGTAATTGAAAATTGCCTTTCAGTCACAGAATCATGGAATGGTTTGGGATGGAAGAGACCTTAAAGACCATCTACTTCCAACTTCCCTGCCAGAGGCAAGGACACCTCCCACTAAACCAAGTTGCCCAAAACCCCATCCAGCCTGGCCTTGAACACCTCCAGGAATGGAAGTGTATATACATTCCTCTTTTTATTCACCTGAATACCCTTATCACAGCTACCTCAGATCAAGCCATCTATATCAGCTTACAAAAAGTCACAAAATTATCTGATGAAAGATTTTAACCCTCTGGTTTAAGACTTCCTTCCATTCATAGAGTAAACATCATATGAAAGAGTAAAACAAAACACAGAAAAACAGTATCAAGTTTTCTGGCTCAGTTCAACCAAATGATAAAATCGAGATTTGTATGAACTTTTCACAAAAAGCATAAGTAAATTATGACTATGCATTATTACAGTTATATGATTAAGATCCCAGAAAGTTTTAAGAAGAAAAATCTATTTACTGAAGAATTCTTGGTTTACTCTCAGGAAGGTAAACTAGAGATATAGATCAGTTCCCATCTGCATTCAATGTACTTATATTTTTAATTAAATAATGGTTAAGGACTGGATTTCCTTTCAGAAGAAACTAATAGTAATACATTTGCTTTTATTTTCAACATTCTGATATTTTAGCATCATTTTGAGTTCTAAGAATTCAAACTTAATTTTGTAGTGCTTACTAAGTTTCTGGAAGAGCAAGCTTCAAAGAAGAGTCACACTTATGAAAGGACAGAAGTTGATGATATCCTAGATCCAATTCTGATCCCAATGGAATTAATGAAAAACTTTCCATCAAATGGAACTGAGCTAGGAACTGGCTTCTCTATAGACCTGTGCTTGCATTTGAGGTTTTGGGGACGGATTCATTTTGTTTGTTTTTTTAATCTGCTATGCTATTCATGTGGTCCAAACAGTTTGTTCAAAGACTCTGACCAATCCTCTGTTACGTTTGATTTATCATCTTTAAAAGGTGCTCCATTTAATGGAGGCTATTTTGATTAAACTGTATAAGTTTTATAGCATTTTTCAACTATTGTCATTAAATACTGCCTGAGTTTCAGCTGTATTTTACCATCCTGTAAGTTATTGCTTTCCCAGCTGTTTGGTCCAGGGGACACCTTATCTAAGTACCTTTTCTGTTGATAATCAAGACACTCCAGGGTATCAAAAGTATGAATTATTGTAAACATATTTAAAGTAAATTCAAATAATTTAAAGTAGCTAAGCATGCTTTCTATTCAGGAAGACAAAAGGAAGCAGAAAAGGTATAAAAGATACTCAGTCTAAAGCTTTCATAAGTTCATCTGGGTTATCATCTCTCTTCAGAGTAGTTACGAGCAAACTATTTTTCTCAAAGCAGCTCCTGCAAGAAGAATATCTTTCAAAATAAAGCTGCCAATCACTTGACAGAACCTACCTCCTGACTTCAGGGCAAGTTTGGCTCTACTCTCATTTTCACAGGGAGTGTTTCCTAACAAATTCCCTCCTCTTACATCAAGAAACGTACTATAAGTGTCTATGAATGTAATTCAGACAGTTTTGATGTGAAGTTCAACTGACTTCTGGAACACATTTTGTTATGAGTAAATTTCCACAGCATGCCACACATTTCCTAGGTTTGCTTTAGATCTTTTGCCAAGATTAACAGCATTTCTTTCATGTTGCTTTCTTTACATTTATATCTATATTCCATGTTTAACAAAATGTTTCTATACGTCTGGAGAAAGCATTAAAGATCTTTAACTTCAAAATACACAATTTGTAGCTTTCTAAACATTCTGCTTCATCCATTATTACACTTTGCATTTCTTTCTTTATAATTCACTCAACCTTCCCTTCTGAAAACTTCATGAACTAATAAAATGTGCTGACTTTTCACAAGCTGGGAAATGCAAGATCTGTCTTATGATGATTTATCCATAAAATAACACAATTCTGAGTAAGTCAAACAATTCACAGAAAAGACAATCACCTCCAATTCAATTCTACACATTTTACAGATCTAACTATAAACATCCATTAACACATCACTGAAACATTATTGCTGTGGTCTCTACTACATACTATTAATATTTTCAGAAAGTGGTTTTGATCTATTATTTCTACAATTAAGTACCTTAATTTTCATTTCATACAGTGTTATCATTCTGTTGCTATAAATTTGATGTGTCTTCAAAAGATAGCACACACTTTGTATCTTGTTTCACAGTAATTCTGTTTCTCAGAGCTACACAAATGTGGCAATCTCTGTCATTTTATTCAGCATACTGACCTGGTCGTCATAACGGTAAGTGAGGAATTGTTCCCCCGTGGTATCCTCAAGAAAACTCCCCTGTGGAGAAAGTGCAAACTCAGGCAAGAAGTATGCACCTTGGGATTGCTCTGCTCTTGTCTGTAAGAGATTCAGAAAGGTCACATTACAGCTATGACAAACATAAGTCAAACTTTTAAAAACTCTATGCATATAATGACGAAGACTAGACATGAACTTCTAGGGGGAAAAAAAAAAGTGCTGTGCTTTCAGGCACAGTATTTCTAGGTGGATACTTTGCTACAGAGGTCTGTGACAAGGATATGCAAAACACCTACAGTGGTCCAGAACCAAACAAGATGCCTCAATAGCAGAATTATCTATTAAACAAACATACCATCTCCGGCTTATTAACCATTGCTGCTGAAAGACACTACAGAAACCATGCTGGAAAAGCAACGTTAAGGCTACACTTTCTTTTTCCTTATACACTTCACTAGACAGTTACGGGCTGCTACAGATAACAGGCTTCAGTTAAATACAGTGCACGTGTTCTTACACGAAGATACAAAAATATAGAATAACTCTGCTTGAAAGACATATCAAAAGCTTGTCTAGTCCAGGCTCCTCCAAGTAGGGTAACCTATGAAACCATGACATGGTGAAGTACTTTCGTATCCTTCAGGAAGATACTACTGCAAAGAAGAAATCAGAAGGGAGCGGGGAATGACTGGAGTTAGCACCAGGCAGTGATCCACATCAGTTCTGTACACTATTCACAACTGGGGAAGGGCATTTGAGAACAGACTGGGAGAAGACAAAGGGCCCACTTCAAGCTACAGGGGAGCTAATTCTGTCAGAATCAGTGTCAGTACCTCCCACTGGGCTGTTTGACACCTGGGCCCCTATTAGACAAACAGCTTTCACTTAACTGATCCGTGCATGCTCAAGAGTCATAGCATACATGAAGTGTACTAGACATGCTGCACACGTGCCGGTTGAATACCCTGCACAGACTTATCCCTACTACATTGTAACTCTACCCTGAGAAGCTAATTGATTCACATACTAGAGAAAAATGAGCAATCATCTTTTGAATGTGGAATATTGAGTCCAGCTGTGGCAAGGGGAGAGTGGAAAGGGCAAGGAGATGAAAATCACCTTCCAACCTTCCAAAAGGTTGAAACCTTTCAGAGAAGAAAACAAGGCCTGAACTATACAAGCTAGAGCTGGACATTTCCCAATGAGTCAACTTAATGAATGTGGTTTAATTAAGCTGTTCATTATATTTTGACATATACATAGTAATTTTACCTGAAATCTAGCAGAAAGTTTCCAGACTACTGGCTAGAACTGTACCAAATATAGGTGTGTAATGTCAGTACCAGACAACTAGAGATTTCAAAAGTAATCCTCGTAATTTAACCAATTTGTGGTGGAAGAGGTAGGCAAGACCTTCTGCAGATTCTCTCTTATTGCAGTAAATTCACTTTTTGAGGCTCATAACTTATCTCATAAAAAGCAGATGACACATCATTCACAGTATGGGTCTGGAGAAGCTTACATTGCTCTTGCTTACTCTGGTCTGCAAAGAAACTGTCAGCTTCTCAGACTGTAAACCTCATCATTCATGACAGCATTAAATTAACATACTTGTTTTAAATCAAGCAATCTTCATATAAACTAGAAATGGCTTGCAAAGGACATGTCTAGACTAGGGTAAAAGGTCATATTTTAGCGTGCAAGACTGAACAAGATTTTGAAGAGGATTTTTTCATCAGGCCTGCATAAGGGTAATTCACATTCACGTCATATTATCATGACATTTCTATAAAGCCTATTTTAGCAGTAGTCTGACTTGCACTCTTTAGCCAACTGACTTTATTTATGCAGAATTAAATAATAAACTACAGAGAATAAATCTACATTTGATAACAATAGTTTCCCCATAAAGCAACCAGGAGAGGTCCACAGTTATGCTTCATGCTGAATCCAAGCAGGCTGCAGCTGATGCAAACCCTGACATGTTAAGTATAACCCAGACATGAAACCGGCTGACATAATCTGGCATTTTTCCCCACTGGTTTCAATGGGCTATCGATAGATCCTGTATGAGGGAATATGGCAATGATGTAATCCTATGATTTCAGCACTGAACTAATGGATAAGAGATATGTGTGCTAAGTCTCAAGTGGTCTGGATTGAAGTACTAGACATTTCTACCTCAGTTTCCCCATATGTAAAACAATTACAACACCAACTGACCTATACTAAGGATGCATTTTAAAGTTTAGCTTGTATTTGTAAGATAACGTCATTCTCTTCCAATGTAAGTGCTAGCAATTTATAATAGTATTTTTGAAATAGTTGCCTAATTTACAGACAAAGGAGAATCAAAATTACCACACACTTCTTAGATAACTGGATATATCACACTTTTGACTAATTTGCCATAAACAAATTTTTCAGTAGGATATGTAGCTTGTGTTTCTTTGCTTTATAAGCTAAACATTTAAAACAGAAATTCTTTGGACATTCATCAGCATTATGCTTTGAATATAAAAGATGCCAACATTTCAAGCTGAAATACCAATTTCATAAATATGACGTGAAAAACTAAGGGCTTCTCACACACACATTCAATTTTCATATTAAAAGCTAATGAGGAGCTAGTCACTGGAGAAGCAGAAGAATGCTTGCTAGATTAAGGAAAGCAAAATCTGGCTTCCAAGCGTGGAAAAATTCAGCGTTAAAGATGAGTGGTTTATAAGGTTACACAGTAGCTTACAATGGAAACTGATCTGCTAACTACAGCAACAGGTACTGCTACCCACATCATTTAGCTCAAGCAAGAAAGACTAGAGCAAAATATTTAATTAAAAATTAAAATCTACTAGGAACACACTGTCATGGTAAAACGAAGTTGAAGCCAAATAATTACAGCTGATAAACAACCCAAATCAAGAAAGTAATTTAAAACAAACAAACAACAACAACAAAAAAAAATAGTAAAAAAGTCAAAGCTTCAAACACTCAAAGAATTCTTTTCTTAGAATCATGGAATGGTTTGAGTTGGAAGGGACCTTAAAGATCATCAAGTTCCAAAACCCCTTCCATGGGCAGGGACATCCACAACTTCTCTGGGCAGCTCTTTTGTATCAACTCATAAAGTAGCAAAGAAACATTTTTTTTCTCCTCTAGATACAAGTACCTTCAAATAAGCTGCATGTCCAACGCTCTTTCATTCATAAATTGTACTCAACACAAAACGTAACGTTTCCACTTAGTCCACTTTATTCCCCATTGAGGAATCTATCAACGTTCCTTGTGGGGCTTTTACTTCTACGGGCAATTTTGCTTAAACATAACTGACATTTCAACAGTCTGTGAATTTACAGTATATTTGGGATGATCTCTGAACAACTTAACTAATCCAATATAAATTTATGTTTTAAACTAGAGACTGCAAACACAAGTTTTGAAAAACAGTTGCATTTCATACTGGTGTTTAAGTCTGTGTAATGGAGAGTTTAATGTTAATAGCTTTTAGTTAAACTTGTCAAATTGTAAGTACAATTAGATTTAAGATTTAGAAGAGGCATTTTTAAACCAGCTTTTATGATTTTCTTAAGTATATGAAGACAGTAGAAGGTGATAATGTAGCCAAATCAGATATAATAATCATTGCATAAAATTCATTGAAATTAATATATGAAGTAGCAAAGAAGCATGCACTGCCCTACTGACAAAGAAGAAAATTTAAAAGTTGGAAACAGACCACTATTTGAAAATCTTTCTACGTACATGGGTTAATCAGAACATGTGAGTGATTAGTCAGAAACTGACATGCTATATAATTCTGTCTATGATCAAGGAGAACCATCCTGATGAGAAGACAATGTATGTCGGTTATGGGAAGTATAAAATGGCGCCATTCTGATTCAATGGTTTATGCTCTGAGCACATCTTTTAACTCAGGTTTTGATTGCTTCCTCACTCCCCACCTGAGTGCTTAAAGACTAAATTACTCTTCCACTTTCAACTGCAGAAGATAAAATTAATAGCTTATATCCAAGCCTCTGATCTGCCAATCTCCCTACACTGACAGCTGCATATGTTGTTATTTTTTCTGCTGCCCAATTTCATCACTGCGTATATTACTCTGACTAGAAGCAGCTGCCCAAATTCAAGTTGCTGGATTTGGTGATATTATATTTTATTCCTGTAAGCAAGAGGGATGATTACCAAGTGATGCTGACATTAGCAAGTAGCATGGCTGAGTAAGACTGGATCTGCAGATAAAAATGGTGTGCAGGATCAAATGCCCACCACAAAGCATATTTGAAGGAGGGGCTTATTTGAAACTAGCTCTGGTCAATCCCATGGCCTGAGTATCTCTTAGTGAGTGAAGCACAGTAGGTGTGCTGCTAAGGCACATCTTCTGGTTCAGTTTGACCCAAAAGGAATCTCTTCAGCATGTTCTGAAACCACCAGACAACACAAACAACTGCTCTTTTTTTCCTTGATACCCAGGATTCATATTAAATATTGCCATCCAGCTCACTTTTCATTATCACTTCAGAGCAATTGTTAAAATGTAGACTTTCCCTACGGCTAAAAATTACAAATATTAATCATTGGTCTTTCCTTCCAAGGTACAGATTAACAATTTCATCCAAGGATTTAAACTGTTATTGTAATTTCAGATAAATTAAAAATTTAGTTTAGTCTACAATTCTCAGGGATCATTTAATAGAAAGGCTATAACAAAGTTCACCCAAACCTCATAATAACATGCCACTATTCTACTTAATCATAGCCACCAGGAGACTGGAAAGTAATTGTTCCATATTTATATATAAACAGCAGCAGCTTTAGAAAGTGAGCTTTCCGCTAAGTCTGAGTTGTGAAGGTCAAGAAGATGAGAAAACAGAGATGGAATGTCTCAAAGAAACTACTTGAACATAATTAGAAATAAAACACTAATCTTTCAGGCACAGAGGAATTTTTAATTTTAGAGCTTCTTGGCACCAACAACTACATTAAGAGCATAGTTCTTATTTTTCTCTTATGTACACTTCCTAGTGCAAATCAACATTATTTAGACTCATATCAGTCATTCCTTAAGCCTGTGTGCTTACTAAAATTGGGAGCATAATGAGAACAAACCGTTTTGTGTAATGAAGAAGAGGAAAACTTCAAAGTTATCTGTTTTATATACCGAAGATGACAAAATACCACACTCTTCCTGAAAATGGCTAAATACTTGTTTTTTAAAAGAGGGATAGACAAAAGATAATGTCACATAAAGCTTTAGTTGTGCATAACTGCACTATCCTGTCCAAAGTAAATTTTATTTAAAAAAAGACCAGCACAGTGAAGGTAGTTTGCTTCCCATAGACCTGTGGCTCTTTTATTAGTTCCCCTTCTTGGAAGGGGAAAATTGGGCAGGGTCTCAAGAGTGTTAGTTTCCAAAATCACTGTTTTAGGGGGAAAAAGTAGATGGGAAAAGCAGACAAAGTGAGAAAAACTATCTGCATTCTTAATGACTTGTAAATACACGTTTGTCAGATTAATATGCATGGCAAGTCCAATCATATACCAAAATGTGTGCCTTCCGATTTAATTCAAGTTAAGTATTTGTCTACTAAGCTGTTGTAGCATCTGATTTATGCCCCAGGGAAGTAATATACCAGCTAAGCAGCAGTTCAGTTTAATGGATTTTCAAGGACTCCAGCACAAATATGTTAGATAGAGCACAGCACTCCAGCTTCATCACAACACGAAGAAGCATGTCAGCAGATAAGCAAAGTCACATTGAGTTCAGAACTTCAGACATCTCCAGAGCAAGCAATCCTGATGAATAAGTATCTAATAAGCTTTTGACGTGGCCAAAACTTACAAAAACAACTTCCTAATGCTAGACACTCCAGAACATTTAAAGACCCTGCAAGCGAACTGAGTTTCCACAGAAGCTGCCAGCAGCTCAGCATTTCTGGAGACCAGGCCAATTATTTAATTATTAATATTAAACTGAGAGGCCAGCATTTCAAACCGGCATTAAACTGTACACATCATCTCTTCCTAAAAAAAAAAAAAAAGAAAAAGAGGCTCAGCTGAACTGATGAAAGTCAAGCACATCTTTATAAAAGAATGCTGAAACACTGAACGTGACTGTCAGGTTTCATCAGGGAAGTCACAAGTGAGATGACGAGACAGCCTGAAATACTGAATCAGAAGTTCTTCCAGGAACAGAACCCAAATGTGTGACTCGGGTATAGTTTTTCCATGGTGCATGCTCTTTATTAGTTAAAGGCAAACTTTAGACCTGTCTGATTTAATCCCAAATCTAATGATTTTTCCTCTTATCCCTAGTTCTAGACCTGTTTAGAACATTTAGAAATAAAACAAGCTTGGGAAAATGTGCCTGTAAATTGAAGATACGTACTAACATAAGCAAAAGACAATTCATAAGTATTTTCCGTAAGTCACCTATTTATGACACAGTAAAATGCTGTCAGCCAGCAACTTAGAAACTGAAAGTTCAGCTATTGCTTGAATAGTGTCTACCATTGAAAACTGAATTTAAGCTATAACTACAACCATATTCACAACTGTGAGAAAGCAAGTGCCAACAGCATCTCTGCTGCTCAAACCGAGCCCATCCTGCACCCATTCAGGCACTAGGAGTCATTCCACTGACTTAAGATCATGTCATCAAAGAAATAGTGTTCAGTCTAAACCTCTTTTCATGCTGTACATTTGCACAGCTGAAAGCCAACACTGAACACAAGGAGGATAATGGAGATAATTTTGGGTCTAAATAACTATCTTTCAGTCTTTTCAAAAGGATACTTCCACCAAAGTTTTTCTTGATTAAATGTAAGCACATTTGCTTTGGCATAGTTTGGGCTGCAAACTGAGATCAACACATTTTGAAAATCTTTTTCTGTACCTTCTAAAATTTATACTAGTGATTAAGCTTTTGGATATTTATCAAAAACTACTTATGTTTTCTCTTGCTATGGTTTGGCTAAAAGATTAAACTTTTCACTGAAAGGCAACAGTAATATTTAGCCAAAATCCCATTTAGTTTCAAAACCCAGCTTAAATACCAACTCTATTTTGTATTTCCAAAAGAAATATGAACCCTGGAGTTTTCTTTCTTCCAGTGAAGCTCCTTCTAAACTTTGTTTTAGGCAGACTCTGCCTTCTTTCCAAAGGATTGATTTGACGTGCCTGATATTTGTTTTCAAATGAGCTGCACTAGCAGACTGAAGTTTATCCCAATGATATCAATGGCAAAGTTCCTACCAACATCCTGACAGAACCAGGGCCCAAATACGTCTGCAGCAGAACAACATCCCTTGCAATATAACACTTAATAGTAAGACTATGAATATCACTAGATACTCAAGGCACTCTAGCATTACTTAAATAAGAGCCAACATGAAAAATACAGCACTCAGACAAGATGACCCTAGAGCAGTTCATTTCCAATTATTGTCAGAAAGTTAGTGACTGTGGATCAGATTCTGCTTTCAAAATATGCGATGCTCAATTATTTCCCTAAGTCTTTAGTTTAGCCTTGGAGGAATGGGCACAACAATATTTAGAGCCAATATAAAAGCAATTTTATAGCATACAGATAAAACATATACTGTAAAATCTGAGCATTACTATTATCAGATAGAGTTTCACATACAAACTGTACAAGCTCAATCTTAAGATCAAGAAAAAAGGCTTGCAAAGATATGGATTTACTAGTAGGAAAAGAAGAAACTAGATAACAAAAAACCCCAGTAATTTTAGTCCCTGTCCTCTGATTTCCTGCCATGGTAGCAATACTACTTATATTCCCAGCATAGTGGGATGTCTAATTTCCGTCTCCTTACAGATGCTGAGAAACGGCATTAAGTATGTCAGTGTCATGGTTGGGGATGTTTTATCTTCTTTTTTTCTTTCTTTTTTTTTTTTTTTTAGAAGATTGAAGTTTTACTAAAACTCTCTGTGCCTAAAACAGTGAAAGGGTGAAAGGGAAGGAATATCTTGTTGAAATCTGGAAATGAGACAAAATATTTCATTAAAACCTCTTTTTAAAGTCAGACAGGAATAGGTACCTGAACATTTAAAAATAATTTTTTATCCCTTGTTTCATGATACGTTCCAGTATTCCAACCAAAACTCTCTTTTTATTCTTTATTTAGTAACCTAATAATTGGTACAATTCTTGTCATAAATCAAGTCCTTTTAAGCATTATTGGAGCATGTTCTCATGTTTTTATTCATTCATCTCCATAGGAAAAATATGCTACAAAAGTACTGTCAGCATCCCTTGCAAAGAAATCAGGGTAATCTCTAATGTTTTTTGAAAGTTTTCTTAAAACATCTTTTATCATAAACCTTTACTATGGTAAAATAATGTGTATTTTTTGCTAAGCTGACAAGCAGCTGACAACTGAACGACTCATTTCTAGGAAACAAACAATCTTGATCTTGTCTTTATCTATCGAAACTACTGCAACTCCAGTAATATACTGGAGGATACTGGAAGCACAATCTTTGAGGAACAGCAGATTTATTTACAAAAGACAAGGAAAAAGCATAGTTTAAGTCTATATAGGATCACTGTCAGAGCCAGTAGCCCAACAAATCAACACATGCACTGCATGAAGGTTCACGTTGCTTAAATGGTAAAAGAACAAAATGAAGTGAGAAAGGATACACTGTGATTCCTTCCTTAAGCAGCAAGAGCCTCCATCATGGAGGGCCAAGCAAGATACCATAGTAGCTTTGGCACGCCATGCATTATTACTCAATAATAACATACACAAAAATAAATTGACTGTTGCAAGCCGTTGAGATGAAAGGCTGTAGCAGGCTATAGGTTGCAGATGCTTAATCCTTTACCAGTGAGATATATAGCACCCAATAGGCTTTCAAGGTCAACTTCATTCTTTTCTAATAAATTACTTCCTTCTCACACTTTCCCCCAGTGTATAGACTGGATAATTGTTCCAGTGCTAAAGATAGGGTACATGAAAGGTATGAATTCTCCCAGGCAACCAAGAGTTGCATCTAAATGAGAAGTCTCCAAAAAGCTAACAGAAAGCAAGAATTTGCACAGAAGAAACTTCATGGCATCACTTTATAAACAATTCTGCACAGCACTTGCAAAATACCCCTTTGGTTTCCATTTGGCCAGTGACATGCTCACACTGACGTGACTGCAGGATTCAAGATGTAAGGAACAATATTCCCAGCTAGATATGACCAACCTTTCTAGATGCAGGTTTAAACGCACCAAGGAAGACATTACAGGTGGCTAGTAATTCACATATTTTTATGTGAGCAAAATGAGACCAAGCACATTGTTGGATATTGCAAAAAAAAATAAATTTATATTTTTAGCCACTATCAGATAGATTAATCATGAGAAAAAGTAAGATTTGAGACTTTACACAGTACTTAATTCCTATACAGTATATTATAAAGAGTTAGAAAATATACTTAGTTCTTATATACTACAATATTCTAGTACAATTCATCAAGAGGTCTCATATGACTCAAAGTTGTCATTATCCTCATTTTACAATGGCTGCTCTCAGGAGACTCTGGCGAAGAATGACATGGGACTCCTGACTCAGATTTTCCTGATTCTTTTTTAATTTAAATTATAACATTCATGTTATGATATGTTAGTGTGATTATTTGTATTTAATTTCCTTTTGAGGTTTTTTTTTTCTTTAATAGTGATATAATTTGAACTGACATCGTAACATGCTTCTCATATACTTCAGTTGAAATTGTGCCTGAAGGCAGTGAAGTTCTCAGCCATAAGCTGTGTAAGGAAAAAATCTCTGGCACTCAGAAGCCAAACACCTGCTAGAACTAGTGGCAGATCCAGATTTTTAAGAGAATTCCTGTTGCATAATGAAAACACAAAGAAGGGAAATGTGTGGTGCAATGGAATGGTATTAAAACCACGGCACAAAGGGGTGGATAAAGAATCCTAAACTACTATTTACTTCAGAGCTAAATACTGAAGCTCTTGACAAAGATGTTCACAAGTGCAATTATAAACAGAGACTTTTGTAATGTGGGGAAGGCTGAAGAGTGATTATCATATATTGCAGGGCATTGCCATGCCTTTCATTACTGTTAAGAGGGAGTTTCTCCCTGCCCTCAGTCTCAGTACATCTGCTTCTGATTCAGGTGGCAGAGGAAAACTGGCAAGTATTCAGCCCCCCAAAAACTCAACCTGTCCTCGCACTGGTAACTATTCTTCATTGCATACTGCATATGCAAAATTGTAATCAGCAACAGCATGGTGTTTATCATGAACTGAACAGCTAGATGAAAAGTATAGAATTGCTCCACTACTGTAAATGACTACAAATTCTCATAACAGAAATAGATGGGGAAACAGGCAAACTCTCAGCCTCCTATAACTGGAATAATTTCCCAATAAGAAAATACATCTTTGGTGCAACTATTTTGAGGCTCAAACAGCCCAAAACCCAAATAGGAGAACCAAAAGAGCACGCAACTAAGCAACTTTGACAGATTAGGAAGATAGTTGGTTCTCACAACCAACATTTACCATCATAAAACTTCTCAATGAATGAGACCCTTGGAGTCCTGTAAATGCATATAAACAATCTAATTCGGTAACATGAAGAACAAGGTGGCAAGATGCCTGTTCAGAGATGAGTCAAATCAGTTTGCTATAAGATATATCAATATCCCTCTAAAAAAGAACATACTTATGTCATACAAATAAAGGTCACTCAGCTACACTAAAGTAACTAAAACTAAAGTAACACACAAGTCACAAGAACAATCTTCATCGATCAGCCATGTTTGCTGACCTACTTCAGTGGCTTTCATTAAGAATAAATACACATAGATAAGGCTGTGTAAAGGCTTGTGCATGTACAGATTAACAGAGAGAAATTGCCCAAGTAAATGGAAACCTGTCCTCTGTGGCGCCAGAACTTCTCTTATACGTTTCAAAGGCACTAATTTGACCTGCACAACACTGGCCACAGAACTGGGCGAAGAAACTTCTACAGCAAGTTCATCACTTCTTTTTAAAACAGGAAGCATTTTCTAAAAGATTCAGTTAATTTACAGTGTGTCAAGGAAAAGAGAATATACCTAATACATACATGATTCCCACACTTAATTACCTTCATTGCTAAAATTTCATATTTTTTTTCTCTGAAGTTACCTAGCTTCTGATCTAGGCCTTTAGATGGGCCTATAGGGTTTTTTTCTGTGCCATATTATGCTGTCTTGTATTATCAGAAATAATTTTATCCCTTTTCCTCAAACAAGATGACAAAACTGGTGTGTGGTAGCCTAAGAACACCCACAAATGACCAAAATGCTTATAAACACACTCCTAGTACTACTGCCCTGTGGAACAGGAGAACTTGGGTTAACACTGTTCTTCAGCCACCTTTTTCAGCAGAGCAGTGAGAGTACCTGCTACCACCATGTCAACATATCTTCAATGAGGGGCCAGGCAGTAGAGGGAATCCCAAAATTCTAGTTAAAGACAGACCACCCTGAATAAGAGTGTAAATAATCAAAAAGGTTCTCCTCCCTGTTACCTTGAGCCGATGAATCCTTTCTCACCTGAAAAAAATTAGACTGTAGTGAATGCCACAACCAGATGTTAACTCTCAGGCTAAACTTATGATTTACAACAGCTCAGCACATGAATGTGTCTAACACATGGTGAGGAAAACGTGATTTTTCCACTGTTAGTTTTCCACCACTTCTGATAATTTTAGTGATATTAATCCAGTTCTTCACCTACTCTTCTTTCTCCAATGCATTAAGTCCCTCTGCAGGGTTTACGGACTGAGCAGCCCAGCACATTGACTCGGTCAGGCACATTTTCACAATAAGGAAGTAGTTAAATGGTCATGGCTCTGCTGTAGGAATGTTGGTTTAAGGCTATTAATAAGGCACATGAGGTGAATGCCTTTCAGCCAAGCCAAGCGCCCTCCACATGTGCACACCTGTTTCAGCATGATTTTAAAGAGAAATTCCCGAAAGAAACTGTTCACAGCACACAGTCTCTAAGTCAAACTCATTTTTGCAAATACTTTAGAGCTATTGAGCTTTTTGTGCTTTACTGATGTCAGGAATACTGATACACCAATCACCAGGTAAAGCATGTTACTTCCTAGTAAGCCGTTTTCCCTAAAAAATTATCTTTCTCTTATTAGCATCTCTGCTGTTGTCATCTACCACTTTGAGATTATTGCCTGCCTTCAAGCATCTTGATCATTCCCATCTGATCTGTTGCTGAAACGCTTTTCCTGACCCAGGCCCCCTGTTCAAACACTGCAACTCACTTCTCCACTGTTACATATTTAATTTAGCCTTATCTAAATCTCAGATTAACTATTCCCTCAGTCCAGTGATATCAGTCTTGATGTCTTTGATCCACACTGTCCTGGTTTGACATTTGCATTTTCTCATTTCCTCTTATTTTTTTTGAGGGGCAAAGGGAGCAGTCATTCTCCAAGTGCCTTTTCTCTTGCCAGCCAAAGCATCTCAAGCAGGGCAAGGTTTTAACTGCATGTTGCATTGAGGCAGACACACTGTCCAGCATTAACAAAGCAAAGGCCAACTAGAAAAAGGTAGGTAAGTGAACAATAAGCAAATAATGTAACAAAAGAAGCAGAAGAATCCTGCAAAAAAAAAGCAAACTCTCTGTATCAGAAAAGACTAATTATGAAAGAGGACCTACCATTAATCTGAAGATTGTCCTCCCTGGTCACAATTCATCTGTAGCATTAAGTGACAGTATTTCATTTGTACACTTACTAACAAGCCACCACGAAGATTACTACACTTTAGCTGTAAAAAGGCAGAACAATTGAAAGCTCGTTTGACAGGCACTGCAAGCATCTGTTCACTGACAACTGTTAAGACTAATGGTCATTAGTTTAATGACTCTCATTTTTGTTCTTCTACACGATGTGTACAGTAATTCTGGAGGACTGATATGGTGAAGGGGAAAGGGCTCTGACTGAGGTGAGAAAAAATAAACACAGGATCTGCTGCTGGAAAGAATGAAATAAATCCTCTAAATGAACTGGAATTGCTGAAATGTTAAGAGACACAGCTGAGCAAGTCAGACGAAATGAAAATAGAAACTGCTAATTCAGAACAGGATGCCTGCTCTAATCAGGATAGTTTCAACACTACGACTTTATCATCCATCTTCCACGACCAAAGAAATTTCATTAAACAGCTTTAAAATGATCCAGGTGATTACAAAAAGACATTCAATGAATGTGACAACAGAAGATGAAGAACAGAGAACACTAAAGAACACCTGCAACTCAAGGGCAAGACACTGTCTAATATTCAGGAATTTTAAAAAGTATGACATCCTCTTAAAAGCTCTGCCTTTTCTTTTTAAGTATTTTAGGCACCAACTGTCTTCACTGTGACTGATCTCACTAATTTAGCATTTTTACCCCTCTAATGGTCTACATTTCAAAACCAACCAGTAGCAAGTACAAGTGATTAAAACAGGTATCACAGACGGGACATTGAAAGATAGGCTGTGTGATTATATTCCAAGTCTCCCATCTCATATTCTCATTCAAACAGCTGAAGTTGAGCAAATTGCTTCACTGTGTGTTCATTACTCTGGGAACTTGGCTACCACATCCACAATACGTGATTTGCCAATACATACCACCTGCATTCTGAGGGAACGGAAGACCTTCCTGTGGAGAAATATCTTCCCATCCTGTGTGGGTGTACAGAAGCAGATGTGTACACACAACAGATAGCTCCCAGGACAGATGAATTGAGACATGTCATAAGTCACGCATTGCTCTCCAATAATGATTATCTTTCTACAGGAAATTTCACAGGATAATTTTACTCCTTCAGAATACCTCACTGGAGTTTACAATGGCCTAGCAGATGGCTAGTAAGGTAAATAGTCTTGTTTCTTTCACTTTTCTGGTAGTTTGAAGAATCTAACTGCAGAGGCGATAACTTTTCAGCACCTACCTAGTTCCCAGCATTTCATGGAATCTATCAGCAACTAAAAATTAGATACAGAACCAAACAGTAAGCAGAGGCTGTAGTCAAGCTACTGAAAAGCCCTCCTATGTTGACCAATAAAGGAAAGGTTGTGGAGGGACTTACTCTTATTGTTGTTGCCAGTACAATTAAATCTCTTAATGGATTTGCCCTGCATGCAAAACGAGCAATTAGCTCCAAGTGACATAGACATCTTATGGAAGGGGAGTTACTCAGCCTCCTTTGCTTCAGCAAAGTGGAAAGCACAACTATTTTTCTCAGAAGTATGACGGCTAATAAGGAAGAGCTTTTCAAAAACAGCTTTTATATACTGAATTCTACGAAAGCACACAATCTGGGTTGTCCACTTGACCTTGTCTTTTGAAAAGCTGCCATACCTCTTGTAGAACAAGAGATACTCCACTCCACTCACTACTTTTAAAAACAGCAAGGTCAAAGGGAAATGCAGAGTTCCCAATGCACATCTGGTTTTTAAAAAACAGTGCAAAATCACCTATTCTTGCATATCTAGCAGCTTCTCTCTTACTGTTACCATTTGCATGTAAGGTTAAACAGAATTCTTGACAGCATAGTTTAATTTTAAAGATTTACAGAAGGGCACTATTCCTACAGAATATTTTTAACTATTCCTGAGTGCTTTTGGATGGATCTGTGGCAATAACCTCCCCTGAATTTTCTTATCCGCAGTCAGCTCTTAGTTTGCCAGTACAAGCTAATGTGAGCTAGGAGGCCAACCCTAACAGTTCAATATCTAAAGCTTTAGCATGGTTCCAGACTCTCATATGTTTGTCTTTAGCATTCTAAGACTTTTCAAAATACAGACAGAATCCAAGAACAATGGACTGTGCAAAGGCAGGGAAATAAATTCATCCGCCCTTTTATTTAACTGAAGAGGATTCCTATTGCACTGTATGTCTATGACTTCTCAAACTGAAGACAACCCTGACACTAGAAACTGCTGAAGCTAGAACCTACACAATCTAGTGAATTTGCAGAGTGGTGTGAAATAGCATGCTCTTCATGACTCAGTTGATCTGTTCTTATCCTGCAAAATTATGCATCTCTTCACATTCTCTACTGCTTTACACATTGTAAACAATAAGATAGTCTCACTCTTACAGTTAAGCTGTGCCGAAGTTAACTGTGGCAGTAAACTTATTTTTGTTTGCACTTTTTACAGGCCTGGCTTCCTCTGCACTCTATACAGAGTAAAATGTTATTATATGAAGCCTAAACAGCATCCATTTCAAATAACAAGACCCAACTATAAATCTTAACCTGTGTATTTCTCTGCAAGTTTGGCTGTATTTGGAATTATCAGTCCAGAACATCTCTATTTCAGAGCCCAGTCCTTTTTGCCAAGAGAGATGTTCTTTTATCCTGATTATAGTGAAAAAAGCCAACTTGCTGGCCTGACTCAGGCTGTAATTATTCTTTGCCTTTATACAAGCTTTTTATAGTTCCTGGTAAAAAGGCTGAAGGGAATCCTACACAAGGTCTGAAATTTGTTGCCCTCTTGCAGAAAACCATCCAAAAATGACTGAATGAGATTTGTCCTTTCCCTATGTGCTTTTTCTTTTGTACAGTTAAGACAATGCATGCAGCAATTTCCCTAATTTTGTGTTACCGGTTTTAATAACAGAGGAAGGGGCTGACTGCAAATTGTTCTATAATAAGTAAAACCAGTTTCTCAAAAAAGGCTGATTACCTACTTAAATTGCCTCAAAGAAGCAACTACAAACTTTAAAAGGAAGTTTAGGACAGTAATAAATTCTCCAAGTCGCAATGCCTATGCCAAGAAGATTTAATATGGTCTCTGAATTGCAAAATAAGCCAAAATTATTCATTCCTGCCATTTACAAACACAGAATCATTCCAAATTACCTAAAAGCCACGAGAATCCAAACCAATCACCAGCATTTCACAGATTAATCAAATGCCTCGTGCAGCCTGGGAAAATGCAGGGCTCTGTTGCCCTCCTGGTTTTGCTCCTTCAACATTAAGCCAAAACCTGATACCTATTCTAAATCAATGTGTTCCATACTAATGCTTCCAGTAGGCCTGGGGGCTGAGGACATGTAGAAAGGAGAGCGTCTTTCTCCCAGTTCTTTACAAGGTATAAAAATTACATTAAAAATTTCCAGTAATATAACAGAAAACTTTGCAGTTAAATCCTCAAGTCTACTGTGACTCCTCCTTCACGTATATGAAAAATAGCCAATTTGTACTATTTTCAGAATAATATTCAAGGAACAAAGGAATTTATTTATAGCACCTTTTAAACAAAGTCAAAATACAGAAACCAAACTCAACTTCAGATGAAAAATGTTTTAAAGAAATTAAAGTTAATAGAATAAGCCCTTCTCTGTAAATCTCTTCTTATAAATTCCTTTAGTTAAAGATAACAACATATTGGATTTAACTTCATACATAACATATCTAAGGCTTTTTATTTTTATTTTTTTTTTTTACAGAGCATCTATTCCTAGCAGCTTGTATTTGGAACAGATGCAGCAAATTAGACTATTATGCACTTAATCCTAATAAAGTTTAAATTTCACCCCTAACAATAAAGATTGCACAAATCTTGCTATGTTTGAAATAGGATTCTAAAAATAACCAATGAAAGTCGTAAGTAGTTATCATGACAATTAATAATAGAACATTTGAGATGTAAAATCAGCAATGTTCTGATGAAGAACTACGAATAATCATTAAACTTTTTTTTGTTGTTTCAATCGGTAAAAGTTTACCTTTTTTTCTATTTATAAGGTATAGGAAAATAACAGATAGGTGACAGCCTTATAAGTCAGCTTAAATGCCTCTGAAAAATGTGGGCTCCTACATGCCCTCCGTAGCAACCACGAATGGACTGATCCCACAGAGAGGCATTTGCAACTGCAGTGCCCTGCAGAAGATCCAAGAACCACACCAACCCCCATAGAGAGAGAGAAAGAACTCCTGCAGCAGAGATCCTCTGGTACCAACAGCCCAAATAAACAGCACAGACTGCTTGGACAGCCCTCCAAAAGGAGGAAGGGATGTAGATGAGCCACATCAGCTTTTTGAAAGCTGAACAGAACTTATCTAGCATCAATGAACAGAACTTAAGTATCAACACAAACACCTCCAGAAAAAGTAATAACAGCTTCTGAAAGTAAGATCCATTAGACTTAAGTACATCCACACCAATCTAAATTTCTCAATCCAAGCACTCCATATACAATGTATGACCTATCTAACGTTCACTACGCAGCTCTGAATAGAACTTTCTTTTGCTTTCTTAAAAGAGCCAATTCCAGCACAAAAGACAGATCAGGCAAGCAGGCCTACCTTTTCAGAGACCAATCATGCCACTGCAAGCCCCAGTTTGAGACAGCCTAGCAGGCTGCATCACCCTTCAACTTGAAACATCATTCCTCATTGTTCTTGACTCGTGTTCTCATTTAGCTCAACCAAAAATAACAGCAGGGTAAATTGTGTATTGTTTTTGTATAGCAGTCCTGTAACTTATACACAGAGTCCATCAGGAACCCACAGCTACTTAACACTTAATTCAGAATAAAGCTCCAAGAATTTGGGTTCCTCATCACAAGGACAGGTTAATGGAACTGGACCTGCCTTGTATCACTTTAGGAATCACATTGTTATAAAAATTAGTAAATGGCTTAAGTAGCATGGAATAATTTGATGAAGGGGTTCAGAGTGGTCTGATTTTGAGATGAGCAAGGGAAGAACTAGCAGGTGCAAGGATGTTGTACCAGGAAACTCTTCTCTCAGGAGACTGGAGAGAGTTGATGACATGGGAAACTTGGGTTGCCAACTTTCTACAGAGCATATAACCCTGAAACTCTGGGAAAATGAATTGAATTACAAAGGCTGAAGAAAGAGGCCGGCCCGTTACTGAAAGATAATGTATTCCAATTTTGCCAATTTTATCTGGGTGATTACTCTCAAGATGAAGGCTAATGCCACATTTTCATTGCAGTTAGTCTGTTTTCTTCACTTCTCAGCTCCCTTCTTTCACAGACCCATCTGGAGCTAGGAAAACATGTAAGTGAAAATTCCCCACAGAGGATTGCTTTTGTGCAGCTAACTATGCTTTCTCCACATTTAATACAGCTTTTCTTGAGAAGCTCCTCAGAACTCAGTAACCTTACTCTCAGGGTAAGGCATTCTTGAACAGACTATGACAACGTTGGGTGCTAACAGTGGAACCTAAAGGTTGGCCTCAATTACTCTGATCCAGACATGCACATTACTGGTTAGTGTTTGCATAATTCATTCACATTCAATGCCAGAGAAATCCCTTACTTCATGAGTTAAATTTTATTCATAGCTGAAGTCTACATTCAAAATAAGACAGGGCCATTATGGAGGCAAAGACTTATAAAAATCGAAAACTCCCTTTGAAACACATGCTTTCCAGTAAAAGCAGCTTGCAAAATGCAAAACACGGTCAACATTCCAACACCATGATGTCAATTTTCATATGCACAGAAAAAATGCTACCCATAGAAATCAACTCTCTATCTTCCTTATTTATGGTGTGCTTGTGTTTCCCTCTATTTTCATTAGCAGAACTGCACCATGCAGTGGAGAGTGCAGCCCCTTAAAAGGTTCAAGGGAATCTTCCGAATGGTAAATCTGGCAGTCGGATTGATTTTTAAAAAGTGAATTTCTGCGTTCTGCTTCAGTTCTCCTGAAAAAGAGTGTATATGCTCTAAGGACTGTTTTTGATGTTTCCCTCTGCAGTAGTTCAGAGAAATACCTGCCAACAGGGATGATCTGGAACACCTGATAAAATGGTCTTCAATGACACACAATAAAAAAAGTGACATGTAAAAAAATGGAAATCACTTCAGATTTCACAAACTTTATAAGCAACAGGCAAATTATCTTTTTTATTATATGTGCTTTTCTTTTCCAGAGGAGTAAATACAATCAATTTTCAGGAAAACTAGCAGCTGCAGACACAGGTATAAATGCCATCTCTTCTTAGCAGTCACATGAAGAGATGAAATGATTCACACCACACAAGAGGAAATATAACCAAATAGCACTAATGAAAGTCAGTCTCAGTTTGCTTCCTATAGGCAAGACTTACTCAGGAAAAACTCCTACTGATGTCTCCGGCAAAGTGCCCGCAGATTCACTGCCACTGTTAGTCAAGTGCAGAATGTCGTACTGTTGAAGCAGAAAGCCTGAATTTCACAAAATAAGGTCTCACTTGTGGCACAGTAACCTAATGAAGTTCACAGGGCTCCCCAGCCTGGATCTTTTTCAGGACTGAGGATTCATAGTGCCGAGGCTATGTTCTCATACTACCACTGATTCAATTTGAACTTTTGTCAGACAAGGAATGACAGGATGCTCCTATAGCACAGTTGAAGAGGGGCAAGGTCTTTTCTTCAGTGTTCTCAGGGACTGGCCTTAACATTTGAAATAACAAAAATTCTACAATTCCTACATTTTCCCCATTTCTACATAGTGGCTCATATGTGACATATGACAGATGGCCCACAGGGGTCTAGATTCAACAAGAAAAAAAAGCAATTATAAACAAATACATCATTGGTGTTTGCTAAGGACATAATTCAAACAAGTTCATAAGATCAGAACAAGACCCACATGTTCTGTTATCCCAGCTAGGGCCCTTCTCAAGATGGTTATCTACAGGAAGAAATTTTCTCCAAGAAAAGATTAGTTTTCTCAGTACGTCTCTGTTGCCCTTGGAGAAACTGTGCAAGTTATTCTTTTTTTTTTAATTAAAATTCAGCTCAAATAAAAAATAAAAATGTACAGAAAGCTGTCCCTTTGAAAGTAACATTGCTGTTTCAAACTAGGTAAAGATTTAAAAGGTTCCAAGTTAAGAACAGGTGATGGTAACAGGATATTTGAAAGGCCCATGAGACTTGCAACATTAGGTAAAATGTATTTGCCTACTGATCTAATTGCTTACTAATTTTCAAATCTATTCCCCCTGGATAAGTAATGGCATTTTAAGCCCAGCTCCTGGCATTAAAAATACATTTATAGTTTCCTCTTAGCAGAAGATAAACAGCTGCATGGTAAAAACCCATAGATTAAGATGGCATTCTGTAGGTTTTCTTATAGTTTTAACCAACCTATTGTGTTCTAAATTTAACTGAAAGAGGTAGGAAGAGGAAATGGGAAAAGCATTTGGGTGCGCAGTTTCACACTGGGGTGAAGGCAAGTGCTCACTCATGCAGGAAAAATGTCTGGAGTATTTGTGTCTTACAAAGGACTGACCACATAATGAAAGTGGAATTTAAGCCAAGCCTTATTTAGTTAAATATCAGAAGCCATTTCTCTATTTATCTTGCTCAAGGAAACACTTGTGTTTGTCTAAAAACAAGAAACTACACCAGCAATTAAGCAAGATGACCCAAATTTCCTTACATACTTTAAAAATCATTCCAAAACTTTAAAATTTGAAAATGCTGCAGAAACATAATGAAAATGTTTGTAAACAAAAAAATTAATAACCATATTGTAGAAATAAAGAGTATTCCAGGCAGACTCAAAGAACCTGAGACAGTAGGGACCTACACAGGTTTTGATCAAGTTCTTATGCACCCAGAGCATACTTCCAAATAAACCTGGAGTTTGGAGAATATATTTCTTCAATGTTAGTTTTTAAATTATGAGCCATAAGTGACAGTAGGTCTAGGATTGGTTGTGACTTCTAGTTCAATGGTATTCAAGTGTAGCCCCAAGGAACAGGAAAATGACATGAGAACAGCTGAAGTCACTGAGACCAAAGATCCATCTAGTTCACCAGCTTTCAACAGTAGCCATAACTGGACACTCAAAGAACATGCCTGGCCCCAGTATGTGCAATACTTCCCTGAACTCACCTACTTTTCTTAGCCTGCTGTGGTTTGTCTATGTAATAGTGCTTTTGGATCTTCCCAGTACCTACCTTGTCTCCTCCAAAATCCATGTAATCTTCTACTAAAAAGAAAACCAAACCCAAAACAAAACCCAACCCTATGGCAAGGAATGCCACAGATCATTACATGCATGACAACCACCTTTCACTGTTTTGAATCTGTCCTGGTGGTTTTATTTAACGAAGAAACAAGTTACCAGCTGATCCCTGCCTAGTTTTTCTACCCCATTCATAGAGGGGTCAGAACTGCATATGGTATTCAAGTGTGGGCAAACCAGGAATTCACGCAGTAACATGATAATACTCTGTTGTACACCTTTTCTTCATAGCATTTCCTACTCTCCAATTTGCACTGTTAACAGCTGCCAAGCTCCAAGCTGGCTATACCATGAAAAGACTTACCTGAGAATCACCAGTCTTAGATGAAGAATGTAACTGTTAAGTCACATAAAGCACCTTATATTCATATAAAGAAAGTTATAAAATCAGACCACAAAACCAGAGGCTGTTCAAGAATTTTTATCACTTAGTGGTAGTTGCAAAATCCCTACATAGCTTACAGCATACACAACACTTTTCTCCAGTGATAGATGTATTCCCTCTTCTGCTTTCTAAGAAAAAAAAAGTGTTGATGAGATCAGCTGAAAGAGTCAGTAACATGTTGGATGTACCTGGCAGTTTCCAACTAGAACATCATCTACCAAGCAGGCAATACTCAAGACACTAATAAGCTATTGGTTTTTTTTCAGCCAACATCCATGTTAGTCAACCAGGGAACAGTTTAAAACTATTTGGAGACTCAAGAAAACAAAACACCAAATGAGTAATGACACTTTGAAAACATCTAATAAAAGGAGACTCAAGAGAGGAAGCCAAATTATATTTTAGGATATTTCATTTGTTATACATCCACAGAGAGCACTAAGCTTGTTTAGTCTTCTGCTTCCACACCACCGCTACACCAACAAGAGGCTGCAGTATCTGGGAAGTCAAGGAAAAATCCTGTCAGAAGAGGAGAATCTGCAAGTATCGGAACCCATGGTTGCATTGTCCTCTCTCATCTCTCCATGCCAGTAGATGGCCTGGAGCAGTGACAAATACAAGGAGGGAAACTGCAACAAAAGTGGAGGTGGGGGGCAAAATTTTTTCGGAGCTAGTTAATTTCTTGCTGAATCAGCCAGCTGGGAATAAAGCCAGTTTCTGCAGTCTTTTCAGAGCTTCTGCAAGGTGCAGACCAGAGAACATTTATTACCAAACAGAGCTTGAGAAAACACAATCTCTTACTCTTCAGATTCTGTGGCACTGCAGATGTGCCCATGTCATCTTACTTCTATGATACTAAAAGGCAGCTAAAGCTCTCTTTACCTCTGCATTTATTATACAGTGAGCCTCTACAGGTCCTTTCACATACACAAATGCTAAATGATACCCTGTTCTGCTCGCACGCACTGACAAGACGTTGTATCCTATAAATTTTAAGCAGCCTTGATTTTTGGCAGGGCACCTGATGAAAGAAAAAACATTACATAAACACAGAAATACATGTTTCCACATATAAACAAATGCTCCACTTATTTAATGCTACAAAACAGCATCATTAACTAGTTGGAACCTCCCACCGTGACACAAATGACAACAGTTAGCATACGAAACCAGCCTAGTAATTGCAATCATAAATGCATTTTTAATATTGTTTCACAATTTAGTGGAGCTGACTTGCATTCACTGTGTTTCTAGTGGATCCAGAAGCATGACAAACTGACAATTCTTGGAAACCACATTTCTCAAAACAGACTGAGAATACTGTTCTCATTTTCTCTCCATAATGATGTTAAATCTAATAAATACAAAATTAGAAACAGAAATAACATTGTTCCGAAACAATTTATGTAATACGCTGCCTAGAAGGGATATATCAGGCCAAGTTTTCAAAAACTGCCCTCCCTTTATAAACACATAATGCTTGTACTTGTGCGTCTCAACTATTATCAAATATCCACACACCCAGGTACTAGAATTTACACACCAGGAAACTATACTTTCAAATGAGTTCTAAGAGTGAAAGTTTTGGTTTAATTGGCTAAATATGATGACAAATCCTTTTGGAAGTGCCTAAAGAACCTAATGCCCAGTTCCCACTGGATTAATTGAAATTTACTTTACTTGTTTAAAAAAAATAATACAAAATCCAGCTAAGTACACACCAGTACAGTTAAGTACTGATCAGTGTTTGTGTTTAAATTCTGTCTCATCTTACCAAAAGTCATCAAAACAAAGGTTCCACATAACACAGACCTGTCTGAAAATGCTTCTAGATCTGCATTAAGTTTAGCACCCTTGCAGCCTTGCTGGTGGTCACCAAAAAGGGAGTTTATAGAACTGTATTTCCTCCTAGAACTTGGAGTGAGGCCATTTTGAAAATATGACTGTTAAATTCAAAAGCACTTGACAGTCTACATACTTCAGCTAACATCAAGAAAAGTTCTCTTACAGGAAAAAAAGTTATACACATACCTTCAAAACCTGAAGGAACTATTTATCTATCAGTGAGACAACAAAGTTGAGTGTAGAGGGCATATCAGAACCGCAGTGCTGTACAGTTCCTATGTGGGTCTTGGTTGTCTGTCCAGAGTTGCCACGACTATATCCAATGTCCTGACTGGAATGCTGTGCTCACGAGCAAACTGTACTTCAAAAACAAACCCACTCTTTCACCATGCACAATCTCTCTGTTTTACAGAGATTTAGCATAATAAGGACTACACTGGAATTGTTCAAGTAAGACTGTGTTGGACTTTACACAGCCACAAGACTTTATCGTAAGTATTATCAACTACATAAAATCTTAAGACCACACTGACTTTACAGGAAAGTACAACATTTGCATAGTATGATATAACTCGTGCCCAAATATTTCTTGCATAGCCTTACAACATAAACAAGTAAAGAGGCACAATTATAAATTTGCTTCCACTATCACTTAAATTAATAGATTTTACTGCTTCATCACTAACCTCATTTTATTTGGTCTTTACTTAAACACCAATTCCTGGGTCCAGGTGAGCATGGAGAAATGCTTTAAGAAAAGCTTCAAACCCAAAAATTTCAGTTAAAGACACAAATACATGAACCCTACAGGTATCAGAAGCAAAAGAAATAGAAAAGATTCAGATTTAAAAACACAAGTCCTTTTGAAGCAAAATTCATTATTTTGGATGGCCAAATCATGATTTCTGAACAAATGATAAAAGGGCTTTAATATCAGAACAATCACGTGTTTTCTGTGACACAAAGGCAGGAACGGGAACGGCCGTTGGAAGGTATGAAACTGCCACCTCAGTGCCATTTCTGTCCCGATTTGCTAAGGAATGTGAAGGATCCAGCTGCATTAAGTAGACCTGAATGAATTAATAATTGTCAATATCTGCTAAAATCAAATATTATCCTAGAGCCTAGACGCAATTTGGTTCCAGCTGATTCTACACACAGTTGATTTGAGAATCTCTGCTCAATTTTTAGTGTAATCTCAACAAAAATTATCACCACAGTAAGCACTGCTACTCACGTCTGAAGGTGTAGACACAGAATTTGAAATCTACCTTTGCAGCATTGGCATGAATGGGTTTGGGTTATACTTGAGCCGATTTTCCTGAGTTGTATCACTGCAAGCATCATCATAATAGCTACAATAAAAATATTTACTGAGAAAATTAAAACAAATAAGCGAGATAGCAAAAGGTTCCCTTCACTGATACTATCTGTACTTTTGGTCATCTTCCATAGCTGAATTAAAAATTTTACGAGTACGTTTTAGAAAATAAGTATTCATACATAGTTTATGTCTCAAGTCACGAGACAGATTTATCATAATTTTTCTGGCAATTCAACTCAAGAGTTGAATTGTTGTAAGTTGGAGGTAGCAGCAGTGCAGATCCTATGAGCTCTGGCTGAGCAATCATTATTAGTCAAATTCAACACAAGTTTAGAAACTTACATAAGTTTTCTGGTAATGCTGTCACAGACTTACAACGTTGTCAATAACAATGAATATTTTAAGTCAGAACTCTTCTACAGGGTCTCCAAAGTGTTATTTGTCTGTAAGTAGAGGCATTTCAATCTTTAAACTAAGAATAAAACCACAGGCCTATGGAAACTGGTGACAAAACTCCAAGATGGGTGCAGAATTACAACCTGCCTACAAAAAAAAAATTACTGCAGATTTAACTCTGGACTTGCAAATCTCATCCTCATTTTTGATTAAAGTTACTGGAGATTAAGAATCCCTACTGTTGTATGGCATGCAAATCATAATCTGTTTTCTGACCACAGGTGTGCAATCCATTCAGGGACTGTAAAACAATATTCTGAAGGTTTTCCACAAAAATGGTCTCCAAGCCCACTATGTCATATAATGGACATCAGATTTTTGGCCTTGCGAAACTCAACCTCAAAAGCATTTGCTATGTTGGTAGGTTTTGGCATATTGGTTATGGCAGAATCATTTTGAAGAAGATAATGTTTTCAGCATGTATATCCTTTGTTTCCAAAATATCAGACAGTTTAGTTAGAAGAAAACACAATGCAGCCATAGATTGCAGTAACATAAATCACGGGAGCAACCAACAGTTTATTCAATTAATATGTGACCTATGAAACTTTCCCTTCCACAGAAACCCAGAGCAAATGCTTCTTAAATATCCAGACATGGTGTCTTCGCTGTTACTCCCTTCCTAGACATAACCAGCCCTGTGGTCCTTGGAAGTGAAACGGATGGACTTGTAGGGGGGGTTTAATGTGGACTGCAGGAAACTAAGAAAATATCAGCATATTCCTGATTTGTAAACAACATACCAGAGAATAAATCTAAAATTAATCCAAGTGTAAAATTCTCAACAACATATTTGTCTATATGAATCTTCCAGCCATCATTTCTTGCTCCCATTAATCCACTAGTAAGTATATGCATATACAGTCTTATACGCATTTCATAACAAATATAAGAACATTGAGCTGAATGGTGTAATAAAACATTACCACAAGGTTTCAAAGGAGTTGGTTACTAGGCTGAACACGATGCCTTTTCAATTACCTTTTCAATATGGAGCCATACGTATTCAAGAGATCACTTAAAAAACAGCAAAATTAGACTTTGATACTTCTATTTTGTTTATTAGCTTAACTATCTCCAAAATATCTGTAGTTTTGGTAGATCAACTGCTACCACATGAGAAAAACGAACAGCCTTTTACATCATATTTAGCAATAAATACATGTGAATAGTTACATTCAAGGCCAAGGTAATAGTTAATATTCACAAATGTGAACATCTGAAATGTGTCTGTGGAATAGAGCAGCTTCCTTGGATAGATTCATTTAAATATTTAGAAGCAATAAATTTTTCCATGTTGCTGCTACCATTTGGTGGTGGTGGTGTGGTTTATTTTTAAGAATTAAAAAAAAAAAAAAAAAAGAAAGAAGAGAAAGAAGAAAAAACCACAACAAACATACGAACATTATTTGCTTGGATTACCATTGGTTCTAGACTATTGCAGTTCCATTTGTTTCAGAAAAAGTAGGTTCTATATCACACAGCCAAGTCTACCTCATAAGTGATCTCCTCCCGAACCATTTATGTCACTGCTCTCTGTCAGAAAACAGATTTGATGAAGAGGCAGTGCAGCAATGCTCAGTGGTAAACCATTCATTGGGTTATCCTGAGAAATCTAACTTACCCATCTAGTTTAGTGACCAGCCCACCTTAGATTAAATGTTGTCAAACTTGAGACGCTGCACATCTGGAAGGGCAGAGTTCAGTTCAGAGCCCAGCTAAACACCACGTTGTGCTCGTTACCATGCTAGGAATAAACCAAATGGGCTCCTCTAACCAAAGTTAACTTCCATTTCTTCTCAGTAACAGCTACCTCTTTTTCACAACTTCTCATGTTAAAGTTTTCTTTGCATTACATTCATACCACATTTCCACCACATTCTTTTAAAATGGTCATTATTTTATTCCATACCTGCCTCGAGCAGGATGAAATTAATCAATTGCACATAAGTGACATGGTATAGACTTGTGACCTTGCCCAGCATCCAATTGTTTCTAATTGATTAGCTCCAGACATAAGCACTTTAATAGCCAAAAACAACACAAGTGGAAGCTATGGTACAACATTAGGGTAGAATGACTGTGTGTGGTCCATACAGTATGGCCCCAAGCAACCAATTAATGGTTACTGGATACCAAAAATGTTATGTTAAATAATATAAAATATCTTTTATGTGCCTAAAACTGTGATAAAACACCTAAAACTTAGGAGCAGAAGGGCATCCTAAAATATCAGGGTTAAGTGCTAATGACTCAAATATGCCAAATAGATTAGAATATTTTAAAGCACAATCAAGACCAAAAAAAATTGACCTGGATTGAAATGTGCATAAAGCTACTCACAATAGCCTATTGATTACTACAATGTGTTTGAGTTGTTTTTATTATAAAGAGACAAGTGAAGCTATGCCAAACCATTCGTGGAGAAGAAGAAACTATGCCACTACTGGTTCCAGTTCTACAATAAGAAAAATATGAAAGAAAAAAAAAATACAAGAAAAATATTGTAAAATAAAAAATGGTTTCTTCATAACCAAAAGGCCCAAACACGAAGTTGACATTTCCCTTCTCTGAACTTTTCATCTTGAACAGAACTATAAAGTGAACTTTACATACTATTTTCTGAGTATTTTATAAGGTCCGTTATTACAGCATCACTCAACTGCTTGCACAGAAAAATGCAAGCTAAACAAGCACAGCAAATCAGCAACATTTTTGTTCCTGCCTCAGAAATATGCAAACAAAAAGCAGAAGATCCCACTGTTGCCCTATCTTTTTGGACATGCACCAAATGTACTGTGTTTTATTGCACAATCAATGCAAATAATAATCTTTTCCTTAATGTCAAGTCCTCTAGTCTCTGCTTCTCTACCAGCTGCACCCATAATACAGATACTGGAGGTGTTCATCAGCAGGTAGCTGCCAAATGACTTGCAGAACACAGTGTACTCAGCAGTACTACTGAGGGTGGGTTGGAGTCCCATTCCCAATATCTTGAACCTCAAAGACTACCCTAAATCCACCATACTTACTCAGATATCTAGTACAGTCTCCTCAGTTCTTCATACTCATTTTGAATTTACTTTTCCCTGCTATATTATCCTTCAATTCAAAATTCTTCAGGGTATACATTTGTATAATGTCCAGCACACCAGGCTCCAGTTTGAAGCCATCTTTTCTCAACATCGCCATAGTAGAATCATAGAACTGTCTACGTTAGAAGGGACTTTCAGATCAAGTCCAACCATCAACCCAACATCGGCAAAACCATCACTAGGTCATGTCCCTAAGAATCACATCTACCCATCTTACAATCAGTACACAACAGTATTATAGTAAACAGCATCACTGATTTTATTTAAAACCAAGATTTTACCCTTTTTTTGCTAAAAACTACTACAATACTTCAAAATTATGCTGTTTTTAAAAAAAAAAAAATCCAATTTATTTAGCTCTGCTTTTTGAAGGATTTTTGAATTTGAGCATATTTAAGACTAAAGAATCCTTGAAATGCTCTGTGCTGTGGGATCTATCAGTATAGAGAATGACATACTATAACAACATCTCTGCTGCATGCCAGCACACCATATTTCTTGAAATACTCACTTCTTGGAACCGATTAGGCCTCATGTGTCAGGCAATAGATCAGTTGGCAGCTATGGTTTTCCTACATGGTTCTTGTATTCATTGAATATTTGAAGTAAAGACCTTTATGGACCACCTTTGCCCTGACATTGACTTCCAAGTGCTTTAGATGTTTCTACCCAGGTATTTATATAACCCTTGTCACTTACAGTATCTTAACATCTATCAGACAGTAAACCTCCCAGGACCAAAGAGCAGCTGAGCTGCCTAGAAAGACCCATGGTATTACACATTTGGCAAGATCTCCTTTTGGTCCCCATACAGTGAAGTCAGGTAGGCTATTACTAGGAAGAGAGAGAATATTAATTTCCCACATGGATATCTTTGAAATTCAGTTCAACGAAAGGAAAACCTTCCCATCGGGAGCTTTTTATTTACAGTGCAGTTCCTTCAGCAGTTTTCTGTTTAAAAAACAGTAATTCAAAGTGTGCAGCAAGATCATCTGATAAAGGACCAGGCATGCGAATAGCAACAAGTTCATTACCTACCTGTAGATGAGCGTAGATAGCAAGAGCAAGCCAAGTGATCTCCCAGGAGAGCCCTGTGGCTTTAGGGCTAGCCATCCTCCTGCCTTGGGGCTCTGCTGAGAGAAATTGCTTCAAGTTACAAACAAAATCAAGTGGGCTCCGCCAGAATTTCAGTGACTAAAGCAAACCAGGCAAAGGCATGGAACCAGCTTTTGGAAGAAATGCAATGCAAACACCAGAGTTCTGTGCTGGCCAGAGAAGCAGACGCGCAGTGCATGCCATGAGCACAGCCTGCAGGGTGAGGTAGCTCCAATTAAGGAACAGAAAGGGGGGGGAAATGGGAAGTATGAGGAAGCTGGTAACAGTGAGTGAGTTTGATTATCTCCTGAACACAGGTCAGTTTATCAAATTGGGAATGCCTCCCACCTTGATCTCAGGAAAGTAAAATCCAAGGAGCACAAGATTTCTGATGTATTGCTCCAGCACTTTCACCCAAAGCTGAGCTCCCAGCCCTGAGAATTCAGCAGTCATTTGCACTGTCTTTGAAAGCTCTGATCATAATAACTCAAAGACTAAGTAATCAGGGCGGGGGAGTCTATTAATTTAGTAGTCATGACCCTTACAGGGTCAACATGAAACCATCAGTCATTTCCACTAAAAACCTGAATTTAAAAAAAATAACAGAATTAGCAGCATTATTGCATGCTTAACCCCTATGCATCCCAATGCATCTCTTTGCCTCAGACTATTCATTATCACAGTGATCTCAAAATAGTGGAAGTTCCATATACCCCTAAAACACACGCATACAAACACAAGTCTCCCTCTCCTCCTCCCAGTCACTACCCCACTATTTTGCAAAGCCCCACAGCGAATGCAAAGCTCTCTTTCCAAAAACAGTACTCCCTTCTAAAAGGTCAGATATCCCAAAGGAAAATCATCTCTCCAAACAGCTCTTGCACCTGTCAACTAAACACAATAAGGATCCCTTACAGATATAAGCGGTTTATTCCCTCCCTCCAAAAAACAATTTTAAAAGTTCCTCTCCCTCCCAAAACTTTTAGCACTCCTAGATGCTTTCGTCATTGGGAAGTTTCAATCAGGTATGGCAGGATAAAAAGGAAGGAGTTTATTTCTTTTTTTCCCCCAGCCGGGCATTGCTGGGAACCACAACGGTTCAAAATACACCAGACTCCGGTTCTTTACAGGTGTCGGTGCCTGGGCTCTAACGAGCAACCCGCGCCGCTTCACCCCCCCCGGCTGCCCCCTCGCTTACGCCGAACCCAACTGGTCCCTCCTGGGGAGCCGCCCGCAGCTCCCGGCCGCTCGGGGAAGCGGCTCGGGAGAGGCTGCCGCTGCCCGAGGGGCAGCCTGGGCTGCCGCGGGACTCCCTTCCCCCGAGCTCACCCACCTGGTGCGGCGGCCGGCTCTGCGGGGAGCTCTCGGCGGGGCGGGCAGGACGGCGGGGAGCGGGTCCGGCTCCGCCAGCGCCTCCTTGCCGCTCTCGGGGCAGGGGGGGAGCCCTGCCTGTCACGGCACCGGGGATACAGCATCCTGCATCACGATCGGCGGCCCCTCCCTCACGCCAGGCTCCAGCCCACCGCCGCACGTTAGCCAAGGTCTCCGAGGCTGCTGGCAGCGGGCCGCTCCAGCCCGGCCCCNCAGCCCGAGATCGAGCCGGCTCGTCTTCCCCCGAGGGGTGAAAAGCTACCGTGAAGTCAGCCCCCAAATCTGATGCAAAGCGGCTTCCAAAACCACAACCATCCTGTGTCTCATCTCCAAGTAACACTCACAATACAGCTGCAAATCTGCTCACACACCGAGGAGGTCTTTAATCATGCTGCCCTCTGCGATATTTTTAGGTTTCCTACTGTAAATCTGGCGAGTATGTCTCATACGACAGCTTTGCGCTCCTTCTCCCCCTCAGCTTTGGGCTGCTCAACAGGAACACTTAAAATCCTCTACCTTTGCGCTACGGCTTCCACTGATGTCCCAAGCTTTCGTCGAGTCCTCTAAAAGCGGCACGTAGAAAAAGGGCTATTATCCCTGCCACTGAAGTTAAAAATATGCTCCAGTGAACTAAACATAACCGATGAAGAGTTTGTTCAAATATGTTGCACTGGAAACTTTTCCAATCTGTTTAGGTTTCTCACCAGCACAGGAAAGCGCCTCCTCCATCGTTAGGAACAGAGTGCCCTCTGCTGAAAGCAGCCTGACAGAGGAGCCCGGCCCAGGCACGGCAGGGACAGGGGACAGGGGAGCTGCCACCTCGCACGCCCGGCTCCGGGCAGCACCCGCAGCACAGGGACCTGCGCCGCTCGGGCTGCCGCCTACCTGCTGCCAGAGCCGCGCTGCTCCGTCTGCAGGTTCACCCTGACAACTGAGTCAAGCTGCTCTTCCCAGTCTGCACATCATCACGATAATCGTCTGCATAAAGGCAAAAGTACTGCTAAGGACCTGATCATTTCATTTTCTAATACCCGTCAGCTGAAAGTGGACCAACTTTCTGAGAAGTTTTGCTTCCCATCCATTTATTTCAGTTGCTACAGTTACTTAAACAACCACACAGTCCTTTAACTATGACTTCAGTTATATCCCTGCGATTTGTTACCGTCACAAAAGACACACAGGTGCAGTCAGCATACACTTAAGACTTGATCACAAATGGTTTTAAAGCCAGAATTTAGCCAACAGATCAACTGATGCAGAAAATTTTCTTGTCCCAAAACTACTGCTGGTAGTACTACAAGAACAAAACTGAAGAACGGTCACAACTGTGGGATGAAGCTGGCCCTCAAGACCTGCCATCCAGTTAGGAACATACACAGTTTACACTATCCCTATTTAGAATATCACTTATCAGAATTCCTTGTTTTACTCAACAGTGAAGCAGCCTCTTGAGTCCCTGAAGCAAAAGCTACAGAACAGGCTATTAATTTGTCTGCCAGATGAGCATATTTAGACAAAATACCTCCAGCTATGTTCCTACCACTGGTACCAGCCATTGAAAGTTTTGGCCTGATGTTCTAATATCATTTTACAAATTTGAATGCTGGTCATTTTTCAGTACTAGTTGGTCACCTCTGTGTTCTCTGCTTTCTCTTCCAGCTTACTCTGATCCCTCCTTCAATGTTGCTCCTGGTCATTTGCTTCAGATCACTTGGCTGTGTGCATCCCTAACCATAATCAAACATCACAGATCTGAGCCTTGGAAAAATTTCCTCATATCGTGCAATAAATCCAAGAGTAGAAAGGAAGTGGTATAATTGAAAGTAGGCAGGGTGAGACAGCTCATGTCAGATTCACTGATTTAAGTGAGGCTGCTGTGCCACACTCTTAATTCCTTGTGTGACCTAGATCTTTGTTTGTAGGCCCTATGTCTGCCTTTATACAGCATATAAGAAAACAGAGGTAGGCACCTGCAAGCATTATACACGGGGCAGATTTCAGAACCAGCATTATAATAAATAATGCAAGTACCCTGTGGTACCTACTTCATAAAATAGTGATTCCCAATGTATCTTGCTGAAGCTACTGAAATGACAGTGGTGTTAATCCCATTCTCCTCCACCACTCATGGTCTGACTTTGCTTTTATTATATTGAAATCATTCTTCTTATGAAGATGAGCACACAGGAAATAATAGCATTTGAAGCATAAAACTAGGGTAGGCCTACTGCTGGAAACTACACAGGGTTTTGACAACATGAATCTCATTCTCCCTGAACACTATTTGTTGCCTCCTTTGTCCAATTTAATTTCTTCACCTCAGCTTCACTCCAGACCACTGCCACTTTACTCTTTTCTCTCTAGACTTCCACTGAACCTGGAAGCTTTGAGATTTTCACTCCTGTTGGAGACCATAAGCCCTCCTGCCAAGACAAACAAAAGCTGAAAGAAACTCAGGCATCTGGCAAGATCTGTTTGACAACAACCACTTCAAAATTCACAGCACCTGCAGCTCCATGGTAGATTCCTTCAATATATACCCTGAAGTTAAAGGCCACAGATTTTGAGGTCCCGAAAGCCTAGTTTTCATCCCTGGAGAAGTCTGTCAGCAATTCTGCAAAAACTAATTGACCATTCAAGTTATAAGAAATCACCATTTTATAAGAAAATATTTAACTTCCCTTCTGGTCACTCTCTCTTGTCTGCATGGCTTATAAACTCCTCAAGGCAGGAACTATTATTCTTTGACTATTACATCATGTTTGCACAATCGCTGGTCTAGTGTCAAGTCCTCTAGGTATTACCTTATTAGCACTTCTGCCACATAGTCTTCTAATCCCCCCTTCTCACGCCACGTTAATTTGGCAGAGTTGGTATAAGATTGTGTATGGGGAAGAATAGCGATGCTCAGAGTTTGCATGCCCAACTCCTGTATTTGTCTCTTGTTATTAGCAATGCTGGTTTATTACATACATGCTTTTCTTTTGCTGCTCTCTAAAACACACATCAATTAAATGACATTAAATATGACAGCTGTAAAGCCCTTACTATTCCTAAAATTGTGAAATATGGACATTTGCACATATTATTTCATTGAACACATAATCCTGATCTCGTCCATCTGTACAGCTGACATCATCTCTCGTGAGGAAACTAGTTGACAATATGATGGTCTTATCCTTTGTTTTATACTGACTTAATACCATGTGTCTTCACCACCAAACACAACCATGAAATATTTTGTCATTCAATGATTTACATTCAATTGTAACAATGGAAAATTTCAACTTACACTCAACAGTACAGGCAGAAAAGGCAGATTAAAAAAGATCTTGCAAGATATAGCTACAGGCAAAATTGAAAATACTGAAATCTCTGGTCTGGCAAACAAAAACCTCTGTTCAGTCACATGATAACCACCAGCTTTCCCTCAGTGATCATTAATAGAAAATTTTCACATCTAAAAGAGAAACCCCACATTTCTCTATTCTTCTTTGTCCTGAAATGTAGGTGTACATAATTCTTCAGCAGTCTCCACTTACACATAAATATCCTCTCCAAACAAGCTCAGCTAAGCAAATCTGATTATCATGAAGGCCATTCTTTCACCATAACTAAAGTCTATACCACTCAGGAAAAAATATGTTTGGCAAAACTACAAATTTAGAACCCATTGAAACAGCACAGAATAACATTTGGCTCATAAATCAGGATTATGTCTAATGAATACCAAAACTGGAAGTATCCTGCCGAGGTCTCATGCAGAAACAGAGTTTTGGTTTGAGGCCTCAAAATTATCAGTAATAGAGCTGCACCTGATTGACCAATAAAAGGAAAATGTTAAATTTCCTGTAACTAGAGTCATGGCACGGTATAATCAGTTCTTTGGCCCTGCATTGTATTTGTACAGGGTGCTTGTTTACCCTGAAATAACAAGCTCTCTGGGGGAGAGAGCAATCATGCACTTTCACACTTCACAAATATGTTATACCCCATAAAGTGTAAAGCCTCTCTTAGTATAAAGGTGCAAAGTTCAGCTACAGCACTGTGTCTTTGATTTCTGATGTTATGGAACCCATTGTGTTCCACATTGATCCTTGCCCTGGGCTTTGGAAACAGCTCCATCAATTTAGTAAGTAGGAAAAAAATCTTGTGGCTTAAAGAAAGAAAAACTACTTATGTATAAACCTAAACATTATAGAAGAAAACTACCGTCTTCCTTTCAGCTTGTTTAATCGAATCTAGCATTAACCTACACAGTATATACAAATGGTCACTATTTCAAGTATTAGAATAAATATTTGTTCTTTCTTGTCTCTCAAATTCCTTTTTATCCTCAAGCAAAACAACTTGTGGCTCATTTGAATATTTATGATCCTGTACAGTAGTAGCAGATGCATTAAATTTCATGACCCTCCAGAACAAACACATCTTGATTCAGATGGCACATACTTACTTTTTGTTATGGTTCAGTTTCATAGCCCTAACTAAAATATTAGAACCAACAGTGTGAGACAAATTTATAGCACACTTACATGATGATTCTGTAGTTCTGTGGCCTATCTTTTCAAAAGGATTTAGGTATTTATTGTGGGCATAATGAGAAAATAGGAACTTCTATAGATGAAGACTGAATGCAGATAAGGCAAAATGAAAAATTTGTTGCAGAAGTAAAATGGCTTCAGTTTATTTACGCATAGTTGTATGTTCCTTAGCAGATCTTTTTTTTCCTAGATTGCAAAAAAGTGCATCCCCACTGAGGACTGTGGATATGTCAAATTGGAATTCCTGAACTAGTCTGCCATATTCTTCTCATGCAAGAGTGACAACAATCTGTTTTCCTCAGTCGGTGATGGCCCTTACTTCTGTGATTGTTAAAAGTAAAATGTTATTGAGTGCTATGTGAAAGAGGCAACATTTGGTGAATAAACAAGGGCTCTGAGGAAATCAGTTATGTTGCAAGTCATGTGCAACAGACAAAGGTCAGCAGGACAATTACTGCCCTCACTGTAACGGGTCACTGGGGAAAAGAAGGAAGAGTAAGGTACGTGACCTGTGTCTCACAGGATGACCTGTGCGTGTCACTACATGAGTGTCTAGAGAGGCACACTAAGATGGAAACAGAAGAGAATATAAGCAAGGAGCAAACAGTGAGAAGAAATGAAAAAAATGACAAGGTTGGAAGAAATACATGATGCATCATTGGGAGGAATACTAGCAACAAAGACAATGTGGTTATGAAAGCAGAAGATGAATGATTAATGTAGGAAAATGCAGCAAAACCAGAGGACAGAACAAGTGTGGCTAACAGTTCAAACAGAATAAAAAATAAAATTCCCAAACTGAAGGTCAGGTCACCAGAAAATAGTTTCAGAAAAGGGACATTGTGCATTGAATGTCTGGCAGTAAGAGGAACAAAATTTCCACCTTCTCATATATACTTTGTGTGTCAATATAGTACAGAAAAAACTACAACAAAACCTGTGACATAAAATGGTCACACTGTTCTGTAAGCTTGTGTGGGTGGGAACAAAGCAGCAAGTAAAACATGAAGCCCAGACCAAAGAGAGATTGCATAATGCCAGAAGACAGAATCCCCAGCTCTGTCTATACAGCTGAAAGTAAATGCAAGGACAGAAAGCAAGGTTGAAACTCAGTTTTGATTCTTCTGTTATCTTCTGCTTGACAACTTCTTCTGCTATGCCAGCAAATGCCTTTGTTTCTTGAGTTGAACATTTACAGTCTTCAACAGGAGACTATATTGTGACTAATTACCAAGGAAAAGTACCCATTTTCCTCACCAGAGCCAGGCTGTGCCCCAAGTGCACCATATCGAGCAAGGTACCGAGTCAAGGGCAACAGTAGTGGGATGAACTATTTACTCCCTGTGAAGTGGATTCAACTCATCTCAGCACAGCAATGCTTCCTGGATACAAATGAAGACATTTTTATTATTATATTCTACTAAAAGAGATGGAAGTGACTTCATTCTCACAAGGGGCTTAGATTTGACTTAGTTCCGGTAGATGAGAGGTGGTTCCTGGCTTCTGTAGAAGCCAGCAAATGTACTCGTTATTCTTATTAACAGTTAGTGATGACATAATTGAATACAATTTGACAACAAACAAGGATAAAGAAGGGTTACCATGGTCTAGTGGCTGAAGAGCAAGAAAGTTTAGAGAGCTCCAGATTCACAGTCACTGAAAAAACAACTTATTTTCCACTTTCCTTTGTATTTTTTTTCTTTGCTTGCTCTGTTGCCTGATGTTATGAGAACCCCTCATAATCTGTGACATTTCTTCAAAGTCTGATACTGGCATTAGTAAAGTCTATCAAACAAAATTCTGTTTTTTCAGATCCATGCAGTACCGTAAGACTGGTTTTCCTCCCTATTCCATATAGACCTTCCTTACAGACACTTAGGCGCATTCAGCATAAAACTGGAAGAAAGCTCTGACGGTGAGCCAGGTTCTAGTCAGTGCAGAACCAATATGAACTGTCCGCAGGAACAGCTTCTCCGCATTTCTACACAAGAGTAGAATTTGGTCACTGGCAACTAGAAACCAGGATGGCCTAAGACAGTATCTTGTCATGTGCTACCTACAAAATGTTGCTATCAGGTAGATTTTCTATATCTAATGTTTCACGAAACAAAATCTATTGCTTACTTTTGCATCTGGCAATACCACAAATAACATAATTTCTTGAGATACTACCAGTTTACAGAAGACTGTTGTTCCAACACAGGCAAACACTGTGGTAAACTGACTGACTTCTGCTTAATTTAACTGGGTAAATAGGGATGTATACCGAAGTACTACACAGGAGGATCACTGGTGCAGTTACATGTTCTGGAAAAGTCTTCTCCACCTACTTATACTACTACCAATGTCTACTACCTTAATCAACTCTGAACATGTGTGAGTCATCAACATTTATCTGTGGATAGACTGCTTAACAAACTATTTACTGCTATATCCTAATACACCAAAGTAATATCATTACTGTTATATGCACAGATTTCTTAAACTGTTACAAAGGCTGTCCAACGATGCCTTGTTGCTGTTCTAATGGATATTTAGGAAGAGACCCTCATGAATAAGAGAGTAGAGTAACTATCAGAACAAAAGGAAAACACTAAAATGCTACAAAAGCTTCTGCTGTCTATGCTGACTTTACATCTGCACCTACACTTGCCATCACAGTATTTACATACTAGTCAAGCCTGTCCACTTACTGTGCATAGCCTCAAATACATTTAACACTTTAAAAATTAGATATGAATTCAAACATTTTGTATGAGGTCACAAAAAAAAAGTCTAAAAAGAGATATTACTAGTAACAAACTTGGCCTTACCTAAATATTTAGAAGTCATTACTCTAACAATCTGTCATCTAACAAGCGGCATATTCAGATGCTTCCTAATGGATAGAGAGCCAAGTCATGTAGCTAGGCTAGCAGGACAGGAGCTACACCAGCCAAAGCCCTGTCCTGTCCTATCCTATCCTACAGCTTCTCAACAAGGTACATAAAGAGATAGAGGTGGTAGCCAGTGCTCACAAAGAGGCCAGGCAAATTTAGGTTAATAAGGTAAGTACAAGGTAAAGCCAGAGAAACAGTCCACAGGCCTAGCTCATAAGTAGCCACAACAACAACAGAGCTTAGAGTGCCTAAGGGCCAGGCCAGAGCATAAATGGAGCTCCTGCACCCAGAGGCAGAGGTGTGGGCGGGAGCCACAGCTGAGGCTGGTCAAGGTCCTTTAGGCATATTAGTGCACTCAGAACCCTGCCAAGGCCTTGGGACATTTACTAACAGGTTGCTCACACATGGCTGTAATCAGTTAGTAGATATCTAAGGAAAAGGATAGAAAAATGTTCTGTTGACTTTTTCTTGATTTTAATTATATTGCTGTATTATTGTTTGAGGTTTTTTATTTAACTTCACCAGCTCAAGATCAAGGTCTGATTGAAAAAGCTCCACAAATGTTTTGCAAATTTTATTGCTGGTTGTTTTTTTTTTTTAATTCCAACTTTGTGGAATCTGCTTAATGCTATCTACATTTCTCATATCTATGTTTTCCTACAAAAGGACTACTTGTAGAAAAGTTTTACTGTGCTTTCGTATGGGAACATATACCTTTCCCCACGGTTTCTCCTGATGCCCTCAGAATGTCTTAATCCTGAAATGTTCCTGATACCTTTATTCTTGAAACAGTAAAAAAAGATGACACAGGGTTAGCTCTGCATGAAATCCTCAGCTACACTTGTGGTCTAAGCAGTAGACTACGGACTTATAGAATCATAGAATGGTTAGAGCGGGAAGGGACCTTAAAGATCATCCAGTTCCAACCCCATTGCCATGGGCAGGGACACCTCTCCCTAGAGCAGGTTGCTCCAAGCCCCATCCAACCTGGCCTTAAACACTTCCGGGGATGGGGCACCAACAACTTCCCTGGGCAACCTGTTCCAGTGCCTCACCACCCTCACAGCAAAAAATGTCTTCCTAATATCTAATCTAAATCTCCCCTCTTCCAATTTAAAACCATTACCCCTCGTCCTGTCACTAGACTTCCCGACAAAGAGTCCCTCCCCAGCTCTCTTGTAGGCTCCCTTCGGATACTGGAAGGCTGCTATCAGGTCTCCCTGGAGCCTTCTCTTCTCCAGGCTGAACAGTCCCAGCTCTCTCAGCCTGTCCTCAGAGGTGCTCCATCCCTCTAAAAAATTGAGGAAAAAAATGTCAGAAAGAGGAGAGTCAGTAACAGATTTACACTATGCTCTTCTAAAGTTGCCACCTTCTGTTCTCACATATGCAGGGTAGGTGCAGAACACAAAAGATAAAACTAGCTCAGGCTATTGTTGAACTATGTCTTTCAGCTGATTTTGTTTGCGCTATTAAAAAGCCTTGGCAGGCAAGGAAAATATTCTCAGAATAGCAGATTTCTTGCTTTGTTCTACATCTGTTCCAAAACCATACAATTGTATTTGAACAGCTGGCCAGTAACATGCAACTATCAAACATGACAATGACATATGATCACAGTGTTCTTTGTAGAGGACTGAAGTCTCAAAGCCGAATTAAACCTTCAGACATACACATCTTGGTCTTAGAGGTACATATTCAGATCTAAATCATACTTTTTATTTTTCTTGAATTGAGCTTTCTATTGGCAACGAAGAACAAACAAGTACTCATTGTATCAAAATAAAAAACTGGAACTCTCTGCAGGAAAGAATTTCCTGGTGCTATTGCTAGGACTAGAACCAGAGGAGCTCAGTCTGGCCATGTCATTAACACACTACATGTAATTTTAGAGTTTTGAAATTATATTTTGAGGGGTTTTTTATACAAATGTGTAAAGCAGTTCAGAAAAAAAACTTGATGAGTATCTATACCTCCTTCTATGTCCTCATCTACTTTGTAACTTTGTATCCAGGAGTACATATAACCCAATTCTAAAATTCCCATTACAATCTCGGGCCAACTGTGTTGTCCTCCTATATTACACGCTTGCTGCCCTATAAAGAGAAGCTTGAATTCACACCCACAACCTTCATAAAAATCTATCTTTAAATTTAAAGAACTCTAAGAGGATGCCAGGGCTATTTTTCTGGGTAAGAAATAAACTTGACCTAAGCTAAACTCTTACGTGAAGTTTCTTGTAATTGCTGCAACAAACACCATAACAGTTAGATTAGTGTTTAGATATTTTTATGCTGATGCTGAATGAGATCTGTATGGCACCTGCTGTCCAAAATAAAAAGGGCAAATTAATTAGCTACCAGAGAAAAACTGATTACTGTCACAGGACATGTCACTACTAAAGAAAAGCTGAAGCAACTTTCTTAACGAATAATGATTTCAATAAGAAGTAATTTGCATAAGTCTTTGCAGACTGCTTCACACATTTGTCTTGATGCAGGTTCCCTTTCCCCCTCTGTTCTTCCTTCTGCTCACACACCCGTAGCGCTGGGACGGCTGACAGTCACCACAGCCTAACCTAAATGCTAAACCCGGGCACAACCAACAACAGAAAAAAAAAAAAAAAANAAAAAGAAAAAAAGGGAAAAAAAAAAAGAGCCGGGACTAGCTTATTTTCATCAGCTGAACAAACTGGGGGAAAAAAAAACCCAGACAGAACAGGCAGAGCAGTGACACGACAGCATGCTGGATTATGAGCATCCCTGCAGCTGTCACGCATCTTCCTAAGTCTGGGAATGTTTTCTTTTTTCACCCCGACCCCCCGCACCGGTCTGCGAAAACGCCGGGCTGCTGCAGGCTTTTCCCGACAGCTCCTCCCGCCCTCTCCGGAAGCACCATCGGGCTGATCAGCTGCGGCCAGGCATGTGCGAAAAATAAAGCCCAAAAAACCACAACCAACCCCAAAAGCACACAGCGAAGGTGTATTTCGTAGATGGAGTCGGTGAGGAAGACCCCCTACACCTTTAAGCCGGGCACCTCGCCGGCAGGCCCCGGCCGCAGCTGCCGGCTATTTATACGCGGGCGGCGGCGGGCACGGAGTGTCTTGCGCGGGGCGGTCCCAGTAGCGGTGGTGGGGCTTGGGCCTGGAGTGGCGGCTGCCGTGGCCATGGCTTTTTCCTCCACGCCGGTGAGCGGGAGCCGGTCCTTCAGCCGCGTCGCCGGCGCCACCGCCGCCTCTCCGCTGAGCCCGATGCGGCTGAGCCGGCTGCAGGAGAAGGAGGAGCTGCAGCAGCTCAACGACCGCCTGGTCGCCTACATCGAGCGGGTGCGGGCGCTGGAGGCCGACAACTCGGTGCTGCATCAGCGGCTGGCCGAGCAGGAGGCGGGCAGCGACCAGGAGCTGGAAAGCCTGCGGCTCAGCTACCAGGAGGAGCTGGCCGATGCCCGCCGGGCGCTGGACGACATCGCCATCGAGCGGGCCACGCTTCAGGTGGAGCTGAGCAAGATCGGCGAGGAGCACCGGCAGCTGCACATCAGGTCGGTGGCCCGGTCCCCAGCGGCCATCCCTGCTGGGGACAGCCCCGGGGCCACCGCCGCCTCTTCGGGTGTCTTGCGGGGGCAAGGGAAGAGGGTGTGGAGTGTTGGGGAAGGAGAGCTCAGTGCTGCAGGGTGCATGGGTCATGGTGATGCCCCAAAGGTATGACCCTGCAAGGTTGGGGTGTCTTGGATTAGAAGAAATCCTGGTGCCTGTCCTGCAGGTGTGCTGCAGGGACACTGCTGTGAGTGCCTTCTGCTGCTGGGCAGCCTCAGGAGCTCTCTGTGATGAGCAAGGGAGCTCCTCCAGAACTTGAGGTGCTGGGTGGCTCCTTAGGGGATTGTGTTGCATGAATACATAGTTGGCTGGGTTTGGCACTGCGCCTCTATAAAACACTCAAGAAAGTGCTATGCTGGAAAGCACCTAGAAAGTTATAGGAGTAGGCGAAGGCGTCACTATGTGGAGTCAGCTTCCATCTCTTTGGGGCTTTTTAGCCCTAATGTTGCCTAGAGGGGAATACCTGGAGAAGGTAGTCCTGTGAGCTGTGCACCTTACCTGGTCCCTGCACAGAAATGTCCTAGTGGCTTGTGGGTCTTGATTTATGTGTGGGGATGAACTGCCTGCTGCTTCAGGCTTGACTTTGTTGCCAGCTGTGTATCCTGAGTCTGGGATCATCTTGTCTGGTCTCACCAAGCCTGGAACAAAGAGGTGGTCCAGTATGAGTGCAATCAAATCCTCTTGAAGGAGGGAGGAAGGTGGGTAGTGAAGGGGAGGGAACAAGTATCTGATCAAGCTTCCTTTATGGATATATATGGAGTGCTAGCATTGCTAGTTACTTTAATGCCTCATTATACAGCAAAATTAATTACAGACCTGCAATAATTTGGGTGTCCACAGGCCCTCTAAATCTTGTTATGAACTTGTATCATAGCTCCTTTAGGCACCAGCTTTTTCTTTTAACACTTGTATGGAGCAAGCACTGCCTCCTCATAGTCTCAGTAGGACCTAAGTAGCTGTTCTACCTGGGAGTAAGACATGGCTTTACTCTCAGCTGCTCTTGTCAGCTGCTTAGTTCATGGGTTTGTCTCATTCATGCTGGGTTTTGGCTTATAGATGTGTTTTATAAATCTAACCAGCCACTTGAGCGGACAGTGAGGAGAGGGATAATGCCAGTTGTAAAACTTCTCTGCTGCTCTTTGTGTTTGTGTAACTCTGTGACTCTGTTTATAAAGCTTTAGGCTTGGCAGGTATGCAATCCTCTGGACTGATTATTATTATATTTTTTTTAAAGTAACTAGATCTTAGAAGTGGCTAACTTTACAGCCCATGGGAAATGATACACATTACATGCTGCTTTCTGAAAGGACTAGACTGAAGTCCTAATATTGAGTGTGTTGTATCTGGGCTGTCTAACTGCAAATGTCTCGGATGACTTGGAACAGACTACTCTGAGGGTATCGTGCCCTTTATATATACACCCTTTAAATAACCTGGAACTCTTACAGGATGGAATGTCACCAGATAACTTCCACACAGCATTAACCATTGGCTCTTATTAATCACTGGTAAAGAGACTTAAAGCTTCAGCAACGATGAAGGGTGCTTGCATTTCAGCTTTTTTCTTACTGTTTAAACAGTGGTAATTGGAAGTAGGCCAAAGACATTTGGGGAGGAGGAGTTGTGGGTAAGTGTATCAGTTGGTTGAATTTGGAGCCTGAGGAAGGTCAAAGCAACTACGGTAGCACTGCAGAGAAAGACAAGACTGGTTTCGTTCTGCACCAGTGAGTATAGATGTGCGTTTTGCTGCTGAACTTGAATTAAATGGTGCAGCAAGCTGAAGCTGTAAGAATGAATTTGCAAGTGCTGTTAATGTCCTCTAGGCTTGACAAACTGGAGTCAGTTTCAAACATACCGAACTCTTTTGATAAATTATTTAAATTCTTGGGGTCAAGCATATGTGGCACCCTGATTTACAAGGAATGTGACTGGCAGCGCCCCAAAGTTATTGCTTGCAATTGACAGTCAGCTACGCTTAGTTCTGGAATGGTTGGTATATAGAATGTTGTAAGTATTGTAACTGTCACTGTTTGCTGCAAAATAATGTGAAATGGTGTTGGGGCTCTTCAGCCTGGAGAAGAGAAGGCTCCAGGGAGACATGATAGCAACCTTCCAGTATCTGAAGGGAGCTACAGGAGAGCTGGAGAGGGACTCTGTCAGGAAGTGCAGTGATAGGACAAGGGGTAATGGTTTTAAATTGGAAGACGGGAGATTTAGATTGGATACTAGGAAGAAATTATTTCTTGTGAGGGTGGTGAGGCACTGGAACAGGTTGCCCTGAGAAGTTGTGGATGCACCATCCCTGGAAGTGCTTGAGGCCAAGCTGGATGGGGATTTGAGCAACCTGCTCTAGGGAGAGGTGTCCCTGCCCATGGCAGGGGGGTTGGAACTGGATGATCTTTAAGGTCCCTTCCCGCTCTAACCATTCTATGATTCTGAACCCCATACTTGGTTTATAAGGGTGGTAAATGCTCTTGTCAAAGACTTGTTAAATTGCTGTTCTTAAAGATGAAATTATTCACTTCAGGGTTTTCTGAAAATATTATTTGTCAGGAAAGAATATACAAAACCAGAAGCTGGCTGTAGAGGCCTGAATCAGGAAAGTGAACCATCAGAGTTAAAGCACAGATACAAATGGAATTTCGGACTTGCACACACTCTGGTAGGATGAAACTGTCAATAATATTATCATTAAGTAGTGTTATTGATGTAATTGTTAATATCATAACTAATAGTCACAATAACTGGTGACAGATCCCAAAAGGAAGGTGGCTAGTTACCTAGATGAGGTAGAAGCTAGCTAATTTACTAGAGAAGTAAAAAAACCACCTGTTAATACTCTCAAAAAAAAGAAAAAGCCCTACCTCTTAATACTTAAAAAAAAAATAATCTACAATATTTTGTTTTGCATTGTTACCCCAGTAGAGTTACATTTTTCCTGGAGTCTGAGCTGAGTAAAGAATAGATAACCTCTGCTAGCAAAGCATTTGGCTTTGCATTATGCTCATGAAGCAGGAGATACAGTCAACAAATGTCTCTGAAGAGCGGGACTAGAAAGGGCCTTGAGCAAGAATCTGATGTGGCCGCATGCCCTAGGCCTGTATTGGAACCAACCGTACCTATATCCATTCCAGGCAGATGTTTGTGTAACCCTCTTTTAAAATTCCAGATGGAGATTCCAGAATACTTCCCCCCCCCCCGCCCCCCATCCAGGCAGTGTGCTTCAGTGTTGAACTACTGTTAGCTTCCTCTCCCCAACATCTAAGGCAAATATTTCTCCCTGCAATTTAAGCCTGCAACTTCCTGTCTTTTCCACAACAGACAGGGAAAACAGATTCCCTTCCTCTATGCAGCAGTCTTTCATGTATGCAAAGACTGTTATGTCTCCTGTCACTTTTCTTTTCTCTAGACTAAACAACCCTTACTTTTTTCTAATTTTCCCTTGAAGTCCAAGCTTTCTAGAGCTGATCACTCCTGCAGAATGGCTTTGGATTCTCTCCAACTGGTCTGCTCAGTTATCAACTGGAAAACTCATTGTATGAATGATCAGAACATAACCACTTGGCAGAACGGATTTTGCTAAAATAAACTGAACACTTTACTCTTTGCAATCTCAAATCTGTGTTCTGAGCAGGAAGTCAGACTCTGGAATAGTGGTCAAAGGATTTCAGAAGTTAGAGTGGTTGGGGAAATTATCACCCCTTTCTCTGACTGGAACTTACTTGGCACCACAGTAGAGAAGTGCTGGGCCCACAACACAACCTGCAACTTAAAACAACCATGTTGGCCATCCAGGTGATACTTGAGGGCTTTGTACCTGGGTATTTGTGTGAGGAAACGGCCATCTTCTGAAAGCAGGTCTTCTCTTGCCCTGCAACTCTGCCAAGGTGTGAGGGAGGGAAGAGTGTGCGGCCATTCCTGAGGGAGAAGAGTCCCTTGCTGGGAAGCTGTGAGGGAAGGGTGGCTGCTGAGGGGCTGTATCAGGCAAAGCCTCAGCCAGGGCCGTGTGGCTGACAGGGCCTGCTGGCCAGGCCTGGGCCAGTGGCTTCCTGGGGACAAATCTTGTGCTGTGGGGAAGGAGGAAATGTATCACCTGGCAGCCAGGGTTGTGCTCTGCCTCTGCCCACAGAGGAAGGAGTGCTTTGCCCCGGTGTGTGCCCAGCATTGCTGGCTGCCCTGCCTGAGGAGAGCAGGCCCTGAGCTGCTTGCACCCTGTAGGTGCTGTGGGGGCCTGCTCCACCAGAGAGGTGTCCTGCATGGTGGCTCCCTTCTGGTGAGAGGGCTGTGCGGGGCTCTGAAGCCTCAGCAGTGGCATGTTTTAATAGCCAACAGGCAGTTTGCCAGGTGGCAGTGTGCTGCTGAAAGGAGGTGTCTGTGCGAGCAGCTTGTTTGGTGGTGGCAGGTCGCTGGTCTGGTGAACTTTGGCTTTGAGTGTGAATAGTCCCTCCCTGTGGGGACGGCAGCCTGCACCATCCCTTCCCTCTCCGGATGGTAATGCCGTGGAAAATATCTGGCTTCTGCATAGGGTTAGCACAAAACAAGCTGGAAACTGGGTCAGAAATCTTTCTTGTTGAACAAACAATATTTGTCTGAGGGGCCTGTCTGGTTTGTTTCTTAGAGCCTACCCTGTGCTTTCTCAAGTATTAACTGACCTCTCGTCTGTTTCAGTTCTGTTGCAGACCCCTGTGAAGGTAAACACAGTAAAAACAAACTTTCTTTCTCACTAGCTGCAACTTAAGAGTGTAAAAACTTTTCACTTGCAGGAATTCAAAAAAAGAAGCCGATTTAAACCTGGCACAGGCTCGTGTGAGAGACCTTGACGCTCAGCTGAATGCAAAGGAAGCTGATTTAGCAACAGCTTTGAATGCAAACCGAACTTTGGAGAATGACCTTCGTGAATTAAAGGATCAAGTAGTCACAGTAAGACTTGTTCCTGGAATGTCAACTTTGCTTTCATTCCTGAAGCTTTTGCTTGTTTTTACCCAACTAGTTATTGAGACTTTAAAAGCAGGGAAAGACTGTTATCTGTGGCAATGGCAGGTGGACAAAAAGACTTACGCAGTCTTACAGAAAGTTAAAGACTACTGATAGTCTGTTAAAATTTTCACCTGTTGTAGGTACCTTTAACTATTTTATTGCTACAGTATGTAATGTTTCTTCCTCTTGCCAAAATGCTGAATCCCACTGAAATAGGAACTTAAACAGAGTAACCAACTCCACTGTGTTTTGATGGAGTTGAATGACCTGTAGTAAGTTGACTGTCTTAGTTTGGAAAAATTACCTCTTAATTTTGATTACCCTTATGTCTGTCTTTTCTAGTTGCAGCTGTCACTGAAGGATACCAAAGAGCATCTCCACGGTGAAATGCTGAGGAGGGTTGAACTGGAAGATCATATGAAAACCTTGCAGGAACAACTGATGTTCCAGAAGCGCCTTCATGAAGATGTATGTTTTAGCTTATTACAAGTATTTTTTTAAGTGTCATCCCTGGATGCACTTAAAAGCAAAGTTAAGATGTGCTTATCCTTAAAAAGGTAACTAGCTGAGTCAACCTATCACCAGCCAATAAAATCCACCTAACTAGTATACAACCTCATGTTAACTGGCATAGTACCAATAGGTATCTGGAGTGAGACCATTTTCTTAAACTGCACTTTTGAAGGTAGCTACAATCCCAATATTCTACTTCCAGTAACTGCAAGTGCATATATTGCAATTAAAGCTAAATGATTCCACATGCTTGGTGGAAGCCTAAAATAACTGGAGAAGTGAAATGTCCTTTAATAAACAACTTATGTTCCCTACTTCCTTAACGCTTATGAAAGGTGTCTGGTAACCTTTGTGTGAGAAGTCAGTGTGTAGAACTAGAAAAGATGTGAATGTAAACCAACTTCCTTCTGACTGAAAGGAAATCAAGTAGTGTGTGGTTTAAGTGACAGAATTTCAATTTCTTAACAGATTCCAAAAATTACCAATTAATAAAAAGTAATAGTAATTACTTTTTGAATAAAACCAGAATAGGTAAAGTAACAGTGCTTAAAGAAACTGAAGTATCTATGTGTGTGTTCTAACTAAAGAAAAACAGGGAAACTAATCTAGTTGAAAGAGTTAGTTGAAATTCAAACTACTCCAGTTATTAGTTTAAGCAATGTTGGTAGTAAGAAAGCAAAACAACCCAGCACAAGGTTCAAGTATATGACCTAATGGATGAATATTTAAAATCTGAGTAAAGATTAATTAGCGTGTACTCAATGATAAATCTGCTTGATTATTGAATAATTTGCTAAGCTGGTACAGGAGGTCCAGTCTCAAATGAAACTATCTTGGCTTGCTTATTCTCTGAGAAATTTCTTCTTCTAGGAGCTCAAGGAGTCAAAAAGAGTCCATGAGAGCAGGATAGCAGAAATAGAATCTGGCCGTCAGAGAGAATTTGAAAGTAAGCTCTCAGATGCTCTGCAGGGGCTCAGAAAAGAACACGAAGAACAAATTCAAGGCTACAAAGAGGAGCTGGAGCGAACATTCAATGCAAAGGTGAGTCTGTAAAAGATGCTAGTAAAGCTTAAGTTCTTTGTTCCTTGATTAAAGTCATGCTGGTATAAATGGCTGACTGTTGAGACCTTGCATTCAGTGCACTGCTGCTTGGCAGAAGTTGTTCTGAAATTTTGAAGTAATGTTAAATATTAAAATGGAACTTCTATGAACACCTGGTCCCAAACAACACTGGTTCAAGCATGACATTGTCACTTCGGGGAGCAATTAGGAATGACTAATGTGATAAAGTTGATCATAATTCAGTCTTCTGACAAATCTGAGAGCTAGTCTGACAAATTCAGGACTATGGTGTGCTATGTTTGTATTAAGCAATTTCAGTATTATTTAATAAAGATATCTCTTGATGATAGTTTTACTAAAATGCATGAAATAAGGTTTTCTTACAGTTCTACAAGTGCATTTTTAAATGTATGAGTGTAAATGTCCCTTTCCAGTTGCTAGTATTGGTTAAAGGGGAGAGGGTGGCTATGGAAGTAGCTTGGCAGTTTGTCTTCCAGAACTGACCTGTCACCTTTTTCCCAGCGTTAGCCACATATGCAGGAAAAAGTAGTACTTTAGGCTTATACACTTGGTGGGTAAGATCCCAAGGGTCTCTGAGTTGGTTGCAGTGCACAGTGTTGGTATCTAAAGGCTTGTTTAATACTCAGTGCAGAATCACATGATCCGCTATTCTTTCAACAAGTACATGTGTTCATTACTTCCTGGTTCTTCTGGCTTTCTCTGTACTCCCAACTTGTATGCTGACTTAGTGAATTCCTTTGGATGCTTCTGTCCAGGTTTCCACTGGAGATTTTGTAAGCATCTTGTAGCATGGCTCTGCTTCAGCTTTTATTCTTTCTTGGAACATCTCAAGATTGAATTGCTCTAGAAATAGCACAGTGCTACTTACAGTGATGCAGGAACTGTTTAGTAATAGAACTTCTAGGGAAGAGCAATAGTTTGATAAGCACACCTAATATCTTGTTTAGAAGCTGCTCGTCAAAGCATGGGCTACATATTCTCCATTGTTCTTCTGGACAATCCACTTCATATCTATACAAAGACTTCATGCATCTATAACTGAAATATCCTAATCCAGCAATTTGCACTACCTGATTACTGCTGAATTTTTTTTTTCTGATATGAATGTCAAACTTATGTAAATCTCCCTGAAAAGCAATGAAAAACTTTTTGACTTTCCTTAAATGTGCAGATACATCTCAAAATAGTTGTATTTTATGGGTATCAGCTGGAAATCACTTGATTCTCCTTCCTTATTTAAAATACATGGTCATAGGCAACTCACTACTAACAGTGACTTAACCATAGGTGCAGAATGCCCAGCTATCTGCAGTGAAACACAGTGATGCTGCCAACGCTGTTCGGGAGGAGCTGAGGGAAACAAAGCTGCGAGCTGATGTTCTGACATCTCAAGTTAGTCAATACCAAAGCCAGGTACTATCTTTATCTGTATATCCTTAGAATTATTTTAATGCCCAATTCAAAATACGGGACTCTTCTCCTTAATCTTCGGTTATGGGTTAATTGATTTTATATTTTTTTCCCCCCTCTGTTAACTTCAGAACGTTGCTTTGGAGAACAGAATAAAGGAGCTACAGGGGATGCTCGATCATGATCGTGATCTCCATCGAAGGCGTATGGCTGAAAAAGAGAAAGAAATAGCACAAGTCCAGCAGCAGGCACAGGAAAAGTTGGAAGAATATGAGCATCTCTTTGATGTGAAACTGGCTCTAGATCTGGAAATAAATGCCTACAGAAAGATGCTGGAAGGAGAGGAACAGAGGTAGGCTATGCGTATCAGGGCTTGCTTCATCAAAGATCTCTACATGAATTAACTGCATATTCTTCAGAATGTGGAGGAGGCAAGAAATAAATACTTAGTATGTGGTCAGTGCTGTAATTTAGTTCTTGAAGCATAATCTTTTTGTAGAGGGTTTTTATATCCCACATCCACCACATGTAGGAAGACAAAGTAACTTGATAAACACAACTGATAATGTTCAAAGGCCCATTAGACATTGCTCCCTGAAATCAAACTGTCTCAGAGCTTTGTGCTATATCCTAGAGATATAGCAGAGACTGTGTGAGTTCTGTGAATGAAGCTGGGAAACTGTATCAACTTCCAGCTATGTAGATAATGCCTGGGTAAGAACATGAGCTCAATACATGCTAAGAAGGATAGAAACCGTGAACTATTCTGCTGAAGATTGTGTCTGCAGAGGCTTTACAGGAATACCTATTGCAGTTAGGAATCTCCCCTTATTGACATAAGCTTGCTCTGATTGCAAGGACTGGGGCTATCTTCCAAGCTTAACCAGCTACTTAACCACTCCTGCCAGTAAAAATAAAATCTTATATTCAAGACTTCATGGAAAGCTTGGGTATAAGAAGCTGTTACGCTTGGCTATAGTGGGAGGATAGAATTGACAAGAAATAAGCAGATCAGATATTCAAGTGAATGTTATCTGACCCTCATCTAGGCTAAAGCTGTCACCCAGTCCATCTTCACAGAGCACTGCAACTCAAGCAACAAGTCAAGGGAGACGGTTCCTGCAGGGGAAGAAGAGGAAGATGAAAGAAGCCAGAAAGAGAGGGCACACTGCTGGATTTAAGACTGTTCAGCATGCTTCATCTTCCGGAAATGTATCTATTGAAGAAATTGATGCAGATGGGAAATTTGTCAGGCTTAAAAACAACTCTGATGAGGTATTTCTGTTAGCTCAAGTCTGCATGCTCTTCATTGCAATGTATGACTACTTGTGAACCACATTGTAGCTTAGTGAGAGACAGTAACAGGGAAGGATTGAAGGGACAAGGGAAGAGTCCTGCCACACAAAGCAGAGACTTCCCAGCCACCATGGCTGTCAACAAGAGAATACTAGAGACTGATTATCTTTAGCTTGTGTTTTTGTGCTGCAGGGGTTTTGTTCGTGGTGCTTTTGTGGGGAGGTGCACTGGGTTATATGATGCAGAAGTCTAACACCTTCAGTTGTTTCTCATCAGGTTAGCGCTATCAGAAGTACTACTTATTCTTGAACTAAATAAGGTGCTTAGTTAATTGGATAATTACAGCTTCTTATTACTTAAAAAAGCTTAAAAGGATGAATAGAGCTGACAGTATCTAATCCATGTAGAGAGTTTATCTGGCCAATTAGATAATTCTTTGACTAGCCTGCTAATCCAGAATTACTAGAACTAATCCTCAGAGCTCCAAAGCTTGTGGCTGGTAATTTAGCCACTTCAGCCAGAGGTGCTCAAAACCTTCGCAGACCACTATGTGTTATAAACATGGGCCAAGCTGGTTGATGGGCATGACCAGCTTCACTTATCAATCTCCCTGGTAAAGAGCACCACAATCCTTCTTGGACAGAAGGCAAGAACAGATGTGCCTAACCTTGTGGGACTAAGATTAATTCTAAGGAAGTACTGGGAGAAATCACAGGGAGACTTTAATGGAAACCTGAAGGTTTCCTCAAAATAGATCAGATTCTACAGGAGTGGAACTAAAACTGACCCTTGAGTCTGGAAAGAACTTGCATGTGTAACACATGGTGTTCATCTGTAATGCTGAGAGAAATTTCTTGTTCTGCAGAATCAGTCACTACATGGATGGGTGTTAAGAAGACATCTTGGAAGTGTGCCAGATGTAACATACAAATTTCCTTCACTGTTCACTCTTCAGGCAGGAGAAGTAGTTACAGTAGGTAGTGGCTTTGTAAAACTAATTAGAGCTGTTCTTGTTATTTTATATGGCAATAGGGATTCATGTAATAAGGAAGATTAAACTGATACTGCAAGTGCCTAAAAGAATCCTTATTTTATGTGAAAAGGCAGATGGGGGTGTGGGGGTGGAAATCCTTGCAACAACTTGATTTGAAATGCCAATTAAATTTTCTTTAAACCTAGATCTTGGATTATCCCAGACTATAATGTGTTGTTATTATGAATGGAATCAATATATTCTAGTTTATTCTTAGAGCTCCCTGTATTCCTGTCATTTGACAGAAGTTGTGCAAAGACTTTGTTGCTAAAAGCTTTAGTCTGCTAGAGTTCAGTAATGCTGAGCCCATGGTTTATGGTATTAAGCTAAATAACAGCTCTAAAATTATACTTTAAGTACTTTCAGATAATGATCAAAGAGCCTAATTCTACACTTAGCACTTCAGACTGTGTATGAGCTTGCTCAAGAGATCTGTGAGTGACCCCAGGCTAGAGGCTATCTTGTATACACAAACTGATGCTGTGAGTATGTTTGTAGCCATGGCTTGGCTCTTGGCTGTGCAACTCAAATGGCATGCATGTACAAACAAGACTTCCCTCCCCTCCCACTCACCCCCAATCCAAAAAAAAACCCAACCCTAAAGCCTCCACCATTCTTGGTAGTCCTGTGAAGTACTAACCTGCTAGGGATCACAGTAACTCAGTTTCTGTTACCAGATATCTTTTGGTATTGGAGAGTTGTATATGTTAGACTGGATATACACCAGTAAGATTCTTTAGAAGCTCCCTCTAAATGTGTTGCAGATCTGGGGTGCAGCTGCTGGTGTAAGCCCAGGTCCTAGTGATCTGGTCTGGAAGTCTCAGAAGTCTTGGGGAAGTGGGGCTAATATTGATGTTACACTTATCACAGATGATGGTGAGGTAAGTGAGAATAAAGAACTTTTACTGTCTTAATACTAAATTTGTGTGTACTTGATTCTTGAGGGTTACTGGTGGCAATTCAATGGTATTCTAGGAACTTGCAGAGAGGAAGATAATGCATATACCTAGAGGAGAAGAAAGCAGTGAGCAAGATGATGATTACGAAGAAATAACTGGAAGTGACATGGATTTTCCATCTCGGGTAAGCTGCCTAAAGTTTAAACACATACTATCAACAGAACCATTCAGTGGCCATTTCTTTTCATTACTGTATGAAAATAGTCCTCCAAGTACTATCCATACCCTACAACTCTCTGTGTTTTTCTTGATGTCAGACCAAAAGAAGAAGAAAAAAGAAATGTTGTTTGGTTTCATGATAGTGGTTCCTGTGAGCCTCCTTAAGCAGGTGAGATGGTGAGAATAAAGCTTGTCATCTCCTAGAAAACTTGCTTCATTAATAGTGCTGCGTTCTCTTGTCCTATGTAGGATGTAGCTTGCATGGCTTTGCATCAGAAATGGAATCGATGCTTTGCTTATTCCCTGGCTGAATATGATCAAATAGTCGCATTCATTGTTTGGCCTGTTATTACTCACACTGAAAAATACCAGCTTTAATGTCTGCTCCACTTAAACATCTGGCTATGAATGAAATTACCCCAAGAACAGGACACAAATACTAACTAGACATATCTTATTTCTGTGAGATGAAGTGACTTATCTGATGCTCCAAACAGTGTCCCTGAATTGCTCTTCTGAAATCAAAGTTCTTAGTGTATTGATTACCTAAGACTTCGAAATTCAAGCAGAAGTTTGAGACCCTTTTGTTCCAGCTCACTTTCAGGAACTACTTTCTCATCTTGCTGTGCAAAGTATCTACTCCTGCTTCAGTCATAGTCCCTTCAATGCTATCTAAGTGGAACTTTGGTGTAGATGGAGGTTATGCCAATGGAATTAACGCAGTCACATAGAATAAGCATGTTTTGCCTTCAACGTAACCCTTATAACCCTTTTACTACAATGGCATATTGTAATGCCCTGTGGAAGACTCTAGCCCCTCCAAATGACTTTTGGCTGACCATGTGATGAGTCTGAAGATCTGCATAGTGGATGCTTGTAGTATAGTTTGATATACTAGTACTTGGTATCTTTACCCGCTGAAGTCATCTAAACCACAGCTAATACAAAGGCTTTAAATTGGTCATAAATGAACAGTTATGGACTGTACTGAACGCTTGAGTTGGTTTGTTTCTTGACCTGAAATAGCACCAAGTCCTCTCTGATGGTACATGCACCAAGGCCCTTAGTGCAAGGGGACACCAAGGTAAAAATTCATTCTCTCCCTTCTGCTGACTCAGCATTTCGAGCTACTACAATGCTTGCTAAAACTCATCCTACACATTTACAAGGAGTACTTGCATCTTACTGCACCAAGTCTTAAAGCCACCACCACCACTTCCCTATTTTCATAACATACCTGTCTGAAAACTGAAAAGTCCCTTAGTCCCTGCTTTCTGAAGAAAATATACATAAGAACAGGCAGCTACTGCCTGTTGCTTGGTTCTTTCTTTGTCCTTATTTCAAACAGAAAATCTGGGTAAATATCTATTAATACAATACCATCTGGTTTAAAAGCTGTTATCAAAGTCTCCTGACTAACATGCACATTCTTGTAATATTTTCATTCTCTCACTGAAGGAGAGTGAGACCCTGTTTAATAGGTTATTGAGGAAGGTTCCATGATGCTGTTCTGGCCTTTGGGCTCTTGATGCACAGCACATACCACAAAGTAACCCTGGTAGAAGCCTTAGGCTCCTAAAGAGACTTAATGATACAAGGTGCTTTTCATGTTTGGAGTAGGGCCTCCCAAGGTTTAGGGTTTTTTTGTTGGTTTTTTTTTTTTTAAAGGCTCTTTATTTGAATTAGCTAATAATATGGCTTGTTTGGCAGTCAGTGATGGAAAGCAAAAGTAACTTTTTTCCTTAAACCTCTAATCTGTTTCATCAGCAACTTTACAATACACTTGTGTGCCACTTATGGTAAGAACCAATTCTAATATTCCTACTCAAATGTTAATGTCATTCCTGTCTGCTGAATTCCTATCAAACATTTGCCATTAGTACCTCTATGCTTCTGCTGCGTTGGTAGTACTAAAATATTAGCAGCTTAGTAAAAAACAGTTAACTTCTTGCATGCAGTGAAACGAGGTGAAGGCATGTTGTGCTTTAAAGGAAGGCATGGTTAGCATGGCTCTTGCTTCTGTTCTGACCACCCTAGCTAGGGTGGCATGAATCTGCATGCCAGTTAAGTTTTGAGGCCGATTGGCATGCCAGTTACATTCTGATGCTTCAGCATGGGGGTACAGCTCAATAGCCTTTCATTAAGGAAGGCACAGGCTTATGTATGGCATGAACTGAAATTCTTAAAAGCTTGTTTTCTGCCCCCACCCCCTTGCACTGTCTAGTATAGTTAAGGTACTGCCTCTCTTGAAAACCTGCTTTGCTTCATTAATAAGTAATTAAATCTACAAAACACTAAAAGCCCCACACAGCTATTTGAGGATCAAGTAGGTAAGCACCAATAAATACTGCTTGTACACATGTTAATTAGCCTAAAGTCTTGATGTTTTCTTTCTGCAGCAAAATGAGGATGCTAGCTGTACTATCATGTAATGTGAACAGAGATGATCATCTGATGGTGCTTCTCATTGCCAGGTGACACAGACTACATGTGTTTTGGTATCTTCTGCAATATCTGAAACTTGGAATTCACATCTCCCATCTGACCTCTTTGTAAGAAACACTGTCCATAATATGGTGGACTCTCCTACATTCTGGTACTGGACCCTGTTCTTGGATTCATTGATATAAAGAGCAGTAGAACACAAGCTCCATGTGAAGTTATTCTTACTTTAACAGAAGGATCTGGTGTATGTGACCTGCTGAAACAGAGGATGGTACACAGTTTACAAAACTTCTAAACCTATGCCCTAGAAGTATGCTAAATACTTGAGAGTTCTGATATGGTGTTTCTCCAAAGGTAACTTCTATTTCAAGCCAGAGTGGGAAGGTACATGGGCCAGATCACACCCTAGCTTTCACCTTCACCTTCGGCTGAAGTAAAACACTCAACTGAAGGTTGCTGAGTGTCTGAAATGTTTCCTGCTCAGCTCCTGATGCTGAAAGTACAGCAAACTGGTCTAGGTCACTTGCCAGAGAACTTCCTAGAGTAAAACATTTTAAAATATAAAAGCTAGTTGTAAAAATATTCATCTTACTAAATGTACCATTTTCAGTATTCTAGCACCTGGGAATCTACCAGTTTCAGTATTGTACGTTCCTGGATATAACAGGATATCACAGCATGGCTGTGGTGAACTTAATGTGGAGAGATGTACCCTGTAAATGTGAAAAAGTATCTCATTCCAGCAGAGAAGACACTGTGACTAGCAATATTAGTACTCTGTTTGAATGGTCCCAATAAGTCAGCTTTCTAAGGGGCTAGAGGAAAAAAAGCTGAAACAAAAATCAAAACTAGAAAGCACCAACTGGTAGTAAAAGGTGGGTCAAAAATATTGGCTCTTAAAGTCCTTATGTACTAAATCTCCATGCAGTCTGCAGTACTGCTCTGTATGTCCAAAGGGGCAGCTGTACTGGGGGAATACTGTCTGTTGGCCAGTACTGATTTACTGTAACTGTAATAGCTCTGTAGTCCATATAAAGCCTGACCTATAACCCTCAGAAATCAGGCACTCAGCCTCCAGGCCCACTGTGTTGAATTAATTAGTGTTGGCCTCTTTTTACTGAAGTGCTTACCTGCTGGCTCTGTGGTAAAGACAGGGCCTTGATGAGCCACGAAGTACACTTCTCTTTAAGAGCAGGAGGGGAGCAGCTGAGATTGCAGATTTCTCCAAATGCTGGAATAGTTTTTTGACTGCCTTTTGCTTTGTCTGTTCTGTGTTAAGATGCAGTTGTTAAAGTGAAGGTTTCCTTACACTAGCTTAAACTTGCTTAAATTATTTAAAGTCTAGTTTTGAGACATCAAGACTAGATGCTGGTTTAATACTTGCATTTTAGCAGATCTGAATTCTTGTTGTACCTTATGGCCCCCACAGAAATAGATGCTGCTATGACCTTGCTATATTTATCTTGATTTCTTAAACTTTTTTAACTATTACTGGTATTTTCCATGTATATAAAAGCAATATTGGAGTTTCATATTTGCAGGTTAAATAATAAATTTCTGTTTGTTCATTGATCTGAGTGTCTCAAAAGACTCTGAAGCAATAAAACTGGGTGTTTATGGATAAGTCTCTGCAGACTGACAAAACCTTTAGGAAATAGTGTGTTGCCCTGTTCATATTTACTACTTAGGTCTTCAAATAAAGCTGAACTGCTAAGAATGTGATTTTTTTAAAAGGAAGATTCAGTACAAGGGAAGAATGGTATTAAGTAACAACCATGAAAGATTTGATCTAGTGTATGTTTCTTGATAGGAAACAGGGGTACAGAATGATGTTTGGTAATACTATCAATGACCTAGGAAACAAAAACTTACGCTTATTTACCCAACTCTACACTAGTTAGTTTACAAAACTTTCTTAAGCTCATATTTAAAGAATCAATTCCCTGATGTTCCTTATAGCAAACCTTTCTATGTAATCTATCTAATCAATTGCAGTTTAGCACTCCCTTGACCTGCTTCTAGTTTACTACTTCTGCACAGACACTTGTGTTAGATAAGACATCTGTACTCAGTGGCAAGCTGCCTACTGCAGTGTGTTGAGAATTCAAACGTACCTCTCCTGTAGGGAATTCCGCCTCTTTATTTGCTTGCTATGAAAAGGTATGACTGGTGAGACTTCTCTGATAAAGGAGGAAAAAGCAAATGATGACAGTTAAACCTTTGACAGTTGTCCTATATACTCTATTCAAAACATTATAGCTACTTTAATTAAAAAGCTTTAAATATTGCTGCTTTGTTACTAAGTGGCTATTTGTGCTTCTTATATGGAAAACTTCCTGCATCTGTGACACGCATGGAATTCTTTCCTCTCTAGAGACTGCTGTTTCTGCTGGACTACAGCACCAAGTAGAGCTTGAAACACTGAAGCTGGATTCAAGCCAGTTTGCCCATAAGGAGTTCAGCTCCCATCTCATCAGTCTGTGTTTACAGAGACAAACTAGCAAGAGATAATGTTTCTCTAGGGCTGCTGAATTTTTTTGATCATTATGGCATCTGCATTTACTAAGCAGAACAGAAGATGGGTAACAGGAGAAAGAAATTAATCCTGTCTTCATTTTGATAGAACTTTGAATTGTAGAACAGTTTGGCTTGGAAAGGACCTTTGAAGGTTATCTTGTCCAACCCCCCTGCAAGAAGCAGGGATGTCTTCAACTAGACAAGGTTTCTCAAATACCTGTCCAACCTGATGGTGAAGAGTTCCAGGGACAAGGCATCTACCACCTCTCTGGGCAACCTTGGGCATGTTTCTTCCTTACATCTAGTCTAAATCTTCCCTCTTTTAGTTTAAAACCATTACTTTTTATCCTGTCACAAGAGGCCTTGCTGAAATTTGTCCCTGTCTTTCTGACAAGCCCCATTCAAGTACTGGATGTCCAGAATAAGGTCTCCCTGGAGCCTTCTCTTCTCCAGGCTGAACGACCCCAACTTTCTCAGCCTATCCTCCCAGGAGAGGCATTCCATCCATTTCGTCATTTTTGTGGCCGCCTCTAGACCGGCTCCAATAGGTCTACATTTTTTCTCTGCTGCACTTAACATGCCTGAGTCTCTGTCCTTCATTTTGAGGCACTTTTTAAAAATGTTTTTCATGCTTAGTTTTGTTCTTTGCAGCCTTCTCCCTCAGTTTTCCATCACCTTCAAATAAATTAAAAAAAAAAAAAAATTTTTTCAATTGTTTTTAATAGTCACCAGTGATACTCACCCATTTATCTGCATGGAGTTCTGTACAAACCCCGTGGAGCTACAATTGATTTGTACGTACTTTAGAGGAATTTTTCTCTTATCCTGCTGCTAGAAGAAAATTTTATCAGACATCGTGAATGCTACAGGATCAGTAGGGAGAGAGCAAGATTATTAAAATTCCAGCAGCTGAGGTTTGCAGAAACTAATACTTTGGCTTTCTTCATGCATTTTTTTAATGTAGCATTGTTTTCTTCATGAAAAGCTGATACATTTAGTGAAAGTGACCTCTAGCTCAAAAAACAAATGCCAGAGCTGTAGGAATAGAAGCAGCAACCACTGTTCTTAGCCCACAGAAATATTTATTCAGTTTGGTCAGTAAATTATAGGAATTTTCAATGCTGAGAACTTGTACTTAGTACAACATCATAATACTGACAACAACCACTTTGCCTTTTGTCAACATACAATGTGAAACATGGATTAACTTCCTCACAATAAACTACAGTGTGATAGATGAAAAGAGCTCAGTGACATCAGTAACTTAGGAACTGGTTACAGTTAGCTTCACTTACAGTATTTTTAAAAATGGTTTTCAATAGTAAAATCATTGCAGCCAAAGATAAAAAAAAAACAATCCAGGTACAATAATAGCAAGGAAACGCATTTTTGGAGCAACAGTGAGCTACCAGTAAACGCTTCATACAGTGATCTTCAAGGCACAAAGCAAAAAAACTGGGTATGGGTTTTTTTGCAGGTTGATGGACTCAGGGAAGGTAAAATTTTTTTGAATATAAAATAAATACATTTTAAAAAGACGCATACAAAAGTCAGTAAGTCAGTCAAATAGCAAGGCTTTCACAGAATGCCACACTGACAGAACATTTGTGAATCCATTTCAGTCATGAAATCATGTTCACAGCTTGAATGACACAATCACTGAGGCAAGGGAACCATCACTTCAACATAGTTAATGGGGAAGAAGCCAGACTCTCCGTTTAACATCCCCTCGTACCAATTCTCATCAATCTGATTGGTCAAAGTTATGATGTCCCCTTCCTTAAACCCAAGCTCGCCTTCGTTTTCTGGCTCAAAGTCATAGAGAGCTTGACAGCAAGGCTGATCCATGTGCATTGAAGAACCTGCCCCAGTGACAGAAAAAGACCTGTATTAATAGAGCTGCATGGCATCCCACAGCCACCAAGCATCAAACAACGGATCAAAGAACACAGCCCTGCTGTCAGGAATTTCTCCCACAACAGCTTTTCCAGTGCTTTCACTCATTAACACCTGGTCCTTCTAGATATAAAAAGATAATAGTAATGATAATTAGTTTAAAGCATAATTCCATTTCTCCCTGCAGTTCAGATGCTACTCCATTTTCATTCCTTTGAAAAGGATGTTTACCTCAAACAGATAGTTTGAATAATCCCCATTTCCAAAAATCAGTGCAGTCTCTTTGGAGTGGTGGCTGGATGAACTGGAAGGGTAGGAACTGAGGAAGCAGAGGAGTCAATGGGGAAAGTGACAAGTAATTGCTTTAACAGCAGCACACACTGCTGGGGGAAAACCTACCAGGGGCTTGGGGTCTGTCCTGCAAATGCAGCCAGAGCCACCGGGGTCTTCATCCTACCCGTGCCTCGGCAGGAGCAAGGCTCCCACGCTCCCCACCCCTGAGCAGAGACACCCCCATTTGGGTTCCTGCCCCCGGAGCCCCTGTGCTCCAGCCCTCCCTGGCTCACACCCTTCAGCTGAACTAAAGCCAAGGTCATGCTGGGAGCGACGCTGCCTGTCAAACTCTTCCATAAAGGAAATCAGTTTTCCCCTAGAACATCTGGCTGCTCTTGTGACTTTTGCAGTTCGCCCTGCTATTAAGATCTTCATCCCAAATTACTCCTTTAAAGTACTAATCATACCGTATGCAAATAAAGTAGCAAGCACATTTATTTACAGGAAAGCAACTAAACATGCAGGGAAGAACAGCAGCACCACTAGTAAATGGTGAACACAGTCACTTTTTTTTTTTTTTAAGATATTCTCACGAAGGGGTATTAATTGGCTTGGATTTGTAGTATTAATACACGTGTAAAATACTGATTCACTCATATTTCTGAATAATTGCTAATTTTAATAAAAGGTAATGTAATATTCAAATTGTAAAGCTTAGCTCTTTAGCCAAGGATAAGCCAGAGGTTCAACTGAAGTTCAGCCATAACATATTTTTAAAAGCGTTTACAGCACTTCTGAGTACAAGCCTGGTAATTTGAAATGTAGAAATAAATGAAGATCAGGAGAAAAGATTTCACGCTGCTGCCATATAAACAGCAGTAAAACACATTATAGCACAACTCTAGAACACTCTAGTACTTACATTAAAGCAGCTGAACCTCTTAAATACCAAGTTATTCAGGTTGTGTTATTTGCAACATTGCAACAATTTCCAAACATCCTAGTCTTGACCCCCCTGGCTATCACACACCTGCTCATCACGCAGTCACCTTGGAGAGTAACTTTTCTCTGTGTAAATCTGCACACATCTGGTAATGCAACACAAATGAAACAGCTAAAATGTTAAAAATGCATGCAAAAATGCATTTTAATCTGGTAAATCGTGGTAATGTGTAGGAAACTATTGAAAACTTCAGGCATTTGCTAGTAAAAGGAAGGAGAAGTCTCCTAAGGAAACCAGGTCTGGTGACCAGTAAATGAGAATAGGTGAAAGCATCACTTTGACTGACAATAACACAATCAGGGGTAATATATGGTGTTAAAAATAGGAAGTAGGAATTGCTTTTCTATTTTGTGAGCACATTTTATGCTTCATACCAATAGAAGATAGCTACGATTTACATGTCCTGGCTTGAGAGCTGTCAACACAGAGGGAGGCAGGGGGTAGTGACAAAGCTCTACAGGAACAAACTAAATTATAGCTAGTTAATAGTGACACGGGTGAAAGTCTGGTTACAGACGTATTTTTGCCGGAACGGTCCAAACAGAAGAGTTTCCCAGCACAAATGAACTGATTCTGTTCAAAAATAGCTGATTTCTTTTTAGTCTTTGCCAAGGTAGAACTGGTACCGGCTCATCAGAATTTGTCAACAGCAGAAAACAACACTCTGAATAACTGAGAAAGTTCCTTGCTTTCCCTAGCTGCTCCCAGGGGGCTAATTTATTATTGCAAGGCAGTTAGTTTCTGACAGTAAGGTATCTGATAGGAGACAGATCACATTTGGTTCATTTTAAGCTCCAAAGAACTGAAATGTCTGGCAGCCTGGAAGGATTTTTAAGTACCGGTCATGGCCAGTACAACCGGTCTGACTCCAGGCTGCAGGATCAGTCCAAGTCTTTATTAAAGTCAGGCTACCGTATCACCCAAGGAGACAAAGCTTCCCTGAGCAGGGTAACGGGGGCAGCCCCGCCTGACAGCCTGCAGCACATGCTGTTTAACATCACACAACTGGTGACATGATCCCAGCCTTTTCCTGTCTATTAAACACTTGCACATCCTTTCCTGTTGAAGAGATTTAAGCTAGAGGAATCACACTTTTTGGTTTTTCCCCCCCCTGAAAACCTGGTCTATGTTAATTTGCAACCCCAGGCACACCTCCTTAATTTCTCCAGTTGTGGAGCTAAACTGCCAGACTTGACTGTCACATTGAAAGATGACTGGACATTAATTTCCTGACCACTCAAACCTGGACAGCACCAGTGAAAAAAAAAAACCCAAAAACCCCCCCAACAACCCACCACAAACCCAGGTTAAGCAAAAAGCCAGCTGTGATTTCTGGAGTGCTGCAGTATGAAACCAGAACACTGTCCAGTGCTGCTTTGATTGCCTGTTTCTTCCCCCAACAGGAGTTACTGCCTGTACCTGCACATACTCTGTCTTCTATACCATGTTACATGCATATGGTACCAAAAATTATACTTTACTAATCACAAATTGGAAGATTGCTAAAATAATTAATCCAAGTCTCCTTCACAGCTGAAAACATTTAGACGCTTATGTTAAACTCCAGCACGTGGCAACCAGACCCCTTTATTTCATATCACAATCAAACCTGACAAAGAAAAAGAATGAAAGGCATGACATAACACAGCATGTAAAGAGAGTTCTAAAGCGAGCCAGATGATGCTCATACCCTCAGCTGATTAATGAGGGTAACAATGAATCAGAACAAAACCACAGATTTGTTATCTCTGCTTAATCAAAGCAGCTGAATAATTCACAACATTAAAATGATATTTCTGTGAATTGAGCCTTGCAAACATGTGCAAGTCATTAATAGTAAATAATCCCCATGTGTTAGGGACCATACGAAGGAAAATAGTATTTCTGCCCCAAGAAGCTGAAACAAACTTGGAAAAGCCATGGTGAAACACAGGAAAGGTCATTTCACCACTCAGAGCTGGACTCTGGTACCTGTGCTGAACCTGTCAGAGTTTACTTTGAACTGTCCTGTTATCTGCCATGAGTTCACTGAATACTGAGATAGTACTTACCCTGAGTGACAGTTTCAGAGAAATTAAAGGTCTATACTTTGTTAAGGTCAATGTGCAAGGAGGGGAAATTAAGCATGAATGCCTTGGTGTAGGATGAAGAGGTCATTTTTCCAACTGAAAAAAGAAAGGGTGATCATGGTCTCTCACATGGAGACCTTAAAACATTTAGCAGTTTTGCTTAGAGCTGCCTGGTTCACAATTCTAAATTGCAGACCACAAGTCTAACCTATTTCATGATTCTGACTGTAGACAGGAACAGAAAGGCTACCCCATTTACAAGCAGGGCGCATTGACCCCACTGCAGCTCCACAGATTCCACATGGATAACTTTTGAGTACGGAATGGGGAGAGAAGGAAGAGAATGAACAGTGATTTCACAGCTTCTTCAGGAGGGGAAAAATAAAAAGAAACACGATAGATGATCGTTCTGATTGATATTATTAGCAACACTAAGCAGAGCAGCAATTATTAAATATCCAATTTCTCCTTTTCATCTCTTTCATGGATTTTTTTTCCCCTTCCATTCTGACACCAAGCCCCTCCTTTCATGATATGTGAGCAGTTGATGCAATATTCCATGAACAAAATCAATGAATGAAAGTGGCTCACACCTTCCTTATCTTAGTGATCAGTAGTCATTTATTTTTCAGTTCATTCACAGAACTTTAGCGCAATAGAACTGACATTTTTGTTTCACTAAGTGGGCCAGAAGCAGCTTTGAGAAGCTCTCGCCTTTCTTTCTCCCAAAAGGAGGGCTGATTACCCTTAAAGGACATCTTGGATCAATTGCTTCATGGCAACGATAAACCGCTGTACCGCGTGTGCTGTTTTCCCTCTGGTTTGACACACCAGTTTATATACAAATACTTTCTCCACATTCTCTCTGCTGCATATACAAAGCAGAAAAAATAAAGCCTATGTAACTTGACAAGTAATTGATAGGGGCCTAGAAATTTTATGCTGAATTTTTAATTAAAGGTTGCTATGGTTTTGCTGCTCTCATCCAGATGTGTTGTGAAAGTAACTAGAAGTTACTGACTGCTGCAGTAGCTCCCGGTGCTTTGAATGACATGCACTCTTGAATCGTGTGTCTTAGGAATTAGTGGTCTGAACTGAGAGGAGTGTGCAAAGAAGGGGTTGTCTCCCTCAACCCCACATTTGACAGCAATGGGGGAGCTTCGCTAACACACCCTCAAGTATCCTGAGGCACAAAAGAAACAAGTTGAGGAATAAGATCTCACTGGGTGGATTTATGCTGCCAGACTGCTGCAAATCCCCTTCAGTGTGGATTGTACAACAGCTTCATCTTGGAGCAGAGTGCAAGAAAATTAAAGAGACATTAGGAGTGTGAAGTTACAGCTCCAAGCTTTATTCTTTCACCTTTAGTTCTCTCATTTCTCTCCCAACAACCTTTAAGAAGTAACAAGATGGAAGAAAGAAAAATTGGAGAGTTAGAAAAAAGCAAAAAAGAAAAAAGCTTAAGAAAAAGATCCTAGAAACCATGCCAAGTGGAGAGGGGAACCTTTGGCTCACTGCTTCCCCTCTATTTTCCTTACAAATAATGTTTATGGGGGGAAAAATGGCTTTTTCATTTTCTTTTCTTGGCAAGTTTTTGTCTTTTGTATGTTTTTAATTTTTATTGGTCTACTCTCATTATGTACTGTAGCCATTAAGGAGGCAGGACAAAATAACTTTATTCATAAGACGCAGCTATTTCAATGAGTACTGCAACCTAACTAATTACTATTATTATTCACACAACTTTCAAGGGCTTTCAACAGTTGATTTCTTTTGTGGAATCAGGACCTAATCAAAGGAAGGGAACCTACTCACACACCAACGGGTACTTAAGTACTTTGCTTCATAAATGCACACTTTGGTGCATGCTTTAAAGAATAATAAAATATGTCAATAAATTCAGTAAGGGTGGAAGTCATCTCTCTGAATTTTACATGGCTAGTAATTAAGATCGTGTACTGATCATTTATTGCCTCAGATGGTGGAGATAAATTAGTATCTGGAAATATTCCAGACAGATCTAACACACCCACCTCAGGCATCCCTGTCTTTGCTAGAAATGAACTGTTTTCTGCAAGCACCTCTCCCTCTCTCTCCTCCCACCCTCAGTGGCAATACAGAGACGCTGAAAGACCATGCAGAATGCCACACCTAAACCTCAGATGGGCAAGAGACTGTTCAGAGGAATCCTGCTTCACAATTCCATTTCCAGACCTGAGAAACAAACTGGAGTCAGATGCATGGACACTGATGCCTCATGGACCCATCGTTCTCATGGACCTACTGTTCTCACAGTACAAGCAACAACCTGGCAAAACATCCATCGATATGTTAGTTCTGCAGCCACAGACTTACCTGATGATTTTATGGAAGAACTATAGGCAATCCCATTGTGCTGCTGATTATCACCGATTTCCAGAGTTGTAGTTATTACAGGCTTTGGCTTAAATTCACGTTTAGGCCGACTAGATGCTACATTTATTCTGGAACACAGAGAAGAGGGGCAAGAGATGTACTTGGAGGAAGAAATACTTGCAGAGTTTCTACTCAGGTTTAGTGCTTTGGTGTTTGAAAGGGTGTGGGGTGGGGAAACCCCTTCTGCTGGTTTTGTTTTCAGGCTTCGGGGCGGAGGGAGGAAAGCAGAGAGCAGGTTTATTCACTAAAAGCTGCTCAATTCTCATTCTGTACTTGAACTGCAGCAAGTCCCTATTTTACTGAATACTTTGGTCCTGCAGAAAGAGGCATAAAGCTTAACAGCCTGAGTTTGAGAAGTGCTGAACATCCACAGCTGCCACTGAGTTCAGCAGAAGTTCCAGGAATGAGCTCCCTGGAAAGCTCAACTGCAAATGACACATGCAGAAACCCAGACAGGACAGAGGCCCAGGGGCTGCACCTCACACGTTGCCTTTTTATTAGAGAAAATGGGAAACAATCATTCGGTCCTCACAACTGTCTCACTAACTCTTCCTGCTTGTGCACATGGCCCAGCTGAGACCTCCTTGTCTCACCGGCTCCTCCAGCTGGGATGGTGCAGGGTGTCTACAGACATGGCTACTCCTGTACCACAACATACACCCTCATCTCAGGAAAGCTACAAACAATTATCTTGACTCCACAAGTGTGACAATGGCCTGCTCTATGGGCAACACTCAAGTCTCCTGTTCTCTGCTGGGTCTCCGAGTGACACATAACAAGTTAAAGACAGCAGCATTTTTTTTTTCTTCTGTTAGAGGGACATAAAGTATCTGGGCCTTTCGTAAGTACATTACACCACAGCTGAGTTCCTACCCGGTTGGATATTTCCTTACTCTGCTGCAGAATTTTGTTATACCCCTTAATCTCAACAAGAGTAGGCCAACTTCTCAGAAAGGCCTCCAAGACACAACTCGGAGTACGCAAGTTTAAATAAACCTACAAACAAAGGGAGGTTGTCCAGACTAACCTCCACAGATGTGAGTGAGAGATGCAGCACATACTCAAAGCATCCGGGGCAGATCCTGCATTACATTAAAGGCTCACAGCACCAGCAAGAGGTTGCCAGGTGGCAACGCTTTAAAGCAATGAGGTCCAGTAAGGCACAGAGCACAGCAAATGTGCATCTGTGAGATGGTGCTACAAGATCTGTTACTTCAGTGAGTTTTCACATTCATGAGCCTCAGCCGCAGAAGAGGTTCAAGATTTTCTGATGGGTTCAGTCTTACCGGTTTTGCAGCTTGCTCTGCAGATCCTCCAAAATGTCTGTGGATTGTTTATGGTAATCTAGTGCTGCTTCTACAAACACAGCCAACTGGCTAACTTGTTCTACCTGAAACAGAGAGGAAAATAGTTGTAAGGAGCCTGCAGTACATTCAACTGAAAGATAAACAGATCATTCAGCACAGACCCGGTATCTCAAAAGACCACGATACCTTGTGGGGGCTATTGAAAAAGAGCATATGTGATTCTATCAACGAAATTGCCAGTTGGAAACTGAACAAAACTGAGGTGTAACTTCTAGTTCACTAACTCAGGGCTCCGTCCTTGAGTCATTTCCTTTCACAATGTGCAAATCCCTTCTGCTTTCAACTTCCAAGCCAGCTGCCTGTCAACACACAAGCCTGAAACAGTTAAGAGGACGTGAACCCTTAGCAGGTGAAAGAGAGGCTTTTCTGATCAGCAATGTTGGAAGAAATTAGACTGTGACAGCTCTTATGACTCAGACCCATTACTGATTATTAGCAATGTTTACAAACTACAGTTCTGACATGATCTAGACTTACCTCACTAGATGGCAGCATTTATAAACAAATACATGAGACATGATTTATCTACTTGGATTTTAAAAGTATCAGCCAATCATTCAAATATATGAATGCTGTGGAAAGGGAGAATGTGAAGGAGAGAAAAATCAAAATATTTTTATTCATGAGGTAACAAATCATCTCATTTCCCTTACAACTTGAACTTCTCAGTTTGTGTAACGGAGATGGAGCAGTAACATGTTTATTTGTACTCTTCTTTTAGGCAACATTAAGAAGACAGACCCCCAAAAATCTGAAATGTTTCCATTCCATCATGATGTCGTCAGACATCGGATCACAAGAAGACATCTGAGTAAACTTTCTGCGAATGTTTTATAGACCCATGGCAATTTTAGGCTCTACTTTGTCTGCTTTTACTCGGTTAAAAAGATTATTAGAAATTCTGCCGGGACTCTGAGAGAGCCAAACACTGTCATACAGCATACAGAACTGAAATCCACAGAACAAAATCAACAGCTGATACAATTCCATCACAGTCAGAAGAGAGTAATGTAAACCAGCTGAGGACAATGCACACAGTGCCTGGGGTTTAGATGGGGTGGTCAGAGAAAATGCATAGACAGGCACTTTCCAAACAAGACGACTAAGAGCCAGCGGGATATGGAATTGTGGATTAGGAGAAGAGAGATAGAGAGACTGGGAAAGAGCCAGAGAACTTGAGGGAATAAAAGCCACTCAGCAAGAGGAGCCTGGGACTGGCTGAGTGGGAAAGGCAGGAAGATGGATCTGATAAGAAGCGCAAGCAACAGTGTCTATGTGGGAGGTCTGGAACTAGATGAGCAAAAACCTGAGAAAGAGATGTGGATCAGGACTGAGTCTGGGAAAGACACCTGGCAAGGTGGCTGGGAACCAGAGCCCAGAGAAGAGAAACTGCGGGGCAAGAAAGGGAGACATTTGGGGAACTGGAAAGCATGGGAATGAAGCAACTGCAGTTAAGATACCTGCACACCCAGTGAGGCGGTCTGGGGTTAGATAACAAGGCTGTAGTGAGAAGTTTGAGGACACAGACTGGGTCAGCATAGAAAACAGAAGGGAAGGAGAACAGTTTTCTTTAAACAGAAACAATAGAAAGTGGGTATGGAAAACCCTCAAAGAGACAACCAGTTCACCCCCTCCAAAAGGCAGAATTAGTTCTACTAGAAAGTACACGTCATCAGTTCTCTAACAGCTCAGCTAAACCATTTTAATCCATGCACTGTTTTATCCTCACTTTGGTGCTTTGACTAATGATAAACACTATCAGAAGCATTTCTCAGCTTTTTATGCAAAGCAGAATGATAAAACACATACACTGCAACCAGGCAATTGGTAGAGCCCACAGTGCAGCAGTGTGCTGAAATTGTTTGTAAAGGATGCTACATATTTTGCTGCCCTCATATAACTTGCACTGGTCAAACAGCAAGAGGCTGACTGACTTACAGACTGCTGTAACAAATGTGTGCTGCCCACAAGCACTTCAGGAGCTACAGGCCTACAACTGGCCATCACACAGGTATGCAGAGGGAGAAGTTGCTTGCAGTTAAACGTTCCCACTCAACAGCCCCCTCATGTTGCAGTTTACTCAGAGAAGGCAGCATGCTTCTTACTTTCTAAGTGTGTTTTCTGTGATGCTGCATCTATAGGAGAAGAAAAAGCTTTGGAATAGGCCCAAATAGGTCCAAGTTCTCTTTTCCTACAGTTCCTCAATTACATGGGAGAAAGCACATCCTGCTATTCCTCTGTGTGTGTGGACAGAGGAGAGGACTATCCCAAATGACCACAGCCGCTCCTTATTTAGACATAATTTCATGATGGATTTAGACCTTAAGCCAAAGCCCAGGTACCTGAGCACAAGCCGCAAACTTGCTCCATGGAGTAATTTCCAGAGCCAAGTAGTAATAACAATGATTTTCAGAGATAAAAATCATTCAGAGAATTCAAATCAGCAGCAAAATTTTGATTACAGGTGAACCACAATTCAGAAAGCACAGGGTACAGACCCTTGCTGATTGTTCCGGAAGCAGGTCTGTGACTATATTCATCTCCAAACCTTCTCCCTCTCACTGATCAAACTGCATTTTACTCTCAGGTAGTTCATTGCTTAAAGACTGTAAAGCTACTTAAGACCTCTGTGACAAGCTTTTCTGAGCCACTGCATCTCCAGAAGAAATTCCTGAATTCTTGAGTTCTTCCATTTACTGCTGTGTGTTGCGTTCCTCTCTGCCAGGAGGTTCAAGTACACTTTCTGCTGTCAGGCCTTACCTCCTGAGAAGGATGGGACAGGCTTTATCCAGTCCCACACACATTGCCCTCCTGGATGTACTGCAGCAAACAAAAAACACAGGACAGACTTACATCATTTTCTAAGAAATTGAACATGCTTCTTTCAGCCAATTCCTTTGACTCTTCAAATTTTTCTACTGCTTGTTTAACTTCTTCATCTGGTATCTTTCCAAGACGCTTCTTTTTATAATCATAATCCAAACGGCGTCCTTCTAGTTTCTTCAAGTGATGCTGAATAAGAAAGAACATTTGTAAGAAGGTCCAAACAGGACATGCCCAAACAAATACATTGTGATTTAAGGAAATTTCAGTTATGGATGCAAATATATGCAGAATCAAAGAAATATACAGCTCAGAGATTATCCCTTCCATCCCTTTGATCTCAGGCAGCATCAGTTAAGTCTAAAACTATGTACACAAATGAAATTTTAAACTGTATAAACATTAAATCAGTGGCTGTTCGCTAGCACCTGGGAACGGGTGATCTTGATTTGCTGAACTTCAGCATCCAGCTTACAGACCTCAATAAAAGTGCAACACCTCAGATGGTCTACATGAAAAGCAGGATCCAATTAAAGTATGTTTGTGTCCCTATATAATACATTTAATTCAATTTTACCTCTTGAGTTATTTGCAACATGACAGCTAAAAGTTAGAGGGTTATTTTTCCCTCTCATTCCACAGGCAGTGCTTCAACAAATCTTGTATTCTGTTAGGTGTCAACTTGACATTTCTATCTGATGTAACTACACAAGCTTTTCTATTGCCAATATCACGGGACTGACAGACTTACAGAACAGACTCAAAGTGACAGTACAAAATGCTCATTAAAGCTAACGTCAAACAATTTCTTTTCATCAGTTCAGAAGAACAACTGAAAATAGTTATGTACCATAGGAGACAGACAGAGACATCAAGGTATTATCACTATCATTTTGCCATGCTTTCCACATTCATTTATGTGTAAACAAATAAAATAACTTTAATTTCTGCATTTCATCAGGGTTTTAACTTGCTTATCACCCAAGTCTATTGGAATCAACAGATTGAGACAGAGATTGCCTGGTTTTCTTCGAATTACCACACTGTAAACAAAAGCACTGAAAAGCTTAATTCTGAAGGTTAAAAATTTACTCCTCAGCTTCCTATATTTTTCCTACAGTAGCATATGGCACTTCAACACTTCATGGCACTTTTCAGATCATTCTGTGAATGCCCTGAATGGCCTTTTTCAACAGTTACATGCATCCTTCATTATAAACAGCTTTAGGCTGGCAGAGATGGCAAGACAGGATAATCCGTCACAGTAAGTCACAGCCCACTCACATCTTCATAAAAATTAATTTAAATGACAGTTAAAATAAAATAGCAGAAAAATAATTTTCTTCACTATCTTTCTTGTACTAAACATACAAGTAATACAGCAAACTGAGTAAGTTAGACAACTGAGAAATAGTCAGGCATGGGTTTTAAGCAGATTTCATCTCTGTTTCACTAGAAAGACAAACTTGAAGGCCAGGAAATTTATTTACCTTGACTCTTCCAAGAAAAATACTTCATGGAACTAGAGTCTGATTGACTCTGACTATTGATAAGTGAAGCTTTACCCTGGAAAACTTACCCCAATCTCTTTTAAATCTTTGTCCTGCAATAACTGTAGAGGATCAATAAAATTTTGTTTGACGTTAATATCAAGCGAGTCCTTCACCTCTGCCATTTGCTTCATGCTCTCACCAGCATCCAGGAGTGCAAGGCCTATGGTCAAAAACAGGCTACTTTTATCTCAATATATGTAAAACCAGAAAATTTGTCTTACAAAACAGCTATTTCAAATAGGTATCTTTCCATCTGCTGCAGGCCCTCAAAGAGTAAAAGAAATAACGTAAACTATGCACTTGCTTGTAAAGTACAGAAAAGCAGAACTGGAAAATTTTTGTTCTGAAGGATGCTTTCCTAAAGAGCACCAGGGAAAAAAAATAAACACACTATTTTCCCTACTGTATTTGCATAGGTTACAAACCTCCTCCACTTTGAGAGCTGCAAACCAAGCTAATTAATTTGTACAACTTTAGTGATATTAGTAAAATACACAAAAAGTCAGTAACTTTTTAATCACAAAATTACATTTTACAGCTTCTTCACACACAGCATGCATTTTTTCCAAAGCTCCCTTTCAGTCAAACTGTTGCTGCTTCTTTAAAACCACCTATTCACCATCACAGCTGTATACTTCATTAAGCATTTAAGTACCACCAGGCAGAGCAGCGTTTGAAATGTTCTTTCCCCTTTTCTAGTTTTAGTTAGTATCCCATTTGCTTTCACAAAAACACAGATACATCCAGCTCACAGATGCGTTGTGCCACTTCATTCTTAGTGAGAATAAACAAGTCTTTGGCTATCAGCAGCATCTTTCCCTATGTAGCACCGACTTGGACTCGAGCATGAGGTCCCGACGCCTACACAGCTGCTACTATTTCAAGTCAACCACCGCGTGTAAAATTTCAGATATTAACAAGAGTACACAGCAGAGCCAGCCAGGTCTGTACTGGCTTCTGCACGCAGTCCTGGCCCACACCACCCTCTCCCAGCCCTAATCCTCTCACTTTCCCCAAGCCAGGATTCTCCTTCTCACATATATTTCTTCTTGGTTTTGTTTTGGTTTTGTTTCTTTTTTTTAATTCCAGCCATATCAAAAAGCTCCCAGTGAGCTGCTCCATGACAATACTTTAGATTCATTCCAGTCAAGCCCACACACTACGCGTGCTCAGCAGGCAAGGCCTCTGCCTAGATTTTTGCTGTGAATTACCAGAATATCTTGAGAGGAAAGAGGTAAGATCTGATTTACCAAAGAACTGTAGCATGGCCAAGCTAGAGTTCATTTTCATGAAAACAGGAAAACGCGTATTGAAGATGCACTGCTCTAAAGACAGAAATACCAGATTTTATTTTATTTTATTTTTTAAAAGTCACCTGAAGGTCCTTTTTATTTCTTCCTATGAAGAAGTTTTCCCTTAGTTTACTTCTCAAATACAGGTTAATCATTTTTATTTAAAGTTTGAAAGAAATACAGTGCATCTAAGAGTCACCCTACACTATTTAGGTTTGGCAACTTACAAACTGAAATGGTTTTGGTAATAATATGAATCATCAGACAACATCAGTAATAGTGTTATCAAAGCCACCTGCCACAGAGGTGGACAATATGCAGATGCATTGTGTTAATGATATCAATCACCCCAGGTCACTGTACTTAACTTTCCCTCTTACCTGCAGTAGCTATTTACACAGGTTATGTCACCCAGTAATATTCTGCAAAGAATTTTATGCTGAAATTTTCACAGAGGAGATACACAAACTCACCAAACATAGAATCATCGCCAAGCTCTCTGCCATACCGTATCATGCAGTCTCCCAGGAGTCCCTCTGTCTGGGGATAGCCTGTGGTTTTAACTTGTCCTCTGATCTTTGACATAGTGTTCAGCATTCCCAACCTGGCTCTGTATGCTAAGAAGGACAAAAAAAAGAACGGAAGTTATAAAAACGCTCTAAAAACTAATATATGTAAAGCAATAAATTTTTTAACAAGCAATGTCATGAAGCAAGTCACTAAGCTGGTCTGTAGATTAGTAGATTTTTTGTTGTCAGTACTTCACAGCCAAGTTGAAGTAAGTGTCGGTTCAACAATAAGGGTCATATTAAACTGTTTTTTATTCACAACTGAATTAGCATCATTTCTTCAGGCAGATGTATAGTGGGAGTGGTCATCACTTTCTGTGGATATTCAGCAATACTCACATTCCCTTGAATATTCCTGCTAATGAACTCCTTGATTAGAAGCACTGCAGAAAGCAAACGCAGAATAGATACAAGCATAGCCAAAGCCAGTTCATGCGCTCTCTCTCTTTCTCTCTCTTGCTTGTGAGAACTTTGCAGAACTGCCCCCCTCTACCTCTTTCTTTTTTCCTTAATTCATTACAGTAATCAAGACAGTAGAAATTTATGCTGCAGAACAGCCTGGTACATACATTAATTTATCATTATCTTGCATATATCATGACAAAAACATGCATTTATTCTTGGAGACTTTTAACAATCTACAATTACCACTTCAATCTACAATTACCAGCTTCTCCAACACAGTAGTGGCCATGGGCAGGGCATTCCTAAGGGATGTGGACCATGGTGACTAGCTTTATCTTGAACACACCAGCTGGGCCTTGGTAAAGGACTGACTCCTATCATCCTTACGTAGGCATAACCCATTAAACTTCTTCAGGGACATGAATCTCATAAGGTACCCACAAGAGACAGCTATCTCTGAAGTCACTGGTATAGCTAACTAAACAGTCAAACAGTTCTCAAAAACTGAAGGTTCTTCCAACAGCCGATTTGGACAGTGAGTCAAGGTCATCACAGATAAACTTTGTGACTGCAAACGTAAACGTGTCTCCTTTCTTGTTTCTTAAAGCAACATTTGAAAACCTCTATTAACTAATGATTCAAAAATCTACTGAGACCTAGCAGTGTCCAGAAAATGCAAAACTTCATTCAAATACCAGGTGAGCAAATAACAGTCCTCTTTCCCACGGCCACATCACCACCAGTACCTCTGATGGCGGCAGCCTATGAATTAAATTCAATGGCTTTTTATACCTCTGCTAAAAAACCCCACATTGGTGTTCTCTTCACTGTAGGGCTCCATACCCCAACTCCATGAAATCCAGCACAAACATGAACACAAGTGCTCTACCAGAGGCCCAAGCTGGTCCAAGACATGTCATGCATGCATGACCTGCATGTGCCCAGTAAACCAGATGCACAGTGTGCTCCAAGTTGCATGTACCTCAGATCAGACTTACCACATGTAAACCTTACAGTTGTTCATTACACACACAGGTAAAGTTCTCCAAGACACCCAGAAGGCTCACAATGATGCCCTAATTAGCTTTTCTTTACCTAGGATGAATTTCCAAGTAAGACGACAATGTTCAGCAAAATCCCAACAGCCCTTGTTCCTGTCCTACCTGGATTTGGCTGGAGGTACTCTGTGGACTTGGACAGAAGCTCTGCTACAGCTTTATTGGTAACATCAATTTTCTGGAAAAGAAATGTAACAGTTGGCAAAAAGCAAACCAATTACTATAAAGTTTATCCTTTTATTCAACATAATATACTATTCTAACCAATCATGAAATTTTATTTAAAATAAAGAAAATATTGTAGCTTGAAATGAATTGCCATGTCATAATTATGACAGGATTTTACCAAAAACATACTAGTTGGCAGGTAGTACTGGGAAGGAGAGAGGGCTTACATCAAAATGTGGGCTCACCTTTCCAGCCCATCAGTCTTGACTGGTGCTTACACATTGTGGACTACAATTTTCCTGCCAGCCCAACAGTTTTTACTAAGGCTGCTTTTCTCCACAGGTGAAAAAGACTGAACATATCCCTCAAAATCTCGGGGTCAGGGCCATTTAAAGCAGTAGTTTGTACTGTCTTCCCGTTTAACAGTTTCTAAAATGCTATAAAAATCACATTTGTGGTTTGTTTTCCTTTCCTCCCTCAGGGCCTGCACATTATTCTTCCCCTTATAATGCAGAGAAAGGACATAATTATTCTCTAGCCAAAGAAACTGAAACCTAGAAACTTGCTTAGATCATAAATTCAGAAGTGCATGTTGGGAAAAAAGCAACTCACGCAAGACTTTTTCCTCAATCTGCCAACAGTAAAAGCTGTGACCTAGGTCTACTATGAACATTAAGAAAATACACAGGAAGACAGGGGCAATAGAAAACCAAAACCATCACAGGAAAGCTGAAAAAGCAACTGGCAGTAAACATAATTTAATTTCCAACACAACTAATAAGCGGATGGTAAACTTCTCAATTTCTACAACCATCA
>VXBW01002166.1:326550-337987 GCA_013400375.1 Thinocorus orbignyianus
CTCTTGTTGAACCTCATGAGGTTCATCTGGGTCCACCTCTCCAGCTGGTCCAGGTCTCTCTGGATGACATCCCCAATTCATGCAAACTTTAAAGTAAGAAATACAATTCTGTATCAAGAGAAAAACTGACTCTAGTAGTTGGATTGTTATCATGAATAAGATCAGATGGGTAGGCTCTGTGACATTACAGAGACTCATTGAAGACTAAAGACTTCTCTCTCTGTCTCCCCCGCAGAGGCAAAAGGACCCCCCTGATGCTCTGCCCCATTCTTGGAGGAGCTTCTCTCCACTCTCATAAAGTCTGGGTGGAACCTGCTTCCTCTGCTCACACAGCCCTTGTTGATTCCTCTTCTCCCTTTAGCTGGCAAGGCTCATGGACAAATTTGCACTTATCCTTATATATTTCTGTTTGGAAGCATTTGGTGGGATTTTCCCCCCAGATAAATCTACAGTACTATTCTATCACTTAAAACATGAAGCATTTTTGATTCTACAATAGCTCAATATTGAAAAAGATGTTATTTTTCTTACCCTTTCCATCTCTTGAAATTCTTCATCTAACTTTGTTCCTTCTGCTCCACTTATTTTTTCACTGAACAACTGTAAAAAGATAAATTTAACAAAAAAAGAAAGCATGATTACTTAATTATGGAATAAATATCTCAGAGAGTCACAGGAATTCACTCAGACTAGAAAACATGCAGCAATTATTTGAGGCACCTGCACAAGAGAAAAGTAGCATTAGTCTTAGAAGTGAAGCACTCATTTCAAGAGAGACAAAGATATCTAATAGGAATTTACAACAGGCAAACACAAAATGATTTCTCATGCTTAAACAGCTTGTACCCTAATGGCACAACCTATGCTGCAGACTTCAGGCACAGCACCAGAGTCTGCAGGTAAATTCTCCAGAATGCCTCTCCAGCTCTGTGTACAATCCGGTCGTGTGTGCCACTAGGGACAGGGCTACAACTCCCACTCCAGCTGCCGGGAGCTCTGGGCAGCTCTGTGGAAGGAACAGATTCGTGAAAAATGCCACCCTGTGACCCACCTGTGGGACTGAGCATCTTTATGAAGCTGAAAACAAAAATGCAACACATTCTTCAAAAACTGAAAGCACCGGTTTTACCTAGAGGGTTTCAGTAAGCCTTCTGAAGACAGCTGAAACGTAACACAACTTCTGTGTAAGAACTCCAGGCTGTCAGACCTGAGGTTAGTTCTTGCCGAGTAAGCCATGGCTAGGAATAAGCACTGGAGCACAACTCAGCTCTCTGCCTCTCACAGCATGTGGTACCTGCACTGCAGCAGCACGAAAATCAAGCCAGATCCTACCCCACCATGAAACAGCCTTTGAAAGCACCACTCCACTACCACAGAAGGGGTTTAACACATATTCAGTAAATATGAAATAGTAATTCCTAGGATAACTCCTGCAAAACCACTACGCCTTTCTCTGTTTTAATTGACTGTTATCACTGAATCTGTAACAGTATAATGTAAAATCCAGGGATAGCTAACTGACTGCTGGCATTCCCCAAACCTGCCCCAAATAAAGCATTTTGTTCATCCTCAGCACCTTCGAGAACAGAGTTCACTTCCCTGACTGGAAAGGGCCTCGGAGACTGGCATAATCTGAAAATGGGTCAGGGCTCTGTGCCGTGCACCGGTCCCTTTCCCAGGTGGCAGCCAGGGCTGCACAGGTTTGGAGGGAGCACGCTCCCTGGCCTAAAATCAGCCATCTGCTGCTGAAGCCGAGCTGGAAGCTTCAGCAGGCACTGAGTCTGCAAGCAGCACTGCTGCACCACACCACCACCTCCCTGCATAAGGGGAGGTGTGAGCTCAGGGACAGCCCTGCTGCTGTTTCCATTGGCTTTACAGGAGGACTCGCAACCTGCTTAAATATGCTGAGCATCCCACAAACTTGCCAAGATCATTTCTCTTCCAGAGCACCGGCAGAACAAGCACAAAAGCAGGTAAACCAGATGGAGAAGCCCAAGCACTGCTGAGTTCCCATAGGTCATCACCTTGCTGTTTTAAAAACACCACAGCAGAGAAGCAACCTGAGGCCACACATGGAGGGGGACACTGCCCAGCTCTCTGCAGGGACATCCCTGGCGTCCATCAGCACTGATGGAGAAAGGGGCATGAAAAGGCTGCGTGAAAAGCAGAAACCGTGCAGCTTAATTCCTAAAATAATCAATGCCATTTTCCACAGCCTCATACATGTTTTTCCTCTCCAGCAGGCAATAAACAGATCTATGGTTTTCTGAAACCTCTCATAGTGATCCCTTTCCAAAGGCTGAGTGCAGAGAGGGAATTATCCACCTCAGGCCAAAGTTGCAAAATCCACGTTCAGTAGCAACCCAGAGCTGCCTCATTACAAATAATCCATTTACATGCTGGCAAAAGATAAATGCAATGAAGTAACACAATTGCTCAACTGTGAAAGTATAATTAATAATAAATTACTGCACCAAATGACTAAAATAATGAAACGCCCCACACTTGGAGGCACTAGATCTGAACACTGTAACAAGAAGCACAGGCAGATGAGTAGAAAGTTCACAGACAAGTAGAAAGTTCACAGACTAACAGTAACGCCAGAGAAAAAAAACCTCCACCGGTTTGTTGAAAGGCTGACAAAGATAGTTTGAAAAATGCAGTTTCCCATCAGATACACTGGAAGTTACGTTTTCAGAAAATGCCTCTGGGCATACACTGTTTATTCACTGGCATCCCTTAGCTCTCCAGGGCTTAGTGATGGCCACATGTGGTCACACACACACCCCCCTCGAATAACAAACAGCCTGAACCTTAGGCTCGCTGAGCTGTTGCTGGTTTTCCCAGGATGGCAGCTGCTGACCCCGGTGCTCGCACTTGGCTGGTGAGACCATGCCAACAGTGCCAAGAGACAGGCGCCGGGCTCCAGTCTGCTCCCCACTCTGTGCACATCTGCTACAGTAGACAGCGCTGCCACCTGTCTTCAGCTTTGGTTTCTCTTTTGCAATGTTGCAAGACTCTTCACAATGTTTTTAATGAATAAGATGTGATGCCACTCACAGATGGATAAACTATTTGAAGTAACCTGAAGGCCAACTGAGATTTCTTGCACCAGTTGCAGAATCTCTCTATTTTGCTTTCTGAATATATAATTTGCAGAGAATAATAATTTAACAGCCTAGACGATGGGATAGAGTACACATCCAGAGAGTCTGGAAGCTGCAGGTTGGAAGCAGCAGTTGATACACTGGATGGTGAGGCTGCTCCTCATAAAGGCCTTGACAGGCTGTAAAAAGTAGGCTGACAGGAACCCCATGAAGCTTGAGCCCAAGTGTAGGGTCCTGCACCTGCAGTGGAATATTCCCGTGCAACAGCACAGGATGGAGGCCAAGTAGCCTCCATCCTGTGCAAACAAGATGCAAACAGGTTTGCAGAACCTTTTCTGCAAACAGGTATGCAGAAAAACACCTGTGGGACTGGTGGAAAACAGCTGAACCTAAGGCAGAGGTGTGCCTGTGAGGGGTAGACAGCCAATCCCATACTGGGGCTTTATTAGCAACATCATAGAGCAGGTCCACAGAACTGATCATTTCCCCTTTATTTAGCACTTTTAAGACCAGATTTGCACTACTGTGTCCAGTTTGGGTTCCCCAGTACAAGGTATTAACATGCTGGGTGAGTCTGGTAGCAGGCCATTGATATGAGCAATGGATTGGAACACAGGGCGTACAAACTGAGCTGAGTCTGTTCAGTCTTTAGAAGATGTTTAGTAGGTATCCACCTAGTGGGAGCATATCAAAAGATAGAGCCTGAATTTTGTGGAAGGACAAGAAAAAACAGTCACAAGCCAGAAAACAAGAAAATCATACATGTTAAAAAGAAGAGAAAAAAGAAGAAAAAACAACCCGAACACCGAGAGGGTGGTCAAACACTGGAATTGGTTGTCCAGAGAAGTTGTGGAGTTCCCATACTCGAAGACATTAAAGCTTTGCCCGGCCAAGGCCCTGAGCAAACAGGACCTGCTTCAAGTAGGAGGCCAGAGTGGATGCTCTCTGGAGGGCCCTCCTGGAACCTGCTTCATGGATGTTCCTTCTGGAACCTACCTGGCTCCCAGTTCTAACTCTGTATTTACAGCCACCTATGAACGCAACTGCACCGAGCCAGCCACAGGATCTGCAGACGTGGTTTCACACTGACACTGAGGACAACCTAACATACTCCTAAATCTATGAGCAAAAGCACTGAGCAGAAGAAAAAGTTTGTTCGCACACTTCCCTGTTTCTACACAAACATTAATGACACTGCAACTTCTAGCCCAAGGAGACACTTTTTCAATTATGTTTACTCTGAGCTCCAATTTCCTTTGAAAAGCATACTACCTCAATGCTCAGAGAGATACAGTAAAGGATGTTTCCTGTCTACCAGCTGTCAGTGCTTCTGACAGTAAAAACTGCTATAAAGTTCTAATAGTTATCACTGAATTTTACACCAGCTTATTTCATATTGGTATAATCAGGATCGGCTTTACTATTTCTCACATTTAGGAACACAAAAGCTGGTCACACTGAATTTAGGAGTTAAGAACTAGCATCACCACTCTCCAAATTAAAAAGTCAAAGGATGTTCAATTAATTAATGAAAATGGATGCACAAAGGAGAAAACTGATGAGTTGTAGTTCCCTGACTATTTGCTGAGCATCATCTACACGCGTCATATCAAGCTGCAAAATGCTTTGAACTTAAATAGAAACATGCCAAACTGTGGGGCTGTGTAACCACGTGACAATATCTATCAGTTTTTATAAGTCCACTGATCAAAGGCAAAAGCACTATTTCACATGAGGTGTGTACTCCAAGGGAGCTTGCTTAGAATTACTTGTACAGGACGCATAAGATGCTCTCCAAACGTGGAACCTGGATGCCGCGGATTCAGCACCTTCTCACCAGACAGGGTCAGAGCCAGAATTTGGGGCTCTGGGAAAAAAATAAACAAACAAGACACACACCAAAACAGTTCCCACCATGGGGGCCACTACCCTGTTATTACACTATGAGGTCAGAAGCTGAAGCCTTTCATTAGTCATATTTCTGGTAGAGCTCATTGATCCTCTGGATCAAAATTTAGACCTAGAGAACAGCTGTGAAATTAGAAAGATTTCTTCCCCTGAGGTTTCTGTACAACTCCCTCTATCACACTTGACGCATCAGAGTTAGCAGGGAGAAAAAAACACAGAAAAAAACCACCTGAACGCAAACATGAGATCATTTTCAAATCAATTATTGTGTTTTACCTCTCATCTGTCATTACATATGATAGCAAACTACCTTTTATTGTAAAACTTGCAATAGAAGAGACCTTCCTGCCTGAAGAAATACTACAGTTTGTACACAAACACTCCTTGCTTGTAATTTTTTCCTAGATCTTACCGTTCTTTCTAATATTGAAAAATTAAATAGGATGTTGTATTATAGACAATCTAAAAGTCTCTGGTAGGCTTATGTTGAATCTTCTGGGAAGACAAACCTGGAAAAAAAACAATTAGGTTTTGAGTAAAACCCCTCCAGATATTGTGAATTCTGTTTAAGTTCTGTATATCCAGCTACTGTACAAAATGCAAATTGCAATTTTGTTATGCAGTATTAAAAGACTAAATATTTATCTGCTAAGGAATTTATATTCCAAGAAATTCTCCGAGAAAATATTTTTCCATTGACCTAATATTGAGATTTTGTTCCACACTAGTTCTTTGTTACTCTAATTTATTTGCGATAATGTAATTCTCTTTTGATTTGTTCTGTTGTTATGAAGCACAAACACAGCACATGAAGAGTCTACAATTTAAACTAAAATCTATGGCTTACCAAAACTCTAAACAAAAAAGCCTCAAGCTTTCATGTAATTTTTCAGTACTTTTGTTTTAAGTATCTTAAGATTTATCCTTCTTATTGCACAGAAATAGTACATTTCCCCATTCTCATATGGATTACAAAAACAAGCTTCAGAAAAAATGTTGTCTTTTACTAATGTTTTTTACATCATATCCACTAGATTACAATACTTTTTCATATTTCACTATGGAAGGTTACAGAACATGAGAAACAGCCAAAAATATCTCACATCAACAGAGAGCTGATAAAACTCTCAAAACAATTACCCTATTTTTTCTATATATATCCACGGGGTATTTCATAATACAAGTCAATAGAATTCTTGCCAGCCAATACTTTCACACATGCTCTGCCACTCTGTTTCCCTTGTTTTGTCTTTCCTTTGCAACAGTCATTAACTGGGATTGAACCATCACAGTGTTTTGTTGTTACCCAGCTACTGTTGAAACAAGTGGAGCTGAAGAAGCCCTGAACTGGCCAGCAAAACTCTCTCCTACACAACCCGCCAAGAAATCAACAAATACTGCTTAAAGAAAGGTATCATGTTGTACTAAAGACTTACAAGCTTTTAATGACTCTTCGCAAAGTAACAGCATTTATTTCGTTCTGGAGGAGTATCTGCTGGAATTCTCTGTTGAAACTTTAACGGGATGGAAAATTCCTCCATTTGCCATAAATATGCACACTGTCAAACCCAGGAGGCGAAACCTAGATTTCAGGAAAAATCTTTTAACGAAAAAGCCAAAGCTATGAAAATAATTTCCTCTCTCTAAAGGGGAAGTAAGCAATCAACTAGGGAAACAAATAGATTCATCCCAAACTTAACACATAGAAAGCCAGGAAATAACACAGTTATATGACTACATTTCCCACAGAAACATTTAAGTAGGCCAAACTGCATAAATACATTAAGACAGCTTTTTAAACACACTACTTAGTACAAAATACTACATTCCAGTATGGTTAATGCATAATAGTTATACTTCTCTTAATACATCATTAAAAGTTCCAGTTATTGCCCTGCAGCCGTATAATTGTTTTGTTTGGTGTTAAATTATTAGGCATAGAGGATTCAACGCAATGTGACGATGCTAATAGCTTTCTGAAGACTCTTATTAAAGCCTGTCATAAACAATGGGCAGAGTGAGGTGCCTGGCAGGATGTCTTGTGGCTACAGCAGAATTCCCTCGCAGTGTTCAACCTCCTGAGAGGAGAAAGTTTCTGGTTTGTCCTTTTCCAGAATGTGCCACCACATTAGGGAAACAAAAAGCCAGCCTGTCTTCTAGATCAAAAGTAGTTTAGCTTTAATCATCTGTAATTCCCTGGTTTTGTGCCTCTATTCTACAACAACGCCGAGTAAACTACCTGTTTTTCCTCTTTCCCGATGGCTGTATTTCATAGAGATTGCTAATTCCCCACACTCAAAAAGGTACAAGTTCATGCAGTGCAGACTGACAAAAATTTGAACCTACAACACAGATTAATGTCCTGCATCTTAGAACATCTTTGTGTCCTGGTTTGGGGCAAAATGAACCAATTTTCTGTTTTACAATTTTACTTTCTTAGCTGGGCCTCTTCTAGCTAACTAAACTCTGAAATTAACAGCACACTGTTCAGAGAACTGTTTCATCTCACAGTGATGAGACCCAATTACCCCAAAGAACGGTATGCAGGGAGGCCCTTGCTTATCCTTATTGCTGGAACAACCAAGGTCAGGTAATTTTGTTATTCTACCCGTTGGAGGGTTGGAAGCAGAAGCATCGAAGGGTCCCACCTGCAAGGAGGAGCGGACAGGACAATGGACCCAGAAACTGACCAACAGGGGTATTCCATCCCATCCGCATCATGCTCAGTATAAAAGCTGGGGGATCAAAGGGTCAAGCCCTCTTTTTCCCTTCTTCCTTTTCCTTCAATGGCCGACATCCAAGGAGGACCCTGCCTGTTCGTCTGCCTTCGATCCCGATCCGAGCGTTCCTGACTCCAGATCTGGAATCCAGCTCCCGTTGATCACCGAGTCCAGCCTGGGACTGTTGCCTGCTGGTGACGTGGTCGTCATCCTGGGAGCTTAATACGGTTTTGTATATACTGTATACTTTTATTTTATTTTTCTTTCCTTTTTTTTAAAAAAAATTTTCCTCTATTATTCATTATGTTATTATTCTTTATTTTTTTATTAAAGTAGTTTAGTTTTTCTAAACTCCTGAATCTCTTTAATTTCTCCCTCTCCTCTTTTTTGTTAAAAGGGGGAAGGGGAGATTATCTGTCTTTTTTTTTTCTGATTTACTCAGAACCACGACACTTTGATAACCTAAAGGAGTACACACTGGCAGAGAGTCATCTGCACAAAGTTTGACACTGTGACTGAAAAATATGCTTTACAAAAATTAAATTTTCTGCTTTACTGATTAGATGAGCACCCAAAGCGAATGGGCAGTGTGTACACAACCCTGTGACTGACTTCAAGAGATCTACTGAAGGTCTGAGTGCTCGGATGGAAAAGAAGTGCCCCACACTAAACTAAGATGCACAATTTCAAACACAGATCGAAACAAATGAAAACACAGCACTCGGAGCCCTGAAACTGCAGGGGATGCTGGAACCAAGCAAGTATGAGCACTGCAGCCTCTTCAGATCTCTCCTCCTGCACCAAGAAAGTTCCAAGACACGGCCATGCAGAGGACAAGGGTGACAGGGCCATTAGAAGTGGCTAATCATCTGCAAATGAAAATGGTAATATGTATATTTTTGTTTGGCTCTTTAAAAAAACCCACAACAATAAAGGAAAAAGTCCAGTTATATAAAAGTATACCAATACTTAAAGCTGTTCTTTTAGCCATATTGACACAGCTCATGGTATCCTAATGCTTTGGAGAAAATCCAGACCTCTTATTTTAGAGGTTAAGCACTAAATGATGGCAAGAATTCTTTGCTTGCCATAGTACGTTATGTTTTCAAAGAAAACAAAAATATCCTTGCTCTTATGCAATTGAAAGAAAAAGATTTTATTCTGTCCCCCAAAATAAATAAGGGGTCTACTACAAAGCGCGTATGTTTCAGTCTTGCAAATACTGAACACTCTGGCTTATCTCCAGCAAACCATTAGAGTTCATACTTCAGTAGGTGCTTAAGTACGTTGCTGGATCAAAACTGGAGCAGTCAGGACCTCACAGCCCTCACTCTTACATGGAATATATATGGCTATGTCCTCAAAGCGCCATCACCTTTATATGGAGTATTTTATATTTTTTTCTTCTTCTACTAAACTTTCAGCTAGCAGCACCATGGATTTCTCCAAAGCACTTGGGAAAACAGTAAAAAAGATATTTGAGACCAATAAAGAGAACTGAGGGGTTTTTTGAAAAAAATTAATCAAGCAGCTGAATTGGGCCCTACTGCTTTTAATAAAAATTATGGAGTGCAAGAAGCTGTGCGCCCTAAAAATCAAATACTTGTTATTGTTCTCATGGCAACAAAAGGTATAAAATATCTTTAAACTCAACAACACTTGTACAAGGGTATTTAGAAAGTGAAGCTTTCTCTTTTGCTAACAATTTATGCATAATTATAAATTTAAAAAATTATATTAGATTTTATGTGGGACATTAACACTGCCTGAAATTATTACCATATTGCAGATACAAAAATTATAACAGCATTGCTCCCGTGATCTTGAGCAAAAAGCGAGCACGACCTGCACCTATGCTTCCTTTAGGGATTTCTGATGGACCCAATAGCATATTTGGTCCCACCCAGCATCCAACAAAATCAAAATACCAAACGGGTTGCATTTTCTTAAAAAATATGAATAATTTAAAAATAGATACATACGGAAACATGTAGCATTTAAGTTCACACTAAGGTATGTATCAATATCTGGTAAGTGTTTTCTATTTTTACAAGTTGCATACAACTTAGGAACATGAAAAATAAAACCAAGTCCCATTTCATTTTCAGAGCACAGATTTAAGTAGCATTCATTTGCATAATTAAAAAAAAAAAAACAAACAAACAAAAAAAAACCTCAGGCCACCATGAATCTCAAGAGCCTATTTCCCAAGAAGCAAAACATGCTACTTCAGAGATCTCTGAATCACAAAGTTTAAGAAATGTGCGAAAGTACTGCCAGAGTGTTTATAGTCACAAACATTCTTATCCCACTAATATTTATGAACCCTTTATTTCATTACTTGTAAGTTCTTAGACAAACAGGAGCAACAAGATCACAGTAGATTATTTTTAGGAAGACAGATGAACTGAGTTATAAAAGGATACCCCAGATAAATAGGAATAGAAGAGAAATATGCTTGCAATGTGACTTGCCTGGGAGGTAGGAATCTGAGCGTGTTCTTATATGTGTTCTTCCTGCATGGCGATGTTCTGGGAGCTGCTGGTGTAACTTTAACTGTGCTTCAAGCATTTCACCATTAATGGGTCTCATCCAGATCTATGTAAAGCATTATTATGAAGTCTACCTTCTAACACAGGACAAATATTTCAGAGCTGAGCATGACCCAAAGCACTGAGGAGTCTGGCCAGGCAACCAGCTGAGACCACTACAGTCAACTCCACAGCTGCCGGTATCAACAAGAATGGACCCACTCCATCAAAACTCCCCATATGTTCATAAAGGAAAAAAAAAAAAACCCCATTCACATGATGGAACTTAAGATCTGCAGCTACCACACTGAATCAATGAACATCCACAGCTGTTGAGCTGCAACAGCACAGTTCTGGCTGTGGTTCAGAAGTGGCAGCTTAGTTTTATTCAGAAAGAAAGCTCAAATTGTGCAAGCCATGTATTCTGGGATCCAGAGAATCCTTACAAGCACTGGTATATACAGGAACATTTGAGCAATGACAGAACTCTCTGTTGATGTTGGAGTTTCAGCAGGTAATCTAGATACACCTCACAGAGACAAGCCAAGATGTCTTTCAGCAAAAAAAATCTCACCAACTGATCAACCAGAGGTTCTGCTTTCAGACTGATGGTGTTAAGAGACTCCAGAACTATTCAGACAAGAATTTCCACTGATTTAAATTCTTTTACAACCTTGTGTGATCTTGCCTAACTTAAATCAATTTGTATGAATAAGGACCACTGAAGGCACCTAGGTACATGTCAAAACATATTTAATCAACTTAACAGCCTTTGCTCAGGAAACCACATCAAAGAGAAAGGACAAGGCATCTAACATGATACAAAAAAGGTTACTGGTTAAGGAGTACCTTCTTCAGACAGAGCTTACACAATCAAAAAAGACGGAATCAAAAGAAAAGAAAAAGAAACAAAGTGTGATTAGTTGAACAAACTCCATGATTTTGCCTAGTCTAAACAAAAGATTCTGCCAGTTGGGAGTATTATCACAACAGAAATTTTTCAAGACCAATGGGCATGCCACGTCACTATGTAAAGCACTCATTAGCTTTGTCACAGATCTGCCATACAATGTGATGTGGGTGTTTGACCACTTCTATAAATTCCTAGCACCCTTGCCATTCTTTCTTCTGATATAACTGTGGGATGCAGATATTTTTTTGATACCTGTTC
>VXBW01002166.1:338013-420151 GCA_013400375.1 Thinocorus orbignyianus
GGGGGGGGGAGGGGGAGAGGGAAGGGGAGAGACAAGTGTACCAAAGGTCTTGACAGACCTGTAGATTCTGTCTACATGCTATAGATACTCATAACCCTATAGTAAGCAGTAAATGATGTAGTAACTCCTCATACTCTAAGAAAATATCTATGATCAGTAAAGTCAGATGAAGCATCTGGCATTAAACAATTAATTCATCTATAAAAACTGGACAATATGCCAGTCACAGTCCTAAATTTTATGAAAGTGTACAATAATATCTAATGAAATATTATTTATGACTCAATTTGTGATTTGCTCTGTGGGAAAAATAATAACCTCCTTTCAATGACCACAATACTCAGAATTTACCCCATATGATTCCTGTGCTCCAATATATTTCTCATATGTAATTTTTTACCAGAACTTAGGGTTCGGTTATGGGTTTTATTAATATAGTAATGGAAACATCAGACATTTCATTATAGCTCTGGTACTCCTTAAAGTTGTCCTGCAGAAAACTACATGCAAGAAGCCTGTGCCAGAAAGTGAATTCTGAGCAGGGTCAGGAATGCCAGGCACTTGCTGTTACTTGGTCAACACTTCAAAATCCTGTACCCAGCCGTTCCAGCCACTACACAAACAGCCTTTTAAATTAACCTTATTAACAAAATCCAGCCAAAGTATATGTAAATACAGACTGTGTAATCTAGACTTATAAAGAAGTCTGCACGCTGAGAAGGCTGCTGTCTCTTCCTCTTAGAAGGCACGCTCTTTTGAAGTTCTTAACGTATTTCAGAATATTTTTTCTTCACTATGCAGTGGACAGTGTGACTCTTTCTGGGACACTCCAAAGGTCTCGAGTCTCTCATTAGAAGAAAGCCTGTGCTACTTGTGCTGCCGTTACTGCTTGTTCACAGGTCTGGATTCCAGACCTTCTGCTCTCAGGAAGAGTTGCTCATTAGCCACTGCTAGAGGTTTTGATGCTGCAGGAAAAATGACAAACAAATCAGTACAGATTCAACCACACATCCAAGCTCCTAACATGCCAGGAATTTAGGGGGGCAAAACTGGAAGCCTAAATACTTGGTTGAATTTGAATTTGTTAAACTGACTTGACCTCGGCCACACAGTGACTAAGTGTAACTAGAATTTCAGAGTCCCAAATCTTGCCCCGAAGAACGATATTTTACATAAAATATTCTGAACAGGCAAAGCAAGTGAAAATTATGTTCACACAATAAAAATTGCAAGTTAATTAATTACTGCACAATCATTAAACTTTCTTATAAGAATGCAATTCCAGATTTTGTCAGAGATTGGACTTTTCTAGCTCCTAAACAATTGCAATCTTACAAAAGGGAAAATATACACAAAACTCTGCATTTGATCTAAATATGCAATCATTCGGTTAACAGAAAGTTAAACAGTTTGCTTAAGACTTTATGAAACAGTTCTGTCCCCAATCAGGAAGTGACTGAACTCCATGCTGTCCAGCCAAACACCTTTGTCTCAAACTCAAATTCCAGAAAACATTCTATCAAAGCTACCTGAATTTGTACACAAAGCAAGGAACATGTGATCCCTCATTCTGAACTAACGTCTGTTTAACCAATCCTGCAATTACAGGATTCACTTTTTAAAAAATCTTTTTAAATAATAGACCCTGGACTAACCAAATAAATTTTACGTGAACTAAATTTAAAAAAAACCACCAACAACAGGGTACAACAACATCCAGCTGCAGCCCTGATTCAGCTTTCTACAGAAGTTGAGAGCCTCCATAAGGATCACAAATCACATCACATACAGTTATAGGGTCTTTACAAAATACATACAGTTACAGCCACTTTACAAAATAAATCAGTAACCAAAATGCTAAATACTGATTATGTAATTAAATAGAAAAGACTTGATCTCTTCTGTTGATTGGGAGATTAATGGAAAAATAGCAGAAGCGTAAGGGCAGCTTTATACAAAATATTCCCTAGTTCAGTCACTTACAGCTTTTTTTCTTTTCTCTTTCTTAAATATAAATCTGTCAGAGCTGAGCAACAAAACCATGCCAACCCGGAATTTGTAAGGTTGATGTCTTAGCAATACCACACATAACAACATCATGCCATTAAACATGCTGACATGTGTCACAGGATACCCTTTTGCATGGAAATCAGAAGATAAACAAGTTTCCCCCCTTGCACCACAAATACAAGCAAGTGGGAAAAACAAGAATAAAACAAAAAACAATAGGAAATTAAGATATAAACAAAACATGATTTGTGAAATAACTCAGTGGCTCAGCAGATGGTGATGGAATGCTAAGTCTTATTAAATCGAATATGCTTTTTCTTCAAAAGAATAGAATTGATCAGCAGCTTTTATATGCACACACGCATGCGTACACATGCGTGCATATAACCCCCCCCATATCCCCTCAAGAAACCCAAGAGGCATTAGGGACCTGGATGCTTTTGAAAACCCAACTAAGTGCATACTTAAATCTCTAGGCATGTAAATATTCTTAAGAACCTAGCCCAAGAGACTCATCAGAGAAGCACAAGGACTCAGTGCTGCCAAAATACAAGCTCTTTTTAATTTCAGATTCTAGTCATCAACAGCAGACAGCAGCTAAACTAACTACTACTACTTCATTATTGCTTAATGCCTTCTTCTCAAGCCAAATTTTGTCCTTGCATTTCTCCTAGCACAGCACAGCAAAGACTTCTCTTTCCTACATCCATCAACAGGCAGTGGGTATTCTCTTAGGCAATCTGTGCATCCACAGTATGGAACCATCAGTGTGCCTTAGGACCTACATACAGTTTAGAACATCCACCATCTACATCTACAATTATTATACAGGAAACACTTTAGGAATTACCAATATTTAAACTATTGCTTGAATACAGAGTTACCCGTGCCTGTCTGGAGACAACACTTACTTGCAAACTACCGTGTACATATAAAGATCCATAGTGCCGTGGCCTAATACATTTCATGGGGCATTAAGAATTCTGGCAATCAGCAAGTACTTTTCCACAAAAATAAGCTGTGTGTTTAAAAATTACACAAGAAGTTGAATGCTCTAGAGAGAGGGCTGACTTGCACAACAAAGCTCAGGTCGATGGCTCCTGGCTTGGCAGAACTCTGTCTGTGCAAATGAACAGACACACTTTTGACAAGAAACACCATATTTTTAAAGAAATGGCAATCCTACCTACAAAAAAAGCACACGTAACAATTTTAAATTATGAACAGAGGTCCCATTTTCCAAAGCACTCTTTCTCTGCAATGGATGCAGTAATTTCTTCCAGGAGTCCACCCCTCCTTTTCTTACCTGTCAAATCCCAGTCCTTTGTGCTAGTAAAATTAGCCAAAGCTGGCACTTCTCCCACCTGTGTCACTACTGCCAGACTTTGCAAAAATAAAGTTTTAAAGGAAACCATGGCAGAAATTATTACTTTGGAAAGGACAGCACATTTAACGCTTCATAATAATTTCATTTGAAATTCAATTAAAAACCTTAGCATTTAAAATTTATATATTTTATTTGTGAGTCTGTGAGAATTTCCCTCTACTTTCAGTAGAGGTTTGCTGCAATTTCTCCTTTCAGCCTGAGGGTCCCAGTTTCAGAGTCTTTAGGGGGAGGTAGCCCATACCTGCACCGATCATCCTCTGATACTGGGAAAGAGGCACAGGAACAAAAATCTGTCCCTAGCAAGAAGGGATGTAGCAACTCAGTGTATTCCCAAGGCAGCCACTACCAACTGGGTCCCAGAGCCCTGGTGACAATTAAACGTTTGCTGAAGCTCTCAGGGCAAGGCAGAAGTATAAACACTGTTTGTCCTCCTGGGAAGGAGACAGCAAAATTGATGCTCCTCCATACTATCAAGGGGAAATCAATGCCACAAGTTCAGATAACAGGGACAAAGCCTAGTCATTGTTAGTCTATCATTGTCTTCATGAAATTGAGAAATGTAAGAGTTTGGCTCTGCCCTAAAATGGAAACAAGAAGCAGGGAAAGGGGAGAGCAAGAAAATCACTGCTGACAACTGCTGTATTAAACAGCTCTCTGCCAGGGGCCACAAGCTCTATTACAGCACCAAACTCCTGCGTTAGGTTTTCCTGGCAGTCCTGTGTGCAGGCTCACCTCACACCACAGCACAGAGGTGCAGAGCTGCCACTGTCTCCCATCTCTTGAGTATTTCTACTAAGCCTTCTATGGTTTCTGTCTCCTAGAAACATCAGGCCAGCTATGCATCCGAGACATGTTTTGTCCTCATGCGCTAGTCATTGGTACTTCTGTGTTTCTTTTCAATTCAGTCAATTCAATTCAGTCTCTTTTCACTACCCCTGCTTCCATTTGGTTTGGTTTTCTCTCAGTTGCCTTGCCCCTCCTTATCACTCAACTTTCTTTACCATGTTTCTTTCCATTTCCTTTGTTTATTTCTGACACACACTCCACTCCATCTGTGCTGTAATAAAGACCTTACTCAAAACTCTAGTAAATCACACATACAAAGGAAAAAAAAAAAATAAAATAAAGAGAGCAGCATTTGATTTGGCTGTCTCCAGCAGCTGCCAGCAAGTAGCTCAGAGCTCCTCAGAGGGAGAGAAAAAGAGGCGCAACTTCTTCCACCAAACTTTCCTATAAGTTTCCTTCTGTGAATAGCTCTTCAAATAGGTGGTTTCATGAAACAGATTTCAGGATATTGTGGTTTTAGATTTAAATCCATCTAGAAGCCATTTTCCATTGATGCTAAAGCACCCCTCATACAAAATATTGACACTGCTGAACCACAGAAAGTTCAAAAGAAAGAAGGTTTTTCTACTGAAATCAGTGGGACAGGGAATAAAGAGGCAGTGGTGTAAAATACAAATGTTGGCTCTGATCACAGCAAGGCATTTGGCCTTATTACCATACATTTATCATCTCCATCTTATATTGTGCAAAAAAAAAAAAAAATATCAGCATAGCAAAGGCCAAACTCCCTATCACGGCACCCCAGTAACGTGTCCCACTGCCTGACTCATGGCTTCAGAAGTCAGGTAAAAGCAGTTCTCCGGTCTGTGTAGGGCTTATGTTTTTGCATGGCTTATATTTTCCATTAATCTTCCCAAAGCAACTAGAGATTAAAGCAGTGCAGTGAGGTATGTTTTTATTTTTTCTAACTGGGTCCATTTGGGGATGCATGTGCATTCACAGTGAACTGAAACCCAACCAGATACCGCTCAACTATGGGAGTTTGTAAGTAAAACAGGTCAATTACTATTTCTAAATTTCTTTTAAATTTCCTTTTCCTCTATCCTCTTCCTGCACAGTGTATTGCCACTGCAAATCCAGCAATGCCACCTCCTGTGGCTGAACACAGGTCACAGTCTGCAACACTAATGAAAGTGATACAGGAAAGGCAGCAAGGTGAGCTCCTCGTTATTATGCTGTCACTATTATATGGTTTCTAGTATTTCTAATTGTCTTGTCTGGGACAGCAGATAGCCCACTGTTTGTTTCTTCCTGGGAGATAAATTCAAGTTTAGTCAGACGTGCTTTGTAACCTTTGAAATCCTGCACTTTCTACAGCAGCATCTTTGCCGTAGGAAATATTGCTGTTACTATAATTTCCTTGATGTGCTGTAACTAGAGATCATAGAATCATAGAATGGTTACAGTTTGAAGGGACCTGAATGAACTGAACTAACTCTTCACAACCAGTTATTACAGACCATGTGGGTATCAGTTTGCATCTGCGCACACATACACACAGGAACGAAAGAGAAGTCCTGGACAGGCTACTCATTTACCAGCTGGTGAAAATAGTAATTTAATGACTACCTCACCTTGCCTGGAAGGGAGGGGCTGATTCCACTTAAAAGAAAAGTAACTAAAGGAAGCGGCATTACTTCAGGTATTTCATATGGGGTTTCTCCTATAATTAGGGAATGATCTCCTAAAAAGCGAAATAAGGAGTAGCCAGGAAAAGAAGTATTTTCTTCGTCAGTGTGTTTATATTCTGCACTTGACAGTACCTTCAAGCAGTCCAATCATTTTCCCACTAGCATGATGCAAAAGTTCCATTGCTCACCTGAATATGAACAGAGGGCTTGGTTTATTCTTTTTTCAATTACAATGAATGTACATAAATCAGCAAAGGAATATGGGGAATCTATAACCGTAGAATCCGAGAATGGTTTGGGTTGGAAGGGACCTTTTAAGGCCATTTAGTCCAACCCCCCAGTATATAGATTTTTTGTGGTTTTAATAGCTTTTTTTATATTTGTGTATACTGACACAAACTAAATTAGTTTAGGGCACACTTCATCAAACTTAAGCCTATTTTTAACATAAGTTCACTCTACTTCAGTTAGCCAACTCAGGATCAAGTAATAAAAAAATCCAGGTAACTTCACTTTTACCAAGCTCTCTCCCGCCTTGGAATTTGATATAGATTGACACAGACTTCTCAAACTGAAACAAGGGCACCCACTGATGTAAGGCCATCTCCATCAGACAGGTTAGCTCTAGAGATTCATTTGGCAGTTTGTAAATTGTTTCATTACTTAAGTCATCAGTTTCACAGCTTCAGATGGACAGTCACACAGCCTGTTGTGCCTTACATTAAGGAATAGTTTCTTCACCATTTAAAAACAAATTGATTGCTCACAAAAGGAAAGCTTATTGACAGGACCATCACCAAGTTTCTCATCCAGATGCTTTTATGAATGGAGGCCTCATGGAGTTGTTCCAGATGAATTGTGCCCCCTCTGGCCTTATCATCAGTACATATTGGTCCTATGAAACAATAACTAAATCACTTAAAGATAGAATTTACCAGAAAAAGGTCTAATCTTCTTGTTAGTTTAGACACTAAGCCCAACTCAGAGGACCAAAGAATTGTCCCACTATGCCTACAGTTTGCTGTGTGTCATGAAAAAAAAAAATAATAAAAAAATTCCCACTGCTATGAAGAATTTGTCAAGCCACTGCTCAGAGAACTTACACTAAGGCAGTAAATGAAACATTTTAAAATGAACAGTTACTTCCTGCATTACAGATGATCATTCATCCAGCCTTCCATCCTAAACACTCTCCCCCCAAGCCAGCCTCCCCCTGCTTTTTTCTGCCCCCCGCTGGTCTGCTTTCTGTCCCCAGCAAGAGCTGCGCACATTTTTTGTTATTTTTAATACTCTGCTCCAGAGTCATCTATTGCTACGCTCTCATTTTCTTTTATCAAAGTACAAGACTGGTTTATACTGTTAATTTACACAGGCTCTAACTCAAGGTTGAAAGAATGAAGTCCTAGGACACAAATACTGTAGCAAACATCCCAGAGAAGATCATATACCTACTTTTATTTTGAGGAACAGACAATAATGAAAGGAGAAGAGGGGAAACAGCCAGAAAGAGATATAACTACCTTTGCTTTCAAGGAGAGTTGCAATAAACCTTTGCTTGAAAAGCTGCTTCCTATCAGCTTTGCATTCTATCAAAAAGATATGCACTGTTTATGGCTCTCTGTTTCATTAAATTTGACCTTCTGCCTTTAAAATTGCAAAAGCCATTTCCAAGAGATGCACGGACACTTGAAGTGAAGAACACAAAGATAAGCGTCACCGGTTCTATTAATTGTAAACAGCTACCTGCCAAATGGCTTATAAAGTACTGTGATGCCAGGTTCAGAAAGTGCAGTACACCCTGGATTCTAAATCAAGAACCTGAGTCTAAATCAATCCAAATGCAAAAATGGAGGACTCCAATTAGAAATCCGTCCCTTAGACAAAATGTCACGGGTGTGTATTAAATCCTTCAATTTTTACATGAGACTTGAGTCTCCTCCTGCTTTCTGATCTGTCAGCAGCAAAACACGTTTTGATTTAAGGTCCAGGTGAAAACCTGCAGCTTTAGGAGGTAAGATTACTAGACAAATACATGAGTCAGAAGCACACAGAATATTTCATGTTATTCTAGCAGAAAATGTTTAAAGGAATTCATTCTACCACTTCTAAACCTAAAATGTCCTTTCTCTTATAATGCAGACAGGACTTGTTTAACGTTATGTTCATTACTAAGCATCTTTGATGGAAAGTATTAGGCAATCAGTAACCTTATGCAGGTAATTTTGGCAAGACCGTCTACTGTAGTCGTAAAAGTGCTGTCCTTTATTGCTTTCCCATAATATGTAGCCACTTTCTCAGCTTTCTAATTGCACACATTCATTATTCGTTTTAACCACAAGCACAGAACTTAAACGCTCGCTGCTGAGTAACGTGAAAAGAACTGTGCTGTACATTTAAGGGAGAAAGCGCAGCCGTCACAAAGCAGAAGCTTGATTCCAGCAACAAAGCCCTAGAACAACATCTCAGAGAGGCCTGGCTCTGCTGTTCCAAGGCATTCCAGCCAAAGGAACTGAACTCCAATAAAGAACAATTCAAACAAAAGTCACGCCCCCCTCAGTCTCACACAGATGAGCTGGACCACTCAATGATTAAGCGAGCTTGTATTAACTTACCCAGACAATCTATGGCAGGATTACCATTACCCTCAATAGGGACTTTTACCTTTGGGTCCTACGTGCTCTTAACCCCACTGAACTTGGGCACAGAACTGTAACGGTAGAAGCAGTGGCTTTGACACATAGTGATCCGAAATCTTTCCTTCAGATATGATGATCCACCACCTCAAACACTTTAGACTTGAAATCTATATCAGACTTGACATGCTTCCCAAGTATTTAAATTGGCTTTCTCAGTGCACCCCACCAACACTGCAATTTTCACTTTAACTGTTTGACCATGCCAGTGGGATGAAAAAGCAAGCAACACAGGCTTCACATAGGCATTTCCAAACCACAGTGCTTTCATTTTTGATGCCCTTGGCAACTTGGGAGGCAGCAAAATCACTGCAAAGTAGATTCCAGAAACTGAGTCCGTCCCATTGCAAACTCATAGTTTTTTCAAGATTTCTACATGCCTTCTACTGGTCCTTGCCAATGAATCCAACTTGCTTGTGGCAAAATCCAGCCACCTTCCAGAAAGCAAAATCCTCTTCCTAAATAAAGCCTTCATCTCCATGCCACTGTATGAATAACAGAGCTCCAGTAACTGCCACTTACACTTTCTCCAAACTCAGTCCAGATCTCTGCAAAGAAAGGTTTCAAACCACCCTCTGATGACTTCTAGCTACAGTCCTTCCAAGTAGCACTAAATGACCTTTCCTACTCATTGCAACTGTTCGGACAGAAGGCAGGCTATCGTTTTGGAAAAGCCCAAATAAATACAGCTCTGAAACCAATATTCCTACATATTACAAAACAGCCATTCCAGTTTGACAATCATACCCCATCTTCAACCACCTCTAAAACAGCAGTGAAAAAGGACAACAGGGGACAACTGAGCCCATAGAAGAAGATAAGTAAATGATGCAAACGAAACAGATCATTAGCAGGAGATGGTGTATATGCCAATAGTCAGCATGGTGTCTATAAGCTTAAGTTAAATGCATACAGATATCACAGTATCAGAGACAAAGGACATTCTTGTCCGCGAATGAATAAAGTACAAGCCTCCGGACTCTATAATGTGATTTTGCATTTCTATAGCATGACTCATTTCACACCAGGCAGTGACACGTCACAGTATTACTTGAGTCAAACTTGTCTGCTAAAGCTATTCTTTCGCACATGCATCATACAACAAAACCTACTCTGTATTGCAAAACCTCGAACACTTTCCTGACAAACCTCCACTGTTTCCCAAAGAACTCTACACTGATGCCTACGTATCCATTTTGTAAATTAGTAAATTGAAAGTAATCATTATTGTACACCACTCAGAAAGAAAACATTTTTGTAAGAATTCAAATATAATAAACAAACCCATCTAAATTTTTAGATGCAGACATGTTATTTGCGAGACTACTTAGAAGATTATGCAATAAAGTGTGACACTAAAGACTGTCCACATTTCAGAAAAAAATACAAGCGCTTTTGAAGAGAAAACCTGATTACAATAAGGTCTCTGACAAAAATTCAATCAAATTCATTGATTTGAGATTTAATGCAGTCAAGAATGACGACATACCTGAAACCATAAAGCTCCACACAGAAAGAATCACTTTTGTACCAGTATTTTATTCTGTAAATCTAAGATACGGTTCCCTAATCTGTTTTAAAATGGTGCTGCCTGTGGAAGCGGGCATATTCTAAAAACAGAAGTATAAAGCTATCAAAGGGCCATAAAAAAAATAATCATCATCTTCGGTTAATACCCTTCCTCATTTTTCCAGTTTCACCGACTCCTGGCTCAGTTCCAAACTTCTGCTAAAGAAAACATTCTTACTTTCTTTGAAGAGTAAAATTTGGGGGATTATTATTCCAAACTATGATCTGTTTGTCCCTTGTGCATCCATCCACAATACACTGCGACAGCCTGCGCACAAGCACTGCGGACAATGGTGGCACTGGGTGCATCACGTGGAGGCAGTCCTTCTGGAGGGTGACAAAGGAGGAGCAGCACGACTCTGTGCTGGGTACACACCCTGTCAGAAACATTTCCTGCTGCTGTTTAAGCATCTTATTTCAGGCCTGACAACTGGGCAATATTTTGTCTGCTTTCCTCTGCCTGGAGAGGAGCTAGAGCTGAGAATGGCAAGTTACACATGGAGTGAGTTCCACTGGCTGTTCTCACATTAACACTTCTGCCTCCCTCCACAAACTCCTGGTGCAAAAATCCACTTGGCAGTAAGACAATCCTGATTTGGCCTTAAAACAATCCCTTTTCCCAAAGTTGTTCTCTGTGCTTGTAAGGAAGGTGTGGCTTCCTTTTGAGACACTCATATATGCCCACTGCAAAGATGAGAAAGGGTGGTTATGCTATAAAACAAACCCCTTACAATTAGAGATTTAAATAATTCCCTCTATATGCTTCCTTCCCAAGTAATAAGAGGACTTTTCATATTAACTTACATAGGATTTGAGTAAGTAAGAAGATAAGATGCTTCCACATTACATGTCTCCCATGACTGAATCTGAAAATTGCTTTTACAGATGCTAGCAAGTAATTGTCAAAGTGATCCCTTTTCAGATTTCGTTTTGCCCAAAGAGAACTGGGAGAACATGAGAAGTTATACCACAATCACTTTTTTTACTGGTTAGCTTAAAGAATCATAAAATAGTTTGAGTTGGAAGGGACCTTTGAAGGTCATCTAGTTTAACCCCTCTCCAAGAAGCAGGGACATCTTCAAATAGATTAGGTTGCTCAGAACCCTATCCAACATGATTTTCAACGTTCCCAGGGATAGGGCATCTACCCCCTCTCTGGGCATAGTGTTTCACCAGTACCCCCAAGTCCTTCTCCTCAGGGCTGCTCTCATTCACTTCATCACTCAGCCTGTGTTGATACCGGGAGTTGCCCTGATCCAGACGCAGGACCCTGCACTTGGTCATGCTGAAGTTCATGAGGTTCAAGAAGGCCCACGTCTCAAGCCTGTCCAGGGCCCTCTGGATGGCACGGGGCATGTCAATCACACCATTCAGCTTGGTGTTGTCCACAAACTTGCTGAGGATGCACTCACAGAATCATAGGACGGTTGGGTGTGGAGGGGTGCTTATGTGTTTTTTGGTTTGGGGTGGGTTTTTTTAAAGCTGAATACATTGGGCCTCCTTATCAGGACACCATGTACCTATCACTTCTTCCTGACTTTATACCTTAAGCACATCCTCAATGTCCATATGCAAGACTAAAAAAAAAAAAAAAAATAAAATGAAAAAAATCACTTACAAGTCATGTCAGAGAGCCCTGACAAAGTAAGGGTTAGGAAAAAGTCAGGGGGTTTTACTCAGTTTCTGGCCTAACCTGATTTCTATATAATCAAAATATACATCATCTTCACTGAAGTCAGAACTAAATATCTCATTATACACTGAACACAAGTAGTAAATTTGAGTCTTAGAAATTACCTGGCAAATACTTCTAAGCACCAATCCAGACCAACCAGAGAAAAAATAACATAAAGAAGGTACAGGCAATTTTGATAGTGACTTACAGCTTCAGCTCAAAGTTTACATATTTGGATTGAATACTATTAAAATTATCTACACTCAAGAGCTGCAAACACTAAAAGATATGCTTTCATAGTTAGAAATACCATTTTTAGTTTTAAAAAGTTACTATACAACTACATATTTATCTAAAGTGAAAAGTTCCTTGGCAGTGCCATGGTTTAGAGTGATTTTCAGCAAATCCTCTATCAGTAAAAAACACGGTGAAAGTCATCTTCTAGAGAGCCCCAAGTGAGCTGTACAGAGGAAGCAAAACTGTCAACAGAAGCTGTATATAACCAGATACACTAACAGTCAAAATCATAATTTTCAGTTGATCTGGTTTAGAATTAACTTCTTACATTAGCATTTTATTGCTCATCACCAATCCAGCATAATGTTTATCAGCAAATCTACCTACTTATGACAAATAATCTCTACTGCTCTTTCAGAAATTACTTTCCATCAAGCAGTAATTCTTACAGAATTCTATTCCCACATAATCAAGTTAGACATTTGTCCTTCAATGTTATTAAACTACTGCTTACATTTTTTAGTACTTACACTAGCCTTGTGGATTTTATTAGGTCACTATAAAATGGACTGACAAAACCTTCTCTTACCTTTACTTTTTACTGCACATTATTTTGATTTAAGAGGCATCACTCTTATCTTTTTGAGAAGTCCTGCAGTTTCCAGTGCTTTTAGTACATAGTGAAACACTCACATTCTCCTGCCACAGTCAGTCCCTGTTACTTGCTACTTAAGGCAACCACCTGTTCCTGTTGCACATGGATTACACACTTTCCCTTTGAATCAGCAAGATACTTTCTTTGTCTCCTCTGCTTGAGAGGTTTCTTTTTTCCTTTTTTTGTAAACCATTTCAGTGGGCTGTTTGCACAAGCCTTTAAATTCACGTTCAGCATGAGAGTGCTGTGAAGTAACGCGCTTCCTGTTCCTGCATCCACTACAAAAGCAACTGAGTTTTTAATGGTGTTACAGGCTCATTACTCAAAACATTTTGAAAAAAAAATCCAACAAGGTGCTCCCAGCAGCTCTGCAGCACTGCTGACTTCAGCGGAATTCACGTAAGGCCCCTTGCAACGATACCCACAGGAAAAACAAAAGACTTCAGATATCTCACTCCCTCCTCTAATCCAACTTGTGCTTATTGTGAGTTGCAAAGCCTAAACGCAACAGAGCAGTCTAAAATACTCATGTGTATCTCAAGGTTTTTAATTATCCACACTCCTTTCATTCACTTAATAGAAAAGGAAAAAAATCCAAGTATCACAGTTAAAGGGGATGGGGGGGAAAGATTGTTTTCATCACTGTGTTCACTGTGACTAGTCTGGAGGGGAAGTCACTGCATGTTTGCCTTCTTTTCATAACTCCATTTCAAAATATTTTGGTTGTTAAAAGCAGCAACACGTTGCTACATGCAATACCACAAAATAAAATGCAGTTGGGGATAACAGGGCTTCCCAGCCACACTTCTAAGACGGATGTGCACTGTCCTGCATCTCCACGAGCCAAAACTCTAGTGGTAACAGTGGCACCACAGAAACACACCGCTGACTCCATCCATGGGGACAGAGAAGAAATTTCCTCAGCAAGCACACAGAATTGTCAGTAATTCATTGTTACCAAGCTTTATCAAATTCCATCTTTAAACAGATGACAGAGAAAACTGGAAAAATTGTCAGGGTATAATTTACACACAGACCACAGATGTCTGCAGAGGTCTGCAGACCAGCGAGCTCTGAAGCACTATTGCAAATGAGGTCAAAAGGCGCTGTCCTGCGCTGTACTGGCTTTGGCAGATGGCTTCAGAGCAAGGAATTCCTACTAAAAAGGCAGCACGTCCATCAGCAGCAGAACAAGCCAAGTCCCATCAAACAGGAACCTTTAACCACAGCTGAGATCACCGACTGGTAATCACCAACAAACTCACTTGCAATGAAAGCATCATGATTCTTACATTCTTCATACATAACAAAGCATATGGCCCTTTAAATCTTGATCAAATGTAAATGATAATTGAGAATATACATGTAGATTTGCGTTCTTCATTATTAATAATACAACTCTAAATTGCATAGTCTACAGAATCACATTTTTCCAAAATTTGAAATCACAGGTTGAAAAAGTAAGTACAAAAAAAAGCAAGATTTGCTATTTTTCAACTCCTTTAAGATGTGCCACATAAAATGATGTGCACAAATTAGAGCCCTAACTGAAAGAAGTTCCAACAACATTTGCAGTACTTATTTAATTTTATTTACAGTTTGGATTATGGAAATAAAGGAATTGAATAATTTTTGACAACAATTGACCAATATTTTGAGCAATCCTTTTGAACGTGCTGAATGTATCTTTGTAACTGCATTAAACACAGAGAAAGACGTAAGCTTCCAGGAATACTAGAAAGCAATTACAGACAAGCTTTTCCACAGCAGTGTTTTCTGAGTAGTAATTACAACTGACATAGCAACACTTGCCAATCCTGTACATGTAAGCCACCTGAATTTAGAAAATAACTGGCAAGTCGTCAAAAACTGAGTTTTCTTTTGCACCAATCTAGAACAGTCCTTTTGGCCAGAGCATGTATTTATTTCACTTACCTGCTAGAATAATAATATGCATTACTAGAATTAGTGTCAAGGCACATACAATGCCAAAGTGCTGATGTAAAGATAGCTGATTTGTTCATCACTTGGAACACGTAAAATTTACTCATTCTCATATATGCTGGCCACAACTGAACATCTGTTGAAGGAATAACTTAGATGATATGCTATTAAAAATAATTAACAAGGCAAGGGGTTACTATTTTGGATCATAAAATAAATAGTGTTCCAAAAGAATACATACAGTTCACAAACAAACTTCTTCCATCTGGAACCAGGTTTTTCAAAAACTATAATTTTTCCAATTTTGAATAATTTTTTAATAAAGTATCACAGAAATTGACACCACTGGGCAAGATGTGTTTGGTTTGGGGTTTTTGTGTGGTTTTAGTTGGTTGGGTTTTGGTTGGTGTTTTTTTTTTTTTTTTTTTGTTTTTTTTTTTTTTTTGGTTGTTTTTTTTTTTTTTTTTTAAATATTTTTTTGTTTTTTTTTTTTTTTTGTTTTGGTTTTTCTGTTGTTGTTGGTTGTTTTTTTTTTTTTTTACAAAATAATTTCTTAATTTTTTTTAACAAATGTAATTTTGAAATAATCCCAAAAAAGGCAATTGCCAGAAGTGCTACTACTTTTGTGCAAAATTAGCTATATTTATGTGCATCTTTCCCCCTAGTATAAACAAACATTTTGTTCATCAGATAAGAGTGAGCTGTACTGGTCTTCTGGCTGCTTCCCAAACGTTCTGACAGACAAAGAGGTGCTAAGCACAAGACTACAGATCCTTTACACAAGCTGCAGTAGCACAAGACCTCTGGCTCTGACCTTGTCCTTTCCTCTTCGCAGCAGGGCACAACCCCAGGCAGACGGGCTTTGTCTCTGCAAACCCACACTACACTGAGTAGAACGCAGAAGTACCACAGTAACTTGTGAAGAAGCTCGAACAGACTGCTTCCATGGAGGTAACGTCAAAATAGCAGAATAAGCAGCAGCAAATATCTCTGACAGAGGAACTGTGTAATTCATACCAGGTCTCTGGATCTCGGACAGCACCACTCAGGACCAGCGTCATTCTGCACAGGGAATTCTGCTACAAGCAATGTTTGCTCAAGACACACAAGTGTGGAAACCAAGGGGTGGATTTTTTCTACCTCTGAAGAATGTTTTGCAAACACATTTTGGCTATCTATGAGAAGTTTTTCTGTCCAGAGGCGTAAAGATGGTAGGGGAAGAAGCACAGGCTATACAAATATATATATGCATTGTATTTAAACATAATGATGGAAGTACTATCATCAAATTCTCTTTACCCACAATAAAACCGGGCAAACTTTCCAAGGCAGAGCAAGCTATGACAGTTCACTCCTAGGAGCTTTAGGGATTTTAAAATTGCACTGTGTTTCAAAGTTTTACTGATATTATATTAACTGTAAAAATATACATGTACATACTTCAAACTATTGAACATATTTTGTGTTAAACTAAAACCACCCTGAAAAAAAGCCTTTTGGTTCACCTTTAGAAAGAAGCTGGCAACAAGAAAAATATTCTTCTACCACAAACAAGTCACACTGAAAAAACCTGATGAATCCTAAGGAGCTCACATTTAATCACAGAGGGCACCAGAACATTGCCAACACCTGTTCCACTTCACCTGCAGAGACCACAGCTCTTAGGCCAGGTGGACACAGCTGCAATTTCATGACTCTAGAGCAGACAATTCCATCGGTAATTTCATGACTGCAGTTAAATGACTTTATAGCAAATAAATTGATGGGATCATGACTTTTAAACATAGATCATAAATTTCACCAACACACTGTCCCTGGGAGCTTAGATCACCTTACACTAACACAGGTATTTATGTTGGGCCAATTCTGTAATTATAGAAGATTCTATCTTCCTTTCCATTTGTGTGACTTTATTTACATCCCTGTTCTACAGATTATTTTAGGGGCTCAGTGATTCCTCCTAAACAATCTGATGAGAACTGAGAAAGTAAAAAGCAGAAAATATTTCTAGCAAAGAACAGTCTGCTCACCTGAAATTCTAGTGTTCACTGTTTCCTTCAACTGACTTTAGGAGAACTGAACTAAGCCTTTAGCCAAAAGCTTCCTTGTGTCCCAAATATATTCTTGGCAAATCACATGAATCATAAGACCTCAAATGGCAACTGCTTGGGCTTTTTTTCCCCACCATCTAAACAGACTCAGAATACAATTTCGTTGAGATAAACAATAGAAGAGTGCATCATTATAAACAAGGAATATCTAAATGGAGAAAATCTTAATAGCATATGACCATATGAAATATCTCAATGACTAAACACCCAAGATAATTAAATTTGAGAGCATATTAAATGGAGGCTTCATGAAGTTGGGGCAAATGGAACAGAAAAAACAAAGAGCCAGAGACTGGAACAAAACAAAACAAGAAAGCTCACATAAATCAGTGAAAAGTAAGAGCCAATTTTCTTTGCAGGTATCCAAAGCCAATTTATCATCATTTAGTCTTCCCCACACAATTAAACATTCTCCCCAATCCATGTCACAGAACTGGTTTGCAAACTACACACCTAATTTCTTGAAGAATTGGGCACAGAAGCTCCTGACACAAATACCAGCACATAAAATGAGTTTCCTTTTGCTTCTTACATGTGTAAAAGGGATGAGAACCCCTCCATCTTATCTGCCGAAACCACACATACCCACAGGGGCAACCATCCACCATGCTCCAGTATTGGCCATTTACAAGTCTGGCAGCTGAGCAGCTTCTGGGTTTATCAGTGCCTTCAGCTCCTTTGTGAGTCAAGCTCCTGTACCTGGTCCACTCCGAAGAAATGAGAGCAGTAACCAAGAGCACACTTTGAGAAAAATCTATAGACCATAACTACTGATGAGAGAAAGCACCCCCTGAAGACAGATTTATCTTGGAGTCTCTTTTGCAACACACTTCCTCAAACGTAAATCAATTTCTGCAAATAACTCCCTTCCTGCCTAGGCTTACCATTCACCTGTGTTTGTGCATGTCTCTTTCCTGCTGTTCACCACAGATGTTTTCCTTCCAATTAAATCAAAATGCTGTGACAGGCAGCATCAGGACAAACTTACAATGAACAGTACAAGGGAAAGTTCCACCAAGGAACAATGTCAGTCGTCTTTGAGCACATGGAGAGCTGTAGGACAGAATGGGATAGTGAAGAAGTTCTGCTTGTTTTCTGCAACCTGCAGCAAAAGCAAATAAGAAAACCCCACCTACAACACCAACAAACTCATTTTAGGTGGTTACTACAACTTACGGGGGNCAGATGCTATGCAATAAAATGACAATTCTATCTTAAAGGTAAGTACCACTCGCTGTGTTCCAGAGCCTCAAGGCAGACATCCAAGCAGCTCACACCAAAAGCAGAAATCATCATGTCTTTAAAAATCTTACTATTTTCTTTGGAAGGAATTCATAGGCAGCAAACTGGAACTTCTGGTTCTGAACTGCTGAAGAGGTACAGTCTTTGATTAATAATTTACTGTAACGGGGTTTCTTCCACGCCTGCATCTACTGTGACCCCAATGCCTGGCTGACAGGTGGTACCTGCTCTGTGCGGAAGAGAAAGCCTTCCCATGTTTGTGGCATTCTCTGACCCTGCAGATGGCACAGGCACCAAATTTCACCTTCTAGCTCTCCCAACAGGACTGTGAAAGGGAAATTCATGATTCTGAATCAAAACAATGACTTCCTGACCTCTGATCCCACATCTTATTTATGGCACTAAGTAAATATTTTCCCCCCCGCTTACTCTCTGCTGGGGGAATATTATTACCTGAAAATCCTACTTGCTAAAACACTGCTCACCTGTTCCAGAGGGGTATTAAAAACAATTAAATGAAAATACTATGTTCAGCCCTGCTGAACCTTGAGTCAGTGGAATTACACCACATTTATATGGAAGCGTTAATGCAAACAACATCTACATTTCCTATTTATCCACACATCTTATGCAAAATAAAAGGTAATTTAAAAGAATTCACAGTGAATGTGACACGGTTCTTCTACACACTTTTTCAAACCCCAACAAGGCTTGAAAACAGAATTTCTAATGACTGGACATTGCTTCTACCGTCTGGGAACATAATCTACTTTTGGTTCAGCCACTGAACAGCTCCTTAACCTTGACGTCACATCGCTTTCAAGTACCTTATTTATTTGCATCCGTAAGGAAAGAATGGGAACAGTGAGACCTACCTGAATTCACAAAGCACTCACAAGGGAATGAAGAAGCTGTTACTACTTAGGACTAATACCTGGCTTTAATATTTTATATCTTTCTTTGCTTGGTTAAAATTAAAAAAAAATATCTAAATACTTTCCCAGCTTTTTCATCTTAGATCTATAACCTGACTGCACAGGAACAGAAACACTGCCAATTACAGAAAATGGAATTTTAGAACCCCTTGATTTCCTTAGAGTCCTGGATTCTTACAATCACATTCAGTTCCTAACCAGGTTAATTTCAGTGCAGTTATTGTAGTTCATTAAACACAGGTACAGTATCAAAAAAATGTCGTTTAATTAGGGTAGTACAGAAACAGGATTAATTCTCTTAAGAGGCTTGGCATTGTCCTTTGAATAGAAAGTATGTAAGGCCAAGTTATTTTTGTGGTTCACGTACACAGCTGCTGATATTTGAGATGTTGCAGGAAATTAACTGGTATATTCTTCCATTGATGCATATAACTCTTAGTAACTTTATTAACAGAAACACGTACATAGTGATAGGACACTAGGGCTCTAGAAAATATAATTCAAGGTGCAACCAAGCATTTTGTTAGCACTTTTCTAACTGGACTTGCTAAAAGCATTGTTAAAACCTGCATCTTCAACTCTTGACTAGGCATAAAATTCTAGCAGTCTCTTCCTTTCCATGAACAGAAAGAGACCACCAATGAGGGCACTAACAATGAGGGCAAGGTACAGAATTAGATCATCACGATATATCGAGGTGAAAGTGGCATTAACATAAATAGAACTAGTTTACTATTAACAATGTAACTATAAGACAAAGTTTGGAGTTTATAGCATTCTTACAGAATGTATAAAAAAAATTGTGACTTGAATTACATGAGTGCTTACAGAAAGTGTTCCTGTTTGCAAGGCTCAACAGACAAAACATTAAAAACACTTCTACTATTCAGCAATAGTTTGTTCTGGAACTGCAGCAATATTATGGCACTGAATATATAGAAACTGCTTAACTTAACAGCAAGCAAGCATTTGGACTGAGGTTTTATGGGCCAGATTCTACACTCAGTTATACAATTATGCTACACATTCCTGTAAGAGCCTCTTTATTGAGTCATCCCAGATTTCTATCTAAGCAGAATTTGACCTCCTATAGGTATATTACAAAGTCTGTCCCAGATCTGCAGAGGAATGCAACTTCTTGGTAGAAATGTATCTGTTCAAGATATTTAGGCAACTTCAAGTAACACTTCGCAAAGGATGCTGAAGAAAATCCTAATGCAATGCTGTTGCTGTGCTCCACTTCTCTGTTTGTTTTTCAGCATTGCAGGATTCTCAGGAGACTGCACTGCAACACAGTACCCAGCATGTGCCGCAATGACTCAGGCAACAGCATGAGTTAAGGATGGAGTGCCAGCTCTCCCTCCAACTTCAGGATGCCTGTGCAAAACTCTTCAACAAAGCCAAGAATCTATAAAAGGAGATGCGTTCAAGGAGAAAGTTCAGCTTCCATTCCCCTGTGCTACACTATTTTCTATTGCAAAGCCCTTCAGACTTCTACGTATAAATATTTTGTGTGTAAAATACAACTAACCTCTTTCCAAATCATAGCTGCATCTCTGTTCTATTCTCAGTTTACAGCATTATGATGCACCTATTGCAAGCTTTAAGAGCTGCACTGTTAAAAGTTGCAGAAGCATATGATTGCTATTTTCTAATTCGTATGCTGAACTGAAGCACTCAAAGTTTCTTTTTCCTACAGTTATGCCGTACTGACAGGCTACTTAGCAGGTGATAAATAGAATTGCAAATATAACTGTCAAGCTAAATCTTGAGAGGTAGTTTCCCCACCCTCCCAACTCCATCAGATATATTTTTTTTTAATATTGAAAACCACCTTCATGCCACAAGGAACTATCTTCCTATTTCCTACATATTAGCCCAGTAGGCTGGTCCCAGGAATAGAGCTGCAGCATAAGCAGGGTGGGCTGCACAACCAAAAGTCAGCCACATTAACTCAAAAGGGAGTGAGCTGGCCTTAATAATGCCAAAGGAAGAGCGGTGCACATCACTGTCCCTTACTGCACCCTGCCCACCCCCCAAAAACCCATACTGATCTTTGCTGCAGGATCACATTTCCCTCCCTTTTATTAAGTGCAATAGAGTGCAAAAGAAAGTACAATACAAGGACTTCTCCTTTTGCAGGCATAGCTTTCCATCAAAAAAGGAAACAAAAAAACCCACAACCAACAAATACTCCATGAACTGGAAGTCCTCAAAGATTTACACAAACCCTCAGCCTGTTCTCACTTCATCTTAGGAATTTAAGATGAACAGTGTATAATCTACATTAGAGTTCTATAATTACGGGATTGCATAACAGAAGTCTGCAGTCACGACACAGGTAAAGACAAACAATACTGGCTGATTAGATATCTACCTAGACAGAGAGAATATAGGAATGTTATTTTTTGTCCTTGCCAGGGGCTGAAGGTTTACTCTCCTTTCTTAAACACATATAAGAAATATAATTATCCATTTCAAAACATCTCAGACAATAAACTAAGCTTTAATGTTCTTGTCACTACCGTCCTACATTCACAATTCTGTAAGATTTGTAAAAGGCTATCTCCAGTTATCTAATAAAAAGAAGGAACACAATAGAAACTCTACTAAGGTCTTGGATTCATCATTCCCAATTCAGGTTGGATGTGAAAGGACAGTATCTCTAACAGACTGTATGATAACAGCTCTCAGTCCTAGGAAAGAAATAGCAGTCAATAATAAGTTTCTTTTCCTGTCTCATTGGCAAGTTCAGGTTCTCTTTGTATAAAGTTTGTTTCTTCCTCAGTTTACCAAAGTACTTCCTTTGCTATCAAGCACCTGTGTAAATTAAGTTTTTGTGTATTAACTCAATGTCAACATGGACTTCAAAAAAAGCTTAAACATTATGTCTCCATTACTATCATTCACCTACAACAAAACAGAAAAGAAAAATAGTCAGCAGAACCATCAGAAGAAACCATGACAACAAAAACCAATCACAAGAGTTAAGACTTATTCTTTCTGGGGAAGAAAGATCCTGATTCTGATCTGGTCTTCATTCCAACAGATTGGATGAAAACGCCACATAAACGAATGAAGTAAAAGCAGAAATCTAGGAGAGAAGAAGCAGCATCCCTGCAGATGTTGGTGACAGCTAAAACTTCAAAAAAGAATAAAATTAAAAAAAAATAGAAAAAGGTCTTCAGAAGCATTGCTAAAAAAGATGCAGTACTTGAAAAGACAAATGCCACTCAGGATACATAAGAGACAAAAGCACAGGGCATATATTTTATTACAGTAGGTTAAATCACTTTCAGAAAGCAAAAAAAGTTGTAATAGATTTTGGTTAGGAAATCTGCTCACCCCAGGCTCTATCTGTAGACAATAGAGCCAGCTCCTGATTCGCTTTCTTAGAGTCTGTTTCTTCACTGACAACAGAAGGTTTAAGAAATCAGTCTGCACAGGCTAACAATAACTGTTGATGCCTACACTACAAACAAGATATTCACAATAATTGGCAGTCATGTGTTTCCTCAAAAAGGTATTATTTTCTACTACTGCTGAGAAGCTAAGCCTAAGAAATACACTAAGCTGTTGATAATGAGACTGATGCTATACACAGATTTTAGTTACAATTGATTAAAAAAAAAAAAGAGAGAGAGAAAAAAAAAACTGTGAATTCAAGGTCAACAGTAGATTTCCTATGCCAGCATCGCAGGCTGAGCTTTCAAAACACCCTTAGGGAGGGAGGTTCTCAGCTCATAAGCCTCCAACTGCTTTGAAAAATCACCTACCTTTACACCAAGATACTATCCTGGCTGCAGTTTTAAAGCACAGCAGAAATTATAATAGCATCTGCTGCCTGTTAAGGCTTTCTTATTCACTCTCTCCACTTGCTGCTTTTCTAAACAGAAACACCATTCTAAAAATACTCCCAGGATGCATCAGAAGATCAGTCCTCCCACCATCTGGGCTATCCCACACGCACAACTATCATGAGAACAAGGCCTACAGAAACAGAAGGCAGAGATACACCCACCTACATCAAAAGGTTGCAACCTGAAAACAGGAAAACAGATATGATATGTCAGAGATTGAAAGGGACGGGAGACAAGTTTTCATCACGAACAAAATTCCCTGAAGATTATTTTTAAAACTTCCATTTGAAAATACTTTTAAAAACAGGGGGAAGAAAAACAAAAGAAAAAAAAAGCTGAATTCCATAAGACTTGCACATAAGTTAATCAGCTCTGAGAAACAGCCTGCCCTCACTTATCAACCACTGCAAGGTGATAAAAAGCCACACAGGTTCTGCTTGATACTTCATTAGTCAAATGAGCTACACTCAAGGGATCATTGCCAATATTAAATGGACAGAAGAGAAGCAATCCTCATTCCAGTTCACCTGCATGTTTCAATTTAATTTCATAACCTAAATAAGAAGCATAGTAAAGAAAATGCTAATGTACCTGAAAGCTATTATCTGTTACATAACAGACATATAACCCTGGGTTAACACAAGCTTTGGATCTATAAGTTCTGTGATGTCAGAGGAAGCAACTATTAGGATACAGATAACAGAGCAGAATTGCAACTTTATACAATGGAATACACAGAAAAAATAGTTAAAACACCACTCACTCTAGGGTGCAGAATTAACTGCAGTTTTTCAAACAGATGTTCATAACCTGAGTTCTCTTCCGAATCTCACCATCAGATATTTAGGTGAAAACCTACACAGACGAGCTATTTTCAGTGGGGGAAAAAATACAATTGGGTAAAAAAAATCTAGAAAAAAAAATGTCAAGAGCACTTATTGTGAATTAATGGATAACAAACAATACACGGCAACTTTTTACCACACAAACCAAGTCTGCAATAGCGTGTCATGCCCAGTTTTGGCAAGGGCTTAGCAACCATTAAAAAGTTAGCTGTTGACCTTTCACAAAGCAAACACTTATTTACTTAATGGTAACTTTAGATAAACCAAGCTGACAAGCACCAGACAAACATCCCAGATACCTCAACCCCATGTAGAAATGACTTGCTTTTTTCCTGCACTCTATAAGCTTGGAATTTAAGCCTACAAAGGTGACACCCCTAGTTAACACAAAAGCTGTACATAAAGACACACAGAAGAGACAGGCTTTTACAAAAATAAGAAACTGAAATGCATTTCTTTTGGGGGAAAAAAAAACCAACCCCAAACAGTTCTGCATCAGTTAAGTAGTTCAGTTAGAGTATACAGAGTTATAGAATAATGTCATTTATTTTATTTTATCTTTCTGTAACTATATTTCTATATTACTCTATATTTCAATTAGAACTGTGGGGTTTTTTAGTTGAACAGAAGTCAATTTTAGCATGGAAATAGTATCTTTTGAAAATACATGGATCTTGTCACTTCTTTGATATTTATTCACAGTTCTGAATGAATTGTTAAGTACAGACTGTCTTAACCCACTTACTTCACCCTTCAGATTTTTTGTCTTTGGGTTCTGTCAGCCTTCAAATATTATTCTTATTCCTTAATCACATGCCCTGGCACAAGTCTCATTCCCTTCAGTATTCCTCAGTGTCCTCTGGGAAATTTGCCAGTTTTTGTCACCTGCCTCCATTCTCCTTTGGGAACACTAAAGGAATTAATTTCATTCTTTCCCCAAGCAGTGCCTGTCTCTGCCGTTAGCAGTTACCCTTGGCATCTCTCATCCATTCGATCCGCAAAGGTAGATGTCTCCTTCAGTGATCCTACAGTACTTTGAGATTTATCAAATGGTCTTTTGAGAAATACCTCTTTCATGCTCTGTGTTTGCTTGTTTTAGGATTTTGTAAAAGAATTTAGCTAAAAAATGGAGTGGCAATATTGCCATTTTGCATGTTCCACTTCATTTTTGCCATTTTCAACTGTCTAGTTTGTACCTTTGTATCTATGGGTATAACTTCACCTGTATGTCAGATAAATAGATCAATTATTTAGACCTGGATGTTTTGATCAACTATATATGCTATTTCTTCTGTTATTTTTTTCCACAACCACTTTGCCCAATATCTTATCTGAATCCTTCCAGCATCAGGTCTTAAGCATCTTGTGTTTCCTCAAGCACTGAAAAAAAATGCAATTCCAGTATCTTTTTCCTGCATGTTAATTTCCTACTAAATAGTATTTCTGTCAACAAAGAGAGACTTTTTCAATCAACTTACTTGAAATTCCTCACTCAGTCCTGCATTTGAAAATAAGTGGAAACTTTACCTTTGACCCACTCTAAGAAGAAGGATATTATCTGAGTTATGCATTGCAATTCCTTACTGTAACGAATACTAGAAGTCATACCACAAACTGTTAATAATTGTACAGTCAACTTCAATATATTCTATTACTCCTTTTTGCCATTGCCTTTATCAGATCACCTCCTTCCTTTTTTAATTTCTTTTTTTTTTTTTTTTTATATTCACCTGACACCTGGGCAAGATTAAGCAACTTGCACTGTTACCAGTAGCGGATTGAGACAGCACTTGTTGTGGTTACCTCTCTAACTTCCTCAGTGAAATACCTTCTGTTTCTCGAGTTACAAACTCACCACAGCAAAGGCTGCATTGCTTACCAGCATAAGTCAGGTGCAAAACAAGCCAAAACCTTTTATAAATTGTCCTTGGATTTACTTACTGTCATGGTTTGGGCAGGACTGGCCACTAAAATGAATGACAGATGACCTCCCCCATTTGCACTCCCAACATTTACCTTGGAAGACCCCACATTTTCTCAAAAAAAACAGTGACAGCTAACTAAAAGATACAGATCAATGAGATTTTTTCAGATCAGTACAAAACATGAAGGAAAGAACACTACTGAAAATAAACATTAGATACAAATATTTAGCATCTCTATAACCAAATAAAGTGCACATTCTGCCTTCAGGCTGCTACCAAACCAAATATAAAGAAGGATCTCAAAAGCACTCAACGAAGCTTTTTCTTCACTCTCACCAAGACAAGAGCAGTTGTCCAATCTGACTGAGTAGGTTACAGACATCAATTTCAGTATTACCATTATAATTATCAAGAGCCAACAGAAATATAGAACCCTCCAACTTGGAACAAGCCATCAAAGCAGCTGAGGTTTCCAAACACCTTCGGTGAGAAGCATCCCACTGTTGCCACTTCCTGAAGCTGCCGCACTGGTGTGGGGGCTTTGGAGGTTGGCCCTGTCATGAGACGCACTGTGACCAGTCCACCCACCTGACAGAAAGGGGTTTCTCTCTTCAGAGCAATCGGCAAAAACGTTAAAGAGAAGCACATTAGAAAAGAGAACAGGAGAGAAAAGGGGCAGGAGAAGATGAAGGTTTACCCAGAAAAAGGTAAGAGCGCAGCATCTAGAAAAGGAGGGAAAACTCTAGAAACGTATGATGGTCTCTGCAGGACAGATACACAGGATGCCAAGTCGGATAATAAACCAGCAGTTTGTGGAAGCACAACACGATGCTGTTCATCACTGTTGTTTAATACTTCAGGGGGAAACTAGCACCCTGCAGCCTGCGCCTCTCGCGGAGGCCTCAGAGCACAGTCACAAACCCAGCATTAAACAACAAATAGTAATGACTGAAAGAAAGACCCAAAGCCCCGAGCAGAAGCAGAGAAGAGGGATCCTCTCCTGCAGGGACCAGCAGAGGAGGCAGCGACAGAGGGGAGGCCCCGGTGGCAAAGCCGGAGGCGCCGCTCCAGAGGTGTCAGGGATGCAGCAGGAGCCGCTCCAAGGACCCGCTGCGACTTCGGGGGCCGGGATCAGGCGCGGGGCGACCCACCCACCACCACAGAAAAGCCTCCCCCAGGGCTCCGCCAGTGCCGGCTACTCCCCGTACCTGACTGGCCTTGTGGAACTGCTTCTTCAGCCCCGCCACCGACATCTTCCTCGGCGGCGGCGGCGCTGCGCGGGCCGATGGGCCGGCAGGTCCCCGCCACTCGGCGCGCAGCCCGGCCTCGCGCTGTGTCACCCACACCTACGGCCCCGCGCGCAGGGGAAACACCACCTCCTCAGCGGGGCTCAGCGAGCACCGCCCCATTGGCCGCCGCCGGGGCCTATGCAAATGACAGAGCGCGGGGCGGCCCGGCCATTGGCCGCTTGCGGGGGATATACAAATGAGGGCGCCGGGAGCCGCCCAGGCTGCGCTGTCGCATGGAGACAGCGGGGGGGGAGCGGATAGCCTGCCCTGGCGGGGAACCCGGTACCGCGGGGCCCAGCCGGTGCCTCCCGGCTCCATCTGCACCCTCCTGTCTCCAACCAGGCTCCAGTTTCCTCTTTACAGGTCTCATTGCTTGTGCTCTCCTGTAGCACCCCTAGTTGAGCTCGTTTAGCTCAGGTCTAGATGACACATCATAAGCGAAGCGTAGATTTCAACGCAGGAAAGCTCTCGCAGTGGTCCAGAAGGTGGCCGGCTGGTGCCGTGCATCAGGAGAAAATCCATTCGGCAGTGCGACCTCACAGCTGCTGGAGATCCGGAAAGGCAGAGCTTCCCACCAACCGCCTCCCTCCCGCAGGAGAAGGCATGCTAGAAGGATCCGTGCTGAAGAAATCGTTTAACCTCTGGCTTGGTTGGTACAGGATGGATTCATCCTTTAAATAGGACTGCATGTCAGCAACGTCCTGGTGTAAACCCAAGCTGTGGTGGTTACAATGCCCAAAGAACAAAGTTTAAAAGTTTATCAAAGAAGCTTTGGCTGAGACACAGGGCATGAAGGAACGTACCCAGCCTTGAACAGGATGTGGAACAGAAGTTGCGTGCTCTTTTGCAGTTGCTGACTTAGATCTAAGATAGCAAAATATAACTTCTGGACTGAATTCAAACCAAGAGTGTACCTCAAACTAACCTTGGGTAATTATAATGCTAAAATATACAACACGCTAATCAGGTGACCTCCCTAAATGTTTTAAACATGAGCTTAGATGCATATATATAGTTGGGCATAGTGAAGGCATTGCTATCAACCAATCAGCTGTATTTTATCGTTATAAATATGGGGTGGTTTGGGACAGGAGGTGTGCTGGCTGCTGGTAAATGCCCAACTGAAAAGAAAAAAAACGAAAAAAACAAGTATCTCGCCTCCATGTGTTGAATGGCTCTCACACACTGGGGAAAGAACCTACTTTTAGGGATAACAGTTATGTCCACGCAGTTAAAGCACTTCCAGGCTACACTCAGATTTGGGGGAAGATTCACTCTGCTTTACACTGCTCGGTCCTGGCTGTATGGTCACCTGGGAGTCAGGATTCGGGTGAAACTTTTGCAAGGACCTGGGAAGCAGTTGAGGGATAACCTTTGCTGGGTGCAGCAGGGCTCTCAGTGTTACTCACTGTCATACTTCTGCATTTCTGTTGAGTAGGGAAAGAAAAGCATTTCTAGAACATTTCATAGTTACTTGTTTATAACAGCAAAGAGGACTGTGGGGGAAAAAAAAATAACACAAGAACCTTCAGATTATTTGTCATGTTATAAATTGGGAGAAAGGAATTGCTGTCTCATCTGTTAGAAACAATTATATACCACTATGAAACAAAGTGTAAAGACAGACCTATTCATGAGTTAAGGAACTCCTACCAGCTATTCCTAGACAAAGGACACTCTGTACAGGGGAGACAAAAGAGAGAGCAAAGAGGCCAGCACCAGTCAATACTGGCTCTAGAAGACAAATTGTAAGGGGAAGTGCTTCCAGGTTTTTGGGCTGAGTAATGTTTGAAGGTCTGCAGTCATCATGCTATCTGGTGCCACCTGTGGGAAAAAGCATTTTCAGACTCTTCACACGTAAACATGATTTACACCACAGACACCTGATTTCAGCTCCAGTTTCTCCTCCTAATTGAAACAGGCAGTGAGGTGTTAACTGCCTAGGCCAAATTGGCTAGGACTGAAATTAGTGATGTGCCTGTAGAGATCTCAGGTAAGAAAATAAGGCTTAAACTAAGAAATTGGAGTTCTGTAAAAGGTATTAAAACAACCTCTTAGTGTACCATGCAACTATGGAGTAGAAGGCAGCTTTGGAAAATCTTCAGCTTTTGGAAAGGATGGACCAGAAGCAAAGAAGGAAGGACTTTTAAATAAGTCACTGTGGAGAGGATCAACAGATTATGGAGTCACTGTGGCTGTTAGCTGTAAAACTGAATTAGATCAAGAATGTGAGTAAGACTATCTGTCCACAACTTCCTTTTTTAACATTTTTTTTTAATCCCACTTCTAACGCAAGGGTAGCAGCCATGCTGTCTCTGCTGAAGTGATACAAGAATTTCCAAGTGGGAAATGCCCTGTGGAAATTCAACTTCATAGCCTAATTGCTCAATGATACAGACAAGATGAAAACCTAATTAGGGAGCCAGTTTCAATGGTCCAGGTGTTAATGGTTTAGTAGAGGTACCCTGAAAAAGACAGTAGTACTAAGCTCAGATGTAAACAAAACTTATAGCTTGTATGCTGGCAAAACAATATCTAAGAGCTTTGTAATCACAGGCATAGCTATATCCCATGGATGAAAAGGGATTGTGATTTGCTGGATGATATTCCTTATTTTTTACTAAAAGTTACTAATGCAGTCTGTAAAATGAGGGAAATTGGAAATAGTACAAAAACTCTGGGAAGTGTTTTAGGTGAACGCTAACAATAAGGGAAAATAAGCTTCTGTAAAAAGGAACTGTTGCAAGCAGAAGGCAGGCCAGGAGATGGTACTACATGGGCATAGCAAAAAATGCTTCACAGACTCGAGCAAAGAGGGGGCCTTCGGGGCAGAAGTTCTAGATGTGTGGATATTTAAACAACAGTTACAGTCCAACTACTCAGAAAATCTCAAAGTACATGAGAACTGATGGCTCTAATATGTTATTGCTATTGAATTAGATGTGCTAAGAGGGACAGTGGAATTAGTACAAACTGCAAACTCCTAACTGAGCTTAAGTCAAGGCAGTGACCAGAAAATACACACTGGCAACTTGGATGGGAGAACTGGACTTGAAAATGGGTCCTGTGGCATTCAAACAAAATAGATACTGGGATAAATGGATAAATCCATAATTCACTTGGATTTCAGTGGGGCTAATACTAGGTAAAACACACAGCCAGATAGCAAACAACTTCATAGGCATTTGGGTTTCAATGAACAAATTACCTTACCTGTAAGAGCTGAAATTGTAGTAAGCAGCTATATGAAGTATTAGGTTTTCACCAGAATCAAAACTATAAAAAAATTTAAATTATCCAGAGGCATCATAGCAGTTGAAATTACTTGGAATTTGAAGCCAACTACATCTGAGCTAGCTTGAATGTCTCTCAAAAAATGAGAAATCTGTCAGTGAAATGCAGTCTGAATCTTTGGTAGTTACTGCCACTAAAGAAAACATCAAAAAGGGGAGAAACAATGACTTTGTGATTAAATTCTATTTGATTTGATGCCAGGCCACACTGACTACCTAAGTAAAGCGCTTATTTATTCTTTAAGGCTTACCTATTCAAAACAAGTTACTGTGCATCAGTTTACCTTTCCATAAATTTCTACACGTTGCATTAGAAGGAAACTTTGGATGCATTCACCTGATCCAGGACAAGAACACTTAGAGGTGAAAACCAGCCTATTGAGTAACAAAGTTACTGCTCTACCAAGACCAAGGTCATTGAGAGAAACCTACAAAGGACCCATAAAGAAGGTTTTCATTTGTAGTTGAATTAGAGACTAGCAACTCCAAATTCTGGATTCGTAATGAAAATAAAGGGAAACTACAGAAGAATTCTCCACATTTCCCAAAACTCTTCTTCAAAATACCGGCAATGGGTAAGGAGAGCAAAACCAAAACAAAACAACCAAACAAAAAAAAAAAACAAACAAACAAAAAAAAAAAACCTCCAAACCCTTACAATTTTACAGGCTTTTAAGGCTTTCGGCTTGAAAAAAAAATTTCTACATCAGAAATGGTTCAGCCATAGGACTATGTTGAATAGGATGGACGGGATGAAGAGGTAGGCAAACAAAAATGAGCAAGACTCTCAGGTAAAAAATGTGTTAGCCATTAATGGTCCATAAGGACATTAAAGACAATTTTTGCAGATTACCTGATTCATTTTTCATGTTAGCTATCAAAATTGTGGTCTTACACTTTAGGGTTTTGGTCACAGGAAAAGAATACCTTTGAAAAACTAGTGCTTAGAAAATAAGTGTTTTGAAAAGGTGATCCTCTAGGGAAAGTATGCCATTTGTAAGAACAGTTGACAAATACCCTACTCTACACAATCAAATTTCTAGAAAGCTTTAACAATAAGGCAGGCACAGATAGAAGCTTGTGTGCTCATCTAGTAAAGGTGGGAGTTCATCCGGTTCCACAATTCAAGAGAAACGAAGGGAACGCTAAACTGAATTGACACTGATACTTAAGTGTTGACCCAAGTAAATGAAGTAATGTATAACATAGTGTTCCAGAGTGAAATCCCAAGGACTATAACACTGGATGAAATTGTTCCCAAATTTCATCCTTTTCATTGTTTTCCATGTGTCAGCTCCCAGGTTTGATGTTACAGAACAAATCTGGGAGCTGACACTGGGAAAACAAAGACAACGGCAAACTACCCCAATAACAAAGTCAGATGAAAATCCTTCTGCATAAAAGTGCCCAAGACTGTTCTCATGGGCCTGTTTTAACACCCTTTCTATATACCTAAATGAAACAATTATTTAAAATTAAACAAAAACAGCTAGTGATATGAAAATATGTTCACGTACAGGAACAGGCTAACGCTATCGTTTTGCTGCCAGAACATAAACAAGCGATTCTGCATATCATAGTACTTTTTGTGCAGATAAACTAGCTCAGGTATCTCTGACAAGGCTTTGCATTTCAGTATACATTTCATAAGAAAAGGAAAGGAACAGACAGTCTCCTCTACACAGCCAGCACTGGCCAGAACTTGGAAAGCTCCCCATTCCACACGGACACTGCTGGCAGTTAGAGCAAGAATATGTGACCCTGGGGCCGGTAGACACTCTGGCTAACCTGCTTCATTTGTTTAGGATGCTTATGTTTGCTCCCCAGATCTTCTAACTAAATGTAGCTAGTGAATTATTTTTGGCATATGTGATTGTTCTTCTCAAGCTGACTTTCCATATGTGTTGCTTTACTTCTCTTCTTGTCTCCTTCCTGTGTTTGTGTTCCTCATGCTTCTTTCTCCATGATCCTGTAGATACTTTCTAGCCTCCCTTTCGTAAGTCTCTATCTGTTGTTCTGCCAGTGTCAACAACTAAACAAAAGCTTGTTACGTCTTATACCATTAATTAATAAATACGGTTATAATTACACGTTTGTTTTAAAAGGACATACAAGCAATTTAGACGAGCTCAAAATCTAGATATAAATATTTTTTAAAGTTACGTGCATATACTATAAGTAGGTTCTTTAATTTTGAAAACTCAACAATCTACTCTTTGTGTGTATGCAGCTCTGTCATGCTGCAGTTTGTGAAAGTTTTGAACCCTATTGAGCTTTGCCTGCTCCAGCCTCCCTTTCTGGCCCTATTTCTTCAAGGGACTACATCTCCCCTAATGTACCTGTGCCCATGTGCGTGCCCAGGTGACCTCTAGGTGTGTGTTTGGCCAGGGGAGCAGCAAATTGCTTGGTGGGAGATGGAGTCTAACCAGGAGCCCAGCTGGCGAGGGACAACTTGAGTAGGCTGTTGCCATGCGGAGCTTCTTCATGGAGGTCCAGCAAGGTGCAGTGACCCTCCTCATGGAGGTGCAGCAAACCATGAGAAAAGGCTGCATTGTGAAATGGACCTGCATTTTTTTCACTAAGGATGACTAAAATACCCACCACGTTCTGTTGAAAAATAGAAAAAAAGAAGTATGTAGCCATTTTTTAAACTGAAGTTTCTTAACCTCTTTTCCAGGGAAGAAAAATCAACACATTTTAAAAACTTATTTAGTTTAAGACAAAAAAACAAATGTTGGTGTATCAGAAATAACCACAGATGGAACATCCCTCTTTCTGTTGACCTCTCTAAAGTAGCTGTTGCTTCTTACTGCAGAGTAAGGCAACATAAACTGCAACTTGAAATGAGTCAATGTGGAAACATGCTCTGATTTCAAAGAATTGCACCTGAGCCCTGTGCTGCTATTTCACAGATGACAAAATAGAGCTACTAATTTTCTGCACACAGCTGCCTGCATTCATCAGAAAATGGTGATGTTCTCATTGTTGATGATGCCACAGCTGGCACAACACTTGAAATTGGAATGCTGTGAGAAGAGTAACACTGGCTTTATATAAGTGTAAAGGATACTTACCTTTGGGTTACAACTACCATATCATAAATGATAAGGACTGTTTCCATATAGCATCTTGCAGCACTCTGGATCCAATTTACTGTTTAAAATCTTATCTATTTCATGTAACTGCACTTCAGTTACAGAACAAAGCCTTAAGTATCACCTTAATAAGCCTTGATCTTATAATGATCCTTTTCAGTGGAAAAAGGACATATTGAAGAACAACATTACCTGCTTTGCCTTGCTTAGAGAACGTAATGCAGAAACTTTGACAATTTATTCAGCTTTAGCAGGGAACAAACATACGATTAGCAAGAAATCTTAGTAAAAATCTGAAAGAACACAGACTGTGCAAAATGAGACAAGCAGTAAAAAATAAAACTAAGTAAAAAATCTAGTGTTTTATCTTCTCCATCTATAAATGTATGCCTAATTCTATTTTAACTTGCTTCATATTACAGGACAGAAAGTCATATCAGCTCTGAGACACAGTGTCCTTATGTAAGACAAAATGTAGACATTTCAAAGAATTTGCCTGATGTTTAAAAGCAATTTGAATATCAGTAATATCTTGTATAAGTTTGTGAATATTCAGACATACCCGATTTTAACAAAACTTTTACAGCATGGATGTTGTTTTGCTTTCAGTGTAATTTAATAGGTCTTCTGGGATCTGCCATGTTTGAACATCTGGGAATCATCACATGTTGTCTGTTGATCAATGAGGCAACAGGAAAGGCATGATGTGACACAGATGTTAAATATGGCAATACTCCATAGACCAACTGGATCACAAATGGGAATGATCAGACTTTGAAAAATCTGATTAAGATTCATTGACTGGATAAAATTCCCTTTTTTTTTTTTTCTTTTTCTTGAATTTCCTAACTGTGCAGTGGGTATTATGGTGGTCAAAGAATTACTGGAAACTGGCTTATTTGGAGGAACAAAATGACATAACTGAAGGTAAGGATTTTCACTATCACATACTTTGCAGGAAGATGAATACAGCTTGCCAGGTCCCTGCTGTCTCGTCATGAAGATTAATGTCTACTACTGGATGACTGCCACTCCTTGTAAAACAGAACACATAAATCATTGATTGCATTAGTTTAAGCATCATGGTTAATTGAGTAACTGCCACTATACTAAGAAACCTTTTTCTTCCCTCACTCATAAGCAAAGTAGAAATAGATATATTAATTCCTTTAACTGTTAACCATGAATGCCATCTTCTGGCTATGTACAGAAGCGCCCTTTGAGAGCAACAAGGAAAAAAACCACAGTTTTCATTCTGTAGTTAGGAGAGAACCACTGCAATTAAATCACAGTTAAAAAATATGTGAAATACAGACATGCCTCTTGACAGACTTCAAGCTTGCTCGTTGAAATGTAAAGGTACGCAGATATTTACTTTTCTAAAGAAATTGTGTGGTTTAAAATAACAAACACAACTGACATTGGCTTTCTGTAGAAACAACCCGAAAACTGTTGTATGTAAAGGTAGCAGCTGAATCAATATCAAGAATGAAATTCTGACCTTACTGAAGCTGACAGGACTTTTGCCCCTGACTTCAGTGAGGCCCAAACATTCAGCCTGTATTTTTTGAAAGCTGGTCTTGTGAACTGAGGTTGGAATTTTCAAAAGTTTTTAAGGAAGCCAGGCATATATTCTTCTGCAATTCAGTGGGCACAGGATTTCAAAGAGGAAACCAGTCCTGCAAAACAATGATGGTAAAGGTTTGCAGAGTCAGAGATATCTCCTTCCCCATAAAACCAGATTAGGTGTTGCTTTTATTGCTTGAACCTCTCCAACAATAGACTTACAGATTGGTGTTGCTAGTACAGGTAAAGGCATGCCGTACGTACCAGAACATGTTCCTTGAAGCAATCATATTATTTTGGTGTAATGGACTCCCAAATCAAAGCAAAATTCTACTTAGGCTGATAGGATGATATACAGACAGCAGGGGAAGCAAGCCAGGGAATTTTTCTCACCTGGGGAAGCAAATAAGAAGCATTTCTCCAGTGCATATTTGGGCAAACAGTAGCTGAAATCCCCTGCAGTCACAGATTGCTTTAACTCCACTACATCCACTACATTTAACTTATCCCCCACCCTTTTTTTTTTTTTTTTTTTAACCTAGCTATTCCAGCTGTGATCTCTTTCAAACTTAAATTCTCAAATCGTGGTTAAAAATTCCAGTGAGCTCAGTCCTACACTTCTATACAACAGTGGGAAATAAATCATCTCTTCTTAGGTTCTTTTTGGTTATGCCTATCAATTCCTTTACCGTGTCAAGTATAACAGTGTAGAAATTGTATACTAGCCAACAAACTGCTTAACCTTAATATAGACAGTGGACCACTATTAACTGGCCTAATCTGTGATTCCAATATTTTAGTGTCACATATGTACTGATTTCAATGATTCAGTGAAACACCATATACTGTAAGATATTAAAAAATAGTGACTGTTATTGTATATTCATAACTGTTGTCTGACCTGTTTGACAAAAGTTTTCCTTACAATTAAAAACTTTCTATCTGAATATGGAAGATACAGGAGGAAAAAATTATTAATTTTATTAATTTTATTACTTTGCCTTTTTCTATTTGCTCCAGAAATGGTTCTTCTGCAATAAATTAAAGTAGGATGAAGTTTTGTCAGATTTTTTTTTTTCACTCCGTTCTTTGTAGGAAGAAAAGAAGATTATTAAATTGAGCTTGAACTATAGTTCTGCTTTTCCTACAGCCCCATACTTGCTTGTTTTTCCTGATGGGTCATTTTGCAAATATGACCCAGGCACTGATACATGGAAAGCAGGTGACCACTTACTCAATCCATCTATACAAATTGTCCACAGAATTTGTTATTTTTCTCAGCTACTGTCTGAGAAATCTGTAAGAAGCCATTTATAATTTTGACATGTATACTAAATTTTGACATATATACTAGGTAATGGAAAGCACATTTGTGAATCCTACCTTTTTTTTTTTTTTTTCCCCTTCAACTTTGACTTAAAACATTACAGGGCTTCGAAGATTCTTAAAACACTATGCCATTCCTTTCATGGGGGTGATGATGATCAGTGCATTGAGTGATTTTGTGTTGTGGATTTTTTTTAAGGGGGAGAAGGAGTTGAAGAGACAAATGCTTAATGCAAAGAGAGAAAAATGTTCCAACATGAGAAAAACTGTTCCAACACTTCCTCTATTAGTGGTACTATCTCCAATCTGTAGATGGCAGTGATCTTCCACTGGCTGCTTCACGAGACAAGGCCAGGTGGGTGTGGATGGAAGACGAAATCCTAAAATTAAAACCACTATGCAAAATACATGTGGGGAAAATAAGTTGTGAATTTAACTTAATTCTACATACCAATCTTATTTTTAAACTAAAACTTACTTGAAGAACATAGGAAGCTATACCCCTTACTGTATTACCTTCACGTAATGAGGAAAATACGTCATACCATTTAGAGCCTATAAACTTCTTTATCAAAGGATTTTGATGACAAATTCCAGAACACCGTGTTTTGGAATTAGTGTATGATCAAACCCCTATGCTGGCATTCTGGACACTGTGTAAGTACCTTTGATACATTTAATTATTTTAAACTTTTTTTTTTAAATAATAATATTTGCATTTTTCCTCCCAAACCCCTTTGGGTACTTTGCCTCCTTCATCAGGTTCAGCAGGTCTGTATCACCTGTTAAATTTATATCTGGTTTTCTCTTGACACTTACATTAATTTTCACTTTCATTCAAATAAAAGGCAGTAAACAGTTTGTAAGGCTGTCAGAGTAAACATTAGTGAAGGGCGTGATGTAAAGCTCACTGAAATCAATGAGAATACTTATATTAATTTCAGTGGCCTTATAGTCTTGCCTCCCCAAATCTACCTTGTTTGGTGACTGGCAGAGAGAATTTTCAAAGTAAAACACAAAGTCTAACCTTCCCCTTTGTCACTGTTTTCAGTTGTGGTTTTTGGTTTTTTTCTTAATGATTCTCCCTGTAGGATTTTAAAATATAATACTTTTCATGAAGATCAGACTAAAAAAGCTACAAAAACTTTTAAGTTTTATTTTAAGTCTCACACAGGCTCCTGGCATTAGATTTTAAATGGTAACTAGACAGACAAATGCAGATGAGATGCCTAACAGGATTTCAAAGAGCATCTAAATAGCATTTTAAAATTTTCTCCTGAAGATTATAAATATCAATGAGATTTGGGGGTTTGTGAGGAGAAAGATGCCTACAATGCATGTACATGCAAACTGGGACACAGAGAAGTACCTAAGCCAGTTAATCTCTTAATATGCATTGTTTTCAGTGGGAAAACAAAGAGCAAAAGAGCAAAAAATACAAAACTATTCATCTGCTTCTAAGGCAGCCCAGTTTACTTTACATGGCATGAGCGTTAGATACCTTAGAGCTACTCCAAGTTGAGACATTCCACAGCAAATCATGAGACATTTTTTGTGCCAGGTTCTTCCATTTAACTTTAAGCCGTTTGGTTCCTCAATGCAGAAAGACATTTTGCAAGACCACTACATCTAGTTTTCAGTCACTGTTGGTTTACTGCAGTCAAGTGGAGTCTTGTCAGTGGCAATTTTGAGATCTTTTAGTGCAGAAAGTCGGTATAAATTACTGTGCATCGCTTAAATCCATTTTGGAAAGCTTAGCTGGTAGTTATCTCCTTTTGCTCAGGAATGTATCACATCCAATAAATTCTGGAACAAAAAGGGCATACGCTCTTCATACCAATAGCAGGTTTTCCACCCATTGCAATAGGAAGATAAAACCATTTACCTGACATCACTGTCTTAAAAGCTTTCTCTACATGCACCTTACATTTTCTCCCCTGAATTTCGTCACCTCTTTTTTGAGATGCCAAATAACTTTTCCTCTTTACTACCCACAATCTTCAGCAGCAGTTTCTCTATCTAATCTATCCACATTGCTTAACCTGCAGTTCTAAAAAGGGATTTGGTTTTTAATGAGTGAATATTTAATCTTTTATTTTCCATTGTCAGAAAAACAATCCATTAACTGTTCCCGGCATGTATTACACAGTTTCATAATACGTACTATCACCCAAAAAAAGGATGGGAAAGAGCAGCTAGGGAAGGATATATGGCCTTATTCCCCCTTTATTTACACATGTGCATGTATATGTATCCAGACTTGCTCTTTTCCCTCACACTATTGGCAGAGAAAATAGGGCACAGTACAGAGATTTATTTTTTTAACCCACTTATAGTGTCCACCTCCAAAATAAAAGACTATTGTGAGATATTAAATAAAACCTAGGTTTAATGCATCCATTCATGTTCTAAATGCACACATTAAGGTCCCTTCTTTGGGAGTTACTCTTCGCCACTTCACAGAAATGTCAGCATTAGAATTTTGCAAACAAAACCCTTCAATTTAGTAAGCCATTGGCTCAATTTGCTTTAGATACACTTACAAGATTGTTTGTCATATGAATTCAAAGTGTGCTAGGGCCCTGCATAACTCTCTCATAGCTTCTAGTCAATCTGCCTGACTTGTACTGTTCCCATCTATCCTTCTTCCCTGCTGCTTCTTCCCATTCTCCTTCTTCTGGTCCCTCTCTTCATCTTTCTAATTCATTCCACATGCCCTTGAATATGTACCATGTAAGCTGCTGTTTTGCATTCAACATTTGTTTATCCTGGGACTTATCACAGCATCTGAGAATCTCGTAACTTTCACAGATTTTTATCCTCTTGACGCCTTTGTGAAACAAGGAAGTATATGTCAATTTACAGATGGGGAGTGGTCACACTGTAGATTAAGTGAGGTGCGCAGAGCCCTCCTTAGCTGTGGGAGCTGTATTCAAGTATTTCTTGGCTCCTGATCTCCTCTATAGATTGAACATTCCTGTCAAACTACATCTTCTGCAATGCATCACGGTCTCCTTTAGCAGCGAGGAAAGGCCATCGCTCTAGACTTTTGGCTTCAGAGACTTCTTGGAGATATGGACTGGATGGGGAGACTCTTTTTGCACTAAACAGGGACATTAGACACAAATTCAGAAATTTCAGAAAACCCCATTGTGACTTTTCAAAACCAAAATTTACGGATGGGTAGGAAGGGGAATGTGTGTGGGAATTGGTTCAAGTGTCTGACCTACATTTCCATTCCCCCGCAAGAAATCAAAGCATCCTGGGGGAAAAAAAAAAAAAAAAAAAAAAAAGATCGATTTCATGCAAAGTAGTTACTTTACTCAACAACTGTTAATGACCTAAAAATGTTCGCTTCCAAAGAAAATTCTGTAATAGCCCTAGTTGTATTATAGACTGGAAGAAAGAGAACATAACTAATAAAGATTTCACTACAGTTAATCCTTCCTCCTCATTTAAGAGTATCTTCTGAGCATACCTTTTTGCAATAAAATTCATCTACCTGTACATCAACACAGTTAGAACAGTCTCTTAATGTGCATTCAAAATTAATTTTTTGGAGTTGTCAAACATAGGAACATGTGTCCTTGTCCTATGACTTGAAGGGGTGGCTTCTGAAGCAGTGAAAGGATGGCTCACACAAGGACTGAGGCTGGCAACATGTGAAATGTGGGTGCCAGATTATTAAGTCTTCTGATTTAGCTGTGATGAGAAACTCCACGGTGAGCTCTACTAACAGCCCTGCTGATAGTGAGCTAGTGACCTCTGAGGTTCTCATGTGACTGAGCTGCCAATGGACTGTCCGGTCCTCCAGGATGCCACTTCCCTTTGATTTATCTTTGAGTCTGAGGAAGTTTTTTTCAGTGTAGCAAGAAAATCCTATTTCAAGTTCATTATTAGAAAGTTCTGTGCTGTCTGGCCCCAGTGAATAAATCCTACTAACCAGATATGCATTTTCCATAGACCTGTGTGATGACTTTAAAACAAGCCTCATGCAGATAAATGCCTGGTTTTCCTTATTAACTGAGGGAGATGGGGACAGGAAGAGAAAGGGGAACATATAATAGTTCACTTACCTGAGAAAAGCTGTGCATCTGGGTGTTATCCATTGTATAAGACAGAAAATATGTGTCTAATCAATTGTACTCTCTTGGAACTTTAAAAAAAAGTGATTTATAGCAAATGTTATCATACAAACTTGGTGATACAATAAACATTCCAACTACTTCTACACTTTTATGCAGACTAAATACAGTCATCACAAATAAAGTTAAAAAAAAATAAAAAAGGAAAGTAAATGAATGACGTGTTTGTGTTTATGTAAAACTACTCTGGTAGTAGTTGTACTACCATCCATTGTGAGTGATGGAGTCTGTATCTCCTGTTCTCAGGACTCAAAATGCTTAGCCTAGTCAAAATGTTTCAAAACTGCCACACAGAGTGAGTCTGCTTTCTGTTGCAAGCAGAACTTCCGCTGACTTGTGAAAAATAAAGCAAAATACGTCAACACTAAGAAGAAAATGCTAAATTACAGTCCTTGTATACTCGATGGCTATCAGTGCATCAGTTTAGTGACATTATCTGTTCAGTATTGAAAAATTTGCAGTATAATCAAAAGTTTCTAGATCTGTCTCAAAACAGTGAAGGTAGCATCACTACAGGCTACAATAAAGATCTTAAAGCTCTCCAGAAATCTGATCAGAGGATTTAATCTGCTTGCTGAAGTTTTGCAGAAATTGGCTCCTTTGCCTTTATGCCCAACTACCTAAAATTGCCCAAGTAACTAGAAATATCACTTAGTCTCTACTCAATGTTTTATGCCAGAGAGACAGTTACTAGAATATTGTCCTCTTCTCCTCCACGGCAGCAGTTACAGCTGCTTACTGAAGAGTCAGATGCCATGCAAGGAGCATAATCCAGCTAGTTTCAAGAAGTGTGCTAATGCTAAGAGCTAACAAAAATAAGCAGCATCAGCTGATCAGATTCTGAATATATCACAAAGGGCATTGCACCTTCCTGGATTTTCCTTGAAAACTTCCAAAAAAAATTATCTTTGGCATAGAAGGAGACTGCAGCACTGTTGGCATTTTACTTACAGCTGTGAGTCTACCACACAGGGCTAGACTTGAGACAGTGCCTGTTACTTTCATTATTGTGCTTTTCCTTATATTTTCACTCTCTGGGGGATCCTCTTTTTTAACATCATTATTATTCCATTTTTTGCTTCATATTTTCAGATACATAAATACAGGGAAGCATTTTATAAAAGTTCCAAAGCTTCCTGAGAAGTGACTGATCTTTATAACTCTTGGAGTATGTGCAAGTAATTGAGAAGTTCTCGAATCTATATATTTTCTCTAAACAATGGGGAAAATATATATGTTAAACAGAACCCCATCCAGGTATGTGTGTAAACTTGAGAGAAGAATGCAAGAGTTATTTATAAGAGGATGAAAATATTATTTATATAGTGCCAAATATATTCTTCATTCTTACCTGTTCTTACAAGCAGCACTTTGTTCATATATGGAAGATGCAATATGAAGCCATGGCAGCTGAGTTACAGTAATTTTGATATAATGGCGAGGAAAAGATGCCAACAAAGTCCCTTTTATGTGCATGTTAAACTTAGCTTGGGTTGACAGTGTGCCCACTGCAAAACATACACAGTACCTGTAGGAATGATAAACAGAGCCTTCCCCAAAGATTTTATTCACTTCTATTGTACCTTAGTCACTAACTTAGTGCATAATTTAATCTATCGATTCCTTATCTATAAAAGGGATGCATCAGGACTTCTGCAAGTCTTGTCCAGACACATTTTAATGTCTTTAGAGCAGAAGCTAAGAGCGTTGCACCACACCTACTGTTCCAAAGCCCCAGTGAAGACCGAGGCCTCCAAGTACAACTGTAGTAACAATATAATATGAAACATTAATTTTCTTATGGTAGCTGAAGCTCTTAAGACTTCAAACATGGAACAAAAAAATACTATTTTTTACATATAAAGAATATGAAGGAAAGAGCTCTGGACATGTTTTAAACTATCCTTGTAATATTTTCTGAACCTCTGGACACATTTACTACGACCACATCTCTTTTTAAGTCTCATAAGATAACGCTGTCTTATTAACTTTTAATATATGAAAAATAGGCACTATAGGAAATGTAATATTAATAATGAGGTAGAGATCTTCCCCCTCACTGTTATTTCCTGTCCATCTCCGTCGTAAGTAACCATGTATCTTTGTATATGGACATATACAAGATAAGTGGAATAGCTACTTACCCATCTCCAGTCCCTGAGGGCCTTGATTAGCTAGTAGAAAGGCAGAGGCCACATCAAACCAACGCTCTACAGAAGAAACCCAAAGAAGTGCATTAAGATTCTGCCCCTGCAGTGCCAGCCAGTGAGATTTTCACACATGGGGAATACAGACTAGGATCTTCTAAAGCTAAAAGATCTCATAAATCTTAGTTTTGTCCCATAACCAATAGTTTTCAGTAAGATAAATACAAAGAAATCTGCAATAAAAGCATAGAGAAATATTCCCGATTCCAGAAAATATCTCAGACTTTTAACTCAACAGAAATATTCCCCTTGTTAGAAAAGTGGAGGTAATGTTTTTGCTTGCTAAACATAACACTCAAAAAAGAAAATTTTCCTTTATTGAGGATTGCGCACAGCTTTCAGGTACTTTTCTGCAAGCTACATATATACATAATTTTTTCTAATATAAAATGTAACCCTTCTGCAGTCTAATCAAAAGTTAGGCTGCCAGGCCCCAAATGATACTAAAAAAAAAAAGTTACATAAAGTGTCTAAGGGTCATTAATAAAAACAAGTGGAATGTTTTTATCACAAAGTCACTTCCAGCAATTTTGGAAGTCAATTACACTGTCTGGACAGTCAGAGTATTCTTCACAGGCAAGGAACAAACCACGTTGATGTTAGAGGCCACGCAGGATGCACTCTCTTGCTTCCCTCTCTGCCCATCCTCTTGTCCCTGGCCCTCATAACTCTGGCCAAGCCCTAAAGATAGTAAGCACAAGAAATAACATGATCATCTAAGGAATGCTGGAAAGTAGTTATAAATAGGCAAGCAATATTGAACATGTCATAGCTAACAATAACCAGAAAAGAACGCCACAGGTTGAGCCCTGAGGATATGGACATCTAGTAAAGATCTGGCAGGTGGGAGGCAGGGAAGAGTGAAGAATTCTCTGCCTTAGCTCCTGCATACACCAACTTGCTATATGCAGAAACTGAGATACTCCGCAAACAAGGCTACATGTTCCACATCACTTGTTCAAATGGTCTCAATTCAATTTCAAAGGTCATCCCACTGCAGTGAGCGCCCATCTCTGCTGTTATTCTCATTTGGCTGGAAAAGGCTTTGTGTGAGGTTAACAGTGCAGCAGCATGTTTGTCAGTCATTACCTGTTAGTTATTTGGTCGTAAATGCAGGATGTATAGATGGTGCATAATTCAATTTTCTTTCAAGATGTAAAAATGGTTTGGTAAGTAAACATACCTTAGAGAAGCCTGAGAGAAAGATGACAAGCCATGGTCTGCAACAAGTCATGTCTCAGCTAGATAGTTAAATTTTTTAAAAGACACTTACTAATTGTCATTCAAAGGGTTTGTAGACCACTGATGATCAGTCCTGCAGACAGAACAGCAAATCACAACATTCCCTTATTACAAAGGGTTTGAAAATTTGAGTATAGCTACTGGAAACCACTGGAGGAGATGAACCTTTATGTGTAGGACCACCAGTCCACAAGGGGTAATAAGACTCCTGCAGGCCAGAAAAAGGGTTGCTATCCAGATATCCCTGCAATACAGATAGGCTGACTACAAGGGTCAGGAATAAAAGGTATTTCAAAGTATATAAATACGCCTGTAATTATGCTAAGGCATCCTCACAAAAAGTGAACTCCACGTATGTTAAGAAAATAATTTCTTTCATTTTAATCTCATTTTTCTTCCAAAATCATTGTTACTTTTGGACTGCCTTGGATTCCTGTTTAGCAAAATTTATCTAGGATGATCGCTTAAGGAAAAATTGCATATGGCCTCACAGAGGAGAAAACTCAAAGGTGAGATACACTCAATATACCTCAGGGATGTAGAAAGGTGTTTTTCTCAAGGGCTGTGTTGGCTTCTTCTCCTAGAGTCCAATGACAAAAGAACATAAACAAGAAAGCTAGCAATGGGTGTTGGACATCATGGTCTCCATCTGTGTGATATATGAGTAGTTCCTGTTGTTTTTATTCAAATATGTGATCATTGGGTTTTGCTCATTGTTTTTTTTCTTGGTTCCTCATGCTGAAAATTGTTAATATTTTCTAAACAGAAATCCTATGAGAAGAAGGAAAGTTAGTTCTAGTAAGACCGTGTAAGTCTGAAGGCAAAAGTGTCCTTTCTATTTACTTCAGAAAAGCTTCTTTTAATACTATTTCTACAAGCTCTCTGTCATTATAAATTAATTTGTTATTTAAAAAAAAATATTCTCAAGAATAAGAAGAAAAAGCTCAAGAAAAACTGTCTTAAGCCACTGGTCAAAATTTAAGTAAAAATCACCCCAAACCAACAAACCATGCAGAGCAGACCAAGCTCTGAATTAAAGCCAACTCATGTGAATTTCAGGTCAACCAATGGCTAATAGCAGCTCCACAGGGATTAGAAGCACTACTTGCTACTAAACTGAGCAACCACAAATGTAAACTCACTCATCCATTGAAGTCATGTTGAACATTTACTGAAGCATGACTTAAATCAATGCATAGAATTCCAGATAAGCTGGTGAAAATTTGTTCAGCAAACGAATACAGTAGAATCTGATTTAAAGGGGGCTACTCAAATCTCCCTGATACCACCCACTGTTTCAACTTTTCTTGAAAGGTTGATTCAATACAGACCTGCTTTGTAGTACTTCCATGAGCTTTAAATTTCCTGACCTCCAGCAAGATGGAGGCTAATTGCAGTTTCCCTGGATGTCTAAAACTTTTTTTTTTTGGAATGTCACGTTGGGCATTTTGTCATGACATGAAGTTCTGTGCTGAAATTTAGTACCCATGAATTAACTAACATTTGGTAAGTGCTAAGAATAGTGATCTCTATCCATGTAATATTACAGCAACCTTGCTCTTATTGACTGATACTTAGATTCCTAAGATTAGCCTGTTGGAACTATCTAGAGGAATACGAGGTTTATTTATAAGCTCCAGTATACCTGCTCATAATTTATTTATAATAATTATAATAGGTTGTTTTATAAATCAATTAGCTTCCACTGTTTTCCTTCCAATTTACAGAGTGAAATATCTTCTGCCTGTTGTTATGCTGCTTATTTAAGTTAGGTAAATGCCCTTTATATCTACATCTTATGCTGTAGGATGATGCCCTGAAATTTCATTTTTCAGTAATGTTTATATTTCAAAATTCCTTTGAAAAGTTTAGTAAAAGGAAGACGATAAGCCAAGTAAAGTGTATTGATAAACCAGGAATTATTATCTTAGCTTTGCTTTAAAACAGAAGCAAACAAACAAGAAGAATTTATGACCAACCAGGTGAAAATACCTTTCATAACGAAAGCAATAAATAAAAGGTAGAACTAGCACAAATTTACAGACTGTTCTGTGAAACAGTATTTCTGAGCTTAAAGAAGCTCACTGGGATCTGGGTCACTGGGTTAGAAAGAACTGAGTTAGTGAAAGAAAGATTACTGTCTTTCTAATTTAGTATAGTATACAAATAGCAAAACTTGATTTCAACAAAATGTTTCTGACATTATATAATATAGAGTTGTGCTTACTACAGCTGAAACAAATGGATATAATGCTTATTAAAATAATGGTGGGAAATGAAAATCCACCTTCTGTGCCCCACCTCTTCCACTTATGTACCCACACAGTGGTGATCTGGAAGGACATAGTGTACAAAATGTATATATCTAGGCTCTCTGCAAAAGCCCCACACAGAAACAATAAATTAAAAATAAATTTATTTATATACGGGGGGTTAGACTAGATGATCTCCAGAGGTCTCTTCTAACCCCACATCATTCTATGATTCTATAGTCATGCCTTTGCCAGATAAATGCCTTACCCCCTACCTGGTGTTCTGACCACACCTTGCTGAAAGTCACTCTAAATATATATGAAATTAGAGGTTAAATGGTCACCTTTGAGGCTGCAGAGACAATTGCGGAAGGCATTTTGCCTCAACATTTCCTTTCACTAACATCTAAACATTTTTACAGGCCTAAATAAAACTACAGATAAAATTCAAACAAGGTGGTAAAATTATTTTAATATAGTTCTATAGGAAGTGAAAATCTGATGCACGGGTAGTTCTTGTGCTCACTACAGGTAAAAGGCTACAGGTCCCAAATGGGGGTATGTTTTAAAGCTTATGGAAACTATTGAAAAACCTTACAACAGTTTCAGCAGTCACTACATGAAGCCTCTGGCCAGCAGGGTGAAACTGAAGCTTATTTGACTTCTGCAAAGCTGCAGGAGCACTTAATCACTAATGATCTGCTCCATCTTAGACAGCTGGGAATTTTGCAATAGCTCTCACTGGGGCCAGTATTTTATATCTGGTTTCTTTTTCCTTTGGTAAGGTTCCCCAAAATTTGACATGTTTTGATATCAACACAATTGCCTCTCCATCAAACTGACTTCTGAATCAGCCCCTAAAAGAACGCTGCACTGGCAGCATGTACTGTAGGAAGAATAATCTCCGTTCTCTGCCATATGCCCCATGTGGTATTTTAAAAAATGACTGATCGCTGCATGATTGTTCTGCTTTTCCCTGTAGCTCCTGGGCTGACTATATATCTTCGGGTGTGTTAAGGTATGATGCCAGACTAAAATTTGCCTTATTAAACAAACTCCCAATAGCTCTGATATCACTTTTAATTTATATTATAATTTCTAAATTCTAGTTGCTCCCTGGTGAGTTTTGGGTTGTTTTTTTTCCACAAGCGCATCTGGAGCTGAGAGACAGTTTTGTGCAGGAAGCAACCATGTGTGTTAAATGACACCCTTCTATGCCTCTTGCTTCTCAGTGCAATCTGACCACTTTCACCAGAGTGGCCAGTTGAGTCCCACAGCTTCTGGGCAGTTCTCACTGTTTCACCTAAAGCAAAAAATTCCTGGGAGTGTCCACAAATATGAACCAGCATCTGTTCTTTTCCTGTTGTTTCTTCTTTGAAAATATAAACAGAATGTTAATTACCTTGCCCTGATTTTATCCTGCTGCTCAGTTTGTTTCCTTTTAACTTCTGAATCTATTACCACCTGCCAATTTGTCTAATCCTGTATTCTGGCATATGCAAGGTTTTAGCTGGGATTCCTGCAATGATCCTGAAGGAAAAGGAGCCATATTCTACTAGGTCAACAGGGCTCAGAAATCCAAATCTGTTACAAATGTTACGCCATTATTTGCACAAATTGGAATCTACGTATGAAAATTTATTTCATAAATTTGCTTGTGGATGTATTCTGAGGAGCTTGATGACCTCTGCTGTGCAATAAAGTGAGTCACAGGCTTTGAAGATTTGTGCCTCCAAAACTTCTGGACCCTAACTGTCCTTTCCATTTTTGTCATGTTCTGTTCTTAAATGAATAATAAAAGGGAACTGTAGGTAATCTGGTGATCCCTCCCTATTTCTCAGCACACACAGAATAAAAAAGCTGATTCAGCATTTTCACACGTGTTTAACTCTCTAATTGTGTTCTGTGCTAAATTAGAGAGCTGTGCCCAGGCTTCATATTACAAGGACTACTTTAATTTTATACAGGAAAAAAAAAAAAAAAAAGAATATTTTACACTATATTTTAATAAATAATTAATATTAAACTGCATCTATTAAATAAAGGTTCAAACTTGCACAGTGCCGTAAGCTCCCACTGGATGGTGTTTATCGACTTGCAAAATCAGCTTCTGGTACAATGATATTTGGAGTGCTCTTCTGTTTCATACTGTGCCAGTTCAATATTGCTAACTACAGGTGTTTAAAAAGCATAAAGTGGTCCATCAAATATCAAAAGATTAGCTTGATGCTTGCCAGATCTTTTAAAAAAATAAATAAATAAATTTGGGGCTCTGCTTATTTGCCTTCTGGTTTTTGATACTCTAGGGTTCAGTTGGCTCATGTTTTCATGTTTTATCTCTAACCATAAAGGCGAGAACTTTTTTTTGATGGAAGCTGAAGTTTGCATCTACTTGCTAGCCTGCAGGAGTAGACTTTAAGAAAACATCAAATATCATTAACACTCATGGGAAAATTGTAAAAATGGGCCATGCTGCTTGATAACTTACTAATTTACAAATTTTAGTAATAGACATTGGTGCTTTGAACTACTGATGTGAATTAGCCAGGTTCTACTACTTACTTAAAACTCCATGTTCCTTGTGGCATTGAAATTACAGTGGTTCAGAAACCTACCCTGCAACTGAACACAGTGTTGTTCGCCATGTGAATCTGGAACAAATTTGCTCCTAGAACAGTGGGAATTTCACACTTTACGTTAGAAACAATATCTTAAGACTAAATTAAGTGACTAATTTTTTGACCAGAATAGTTACACCAAGTGTTTTAATAATGAAACTGTTGTTTTCCTCTCCTACTTCGGTTCTTTGCCTCCACTAAGAAGTTCCACAAAGTCCAATTTCATGCTGCGGATTTTCATTGTTCGCCATTTTATGGATGAGATGCAGTCATAAGTGTTTCGTGAGCCAGTTTTAAGAAGGACCTGTAAATCCCTGACCATCTACATGTCTTGGAGCTACAGAAGCAAGGGACACAGAAGTGGATTTCTTGGAGGATTGAGCAACTGAGTAGACAAGAATTGGTATACACTAAGGTCCTATCACTGTATGTAGCAGCGCTGTTCAAGTGATGAACTTCTCGGAAGAATTAAGAGTTCAATTTGAAGCCTCGTTCTTCTGTCATTTTTCATCTGGCTAGATAAATTGACCTCAAAATTTGAAAAAAAAAATCTAAAATTTTTTGATCCAGATTTTTATCCTTTGTACTGTGAAAAGAGTAACAGAATTCTTTTCTTTCACAGGCTGATTTAGTGGTTTAATTGACTACCAGGTGATGTGGAAAATATAAAAACTCATTCTGTTTCACACACCTTACAACCTACGCATCCTTCAGTCTGAATGAGACTGCAGTGGTGGGCACAAAACAAAATCAGCAGAGAACCAAGATTTTCTCATTATCTTTTAAAAATCTCTTGTGTCAATAAGTAGGCATAGTAAGTATGTATGAACCAGACACAAACCCACCTAATTTAAACATGACGGTTTTATAAATCGAACAAGTAACAACAAAAAGCGGTTCAAATTATGAGATCATTAAAAGTCCAGATTTTCTCCTTACTGTGCCATTCAGTTTTACTTTATTTTAGGATTCACAGACCGTGAATCCTAAAATTACTCTTGAAGTACTGGATCAGTATTTGTGTATCTCCTACTGTGACAATGCTCTGTGGGGCAGTGTCAGCACAGATACTAGTCTACGGCTATGTCTGGTATGCTTGTTTCTAAGGATCAGTAATTACTATTAACAGCTGAGCAAGCAGAAAACTATTCACCCACTTAATAATATGCAAATATTTAATGTTCTAAATATTAATAATTAAGCGTTCTATGTATCAGTAGCAGAAAACTTCTTTATATTCAATTCGTGCAAAATTATTTTACTTCAGAGCCAACCGAGAAACGAATAACTTTGTATTTAGTTGACCTAATACCCTCTGCTGGACTCTCTGCGTTTGCAGCCTGCCTTCTTTAGCAGGATCTGCCAAAGTCCAACACTGAAAGCAGATTTTATTTTCTGTTAACATCCATGACCTTTTGCAGATTTTCTACCATCCATACTTACATGTTTGTTAATAATTTGATATAGGTGCTGTATTAGTAAGATTCATGCTTCCTTACATTGCTCTAAACTCTACTTTTCTTTTTTTTAAGATAAGTAGGACATTTTTAGAGCACCAACATTTTGCGTGAAGTCAGCAGAAGTTTGGAATGGGTAAAGAATGCTGGTTTGGGCTTTTGCTTTACAAAACGTTAATTATACAGGTATTTCAAGCCTTTATTTCCCTCATTTGAAATAAAGAGCTATGTTGTGAGAGTCAGTATTTTTAAGAATATTTTTTTTTGTTACCATGTGTTTTTTTTACTTTCTAAATTCAAAAGGATCTTTTTCCATTTATTGCTTTGGTTTTCTACACCTTGAATTACATCCCCAAAATTTTGATTTTCAATCTGCAATCCTACTCGGTTTAAAATTTCACTGTACTTTTGAGAAGTGTCCTGGCCAAGGAAGGCTTGCAGAACTGGGCACCTTTAAGGGCTGAAGTGTTTTTAGTTGTGAATATTAAAAAAATGCACTCTCAGCTGTTCACACAGCAGTGTTTGGAGTGTTTGGAGTACTGGAGAATGCTGATACCTTGATATGTTTTATGAGTGTACTGTAGCTGTGCTTCAGGCAGAAATTCTTCAGAAGAATGAGCAAAAAGAACATCAAGTTGAACTGTTTAAATTAAAAAAAAAAAAAAGTTACTTTTTTTTTTCAAAAGGGACAGAAATAATACTATCATTCCTATGGACAAAATATAATACAACACAGGTATATTTTAATTTGGGTGCCGTGTCTGATTTTGCTTTTATCACACTGTGACTCTATCTATATTTCTAAACCAGGTAATTATCTCAAGTAAATGCCGTAAGATGAGAATTATACAGCACAATCTTTTTGATATTATTTTATTTCCTTTTTTCATAATGCTCATGAATATCAAGCTGTCAGTTGCTCACATTGAAAAAATGAGTGTAGGAACACAGGCAAAACCAGATTTTCCAGGGGGCTTAGAGAATGTAATCTGCATATCTACTTCCCTAGCATCCTCCTCCTCTTTTCATTTGCCCCATCTCAAAGAAGAGCACCTGCATTTCTGCATAAACATATTCTATCAATAAACACCCCACACCAATAGCAACTTCATTTTGCATCTAACCAGTTGCCCACCAAGCTCAGCAGTCTTTTTTCTAGTAAAAGCCAGTATTGACTAAAGGGTTTTGAAACCAAGCAATTGATTTCAGTCTGTGAAGACCTCATGAACTAAAGCTGGCAGTTTGCACACAGAAACGTTGGTTTCAGACTTTGCAGATTTAAGACTCAGCATTTGGTTCAGAGAAATTTGTTAAAATTGGGGTGCTTTATGCAAACAAACTAAACCTTTGAAGTTTAATTTATTTTTACTTTTGTTGTTTGATGTCTATGACACCTATTTGAAAGAAAGCATGACTGCCACGACTGACCACTGATACTAATTAATAAATTCCAATGCAGTATGAATCAAATATTGCAATGAAAGAAAATCTTCTGGTTTCTTTGCTTTTGTTTAAGGAAGAAAAATCATAAAATAATTGAATCCCATAAATGAAATAAAATTATAAATTAAGATAAAATATCACCCCTTTTCTTTTTCTCTATAGCCTCATGCATTCCTTTCAAACATGAAATAACTTTTGAAGGAAGGATGGCTGTGGTGAAAATCAATATTTTTCCTCTAGCTGAGCCTACTTCAGAGAAAAGTCAGATCCTGCCTATGCCCTCTGCTTGCATCTAAAAATTCTAGGTTTCATTCCCTGTGGTAACTATCATAACTATACAGCTACTTCATACAGTATATATTGACTTTGTAAACTGTGGTTGTTCTCTGGTGCGGGGATCAGTATTCTGGACTGAGCATTCAAGTGTGGAAACAGGAAAAGTCTGACATGTTATTAGATGCGTCCTTACTCATGCTCTTTGTAAGATTTCCTACATATCCCTGGATAGAAAATCAATGGTTACGTATGAAGTATCTGTGGTTACCTATTGGAAAGCAGCGAGATGCTTCTTCTATTTGTGAAAGAAGCTTGGCTTTCTTATTTAGCAATGGAGGACAGTAAAAGACAAAAATATAGTTGATATATAATAAGCCCTAGCTTTGCCAAGTTTATTGTGAGAAGTACTAAAAGACACAATGAGCAGGAAGTGAACAAACAGTTCACTGATAGCTACAGCGTAAAGATTTGCCTTTGAGCAGAGCAGAATCTACTGCTTCTGCAGAACAAGACAAATTAATGAGGTAATATAACTGAAGCTTAAAGAAAAATGACTACAAACCCAAAATGGGGAAGCAGAAAAGAACTAAAGAGGAGAAAGGTACTTCTATGCATGAAGTATCAGTAAGTCTCAGAACTTAATACAAGCTACTTCCAGTATTTGCATTATTCTAAGTTTAAAAATGTATTAAACAACATAATAATAATTGCTCACTGGAACATGAGTTAGGAACAGGGCCTCATATAATTATCAAATAAAAGAGGGTTTCCTACTCCAAAGAGCTTTCCACCCAAGTGCCAGGCAAAAGCATTAGGTGAGAATATATTGCAGAGCTGTCAGTCAGCTATTTTGTTTAAAGTTCTTAAATCAAAATGTGGTCTCAGCATCTGTGGGTTATGTATCAGCCCTGAGCTCCCAGGTAGCAGAGCTGGCAATTACTGCTCTGCAAGAGAAGATCTACTCGCTCACATTTCAGATGTGAAAACAAAGAAGAATATGTGCCCTTACAAGGTTGTAGTGTCTCCAGTTGAGGAATCATATCCTGCTAAATATGACAGGCCAGATTCTGCCCCTGGTTATGCACCTTTGTCAACCCACTGATAATATTAACTATAAAATAATATAAAGTGACACAGGGATTAAGTATTTTTACAGCTTAGAAAGCAGTGAGCTCACCTAAGAACATCCAGACATTCTAGGCTTAAACTAGTTATATCTTGCAGCTGCTAAACGTTCTTACTGTAGAGTATACATATTACATAGCATGCAGGTGGCAGTCATATCCTATCACTATTGTAAAAACAGTTTATTAAGCACACGCAGTGTGACAGGGAAATGGAAGACAGCCAGGAATTTGATCTTACCTGGTGCTCTATGCTGCTGCTTCACGGTCTCTTGCCATGCTCAGAAGTCCTATGCTTTGTATTTGCTTCAGGCCTGGAGCGTCAAAGTGTATCAGTTCTTTTACAAAGCCACACAGCATCAGCATGACATGTGAAACTAGCCAGTTCTACAGCTCTTTACACTTCGAATATTTTCATGATATTGAGCCTTAGAAGAAAAATGTCAGCCCAGCCTGATCTTTAAGCCTTCCGCCATTGAATCAACTCACGTATGTCACAGGTATTTAACAGTAACTGTAGAGATGGGTAAGCCACTTTGTGGAAAATCCTAACCCAGCATGCGTTTGCTCCAAAAAGCCCTCCCAACCCTCTCTAAAGTTCACATCACATCAGTGGGGATCTTCTTATTGCTTCATTAGTCCTTGCTAATTTCCCGGTCATCACAGTACTTGCTGCTGATGTAGTAAAGCCACTATCCACCATCATAATCAAACCTTTTAGCTTAGTCTACGTGCCATAATTATGAAACTTCACTTTAGTAAGCAAATACCTAACGTAAAGGATGACAGTCACTGCTGCAACAAGCAGGATGCTGAAAGTGAAAAATGTGCTTAAATACTTTGCAGAATTTTTCTTCTTATAAAACAAGCCACCTTTTTCACAGGAAGTAGAGTAATCCTGAAAAGAATCTGGGGGGCAGGGTCAGATGTTTTGGGAAGCATGGGCTAGCAGTCTATTCGCTGTTTTACATTTCTCCATATAGTCTATTTTACCGTTGCGTATCTTCCCTTTTCCACTATTATTTTTTTCCAGATTTTCCCCCTTATTTTCCACTTCACTCCTTTATGCCCACAGACTCCAAACCTGTAAGGACTTTGCTTCATAACTTTCTCTTCTACAGAATTAATTTAGAACTTTTGCATTATTTTGTATCACTCTGCCATAATTGTGTACATACCACTGTCCAAGCAGAAGCAAATGAGACCTGCACGAATACTGGTGAGTATCTAGTTCTCTGTGGCTGACAGGGTGTAAAGCCTGTCACTCTTAATTACCACCAGAGCTGACCTTTCAGCCTGAGTTTTGAAGTTCAATCATGAGATATATGGTATTTTCCAAGATATTTGCACATGTTTTAGCTGAATACTGAGTGTATGTGTATGCAGCCATGGGTCATTACACAAAGTGCAACCACCAGCTTGTATGTAGGAGGCCACCAAATATTCACCAGCTGATAATGACTCTCCATTATTACTAACCAGGGTCAAATTCATGCCAGTGACCTAGAAGGAAAGGGCTCCATATCTCATTACTAATGTTCTGAGTTCCCCAGTCCTACTGACCACTGCATTTAGGTCTTGAAGTAAAAGGACAACCTACCCCAAAAAATTCAGGGAACTAAACCAGTAAAAGACATCCATGGCATATTACCACATTAAAAGCCATTCAGAGTGCATGAAATTCTTCCATTCTTAGTATACATATATACAAAAGCTGAATAACTATCGACAGAGGTTTCTAGGTACTAGTACGATAGAGACGCAGTTCCAGTCTGTTGAGTGAATAACAGATATTTAAAGAAATGCCTAAATAGTTTTTTCTTGATAGCCCTTAACCCTTCTGAGCGAGTCACTCTGGACTGTTCAGTAAATAATAATATTTATAGAAGCCCCTAGAGTGTATTTTAACAGAAGAATAGGCATTTGAAAATGTTCTTTAATTCAGTGAGACAAACTGTAAAGTTTTAAAGGAATTTCTCTTTTTAAATCCTAAGTCATTAATAAAGTGCATTTGCTAATATCAATACAGGATCATATTAATCAAAAAATAGGATTTTAAAGTCTTTTTCTCCATTTCGGGTTCTTATGTAACATTTTCTGATTTAGGATTGCAAGTAACTGATGTAAAGTTTCAGGATATCTAGACAAAAAGGACTAAAATCTGCAGAATACCTCTAATGTGATAATGATCCAGCAAAAAAAAGGCAAATGCGCTCTTTACTTAAGTTAAACTGCTGATTGCCAGAACACATTTTAGGATTTAGTTCTAACAGATCTGGGAATTCATGGTCTTTAAAACCTAACTAATTTAAATAAATGTATACACCCAGCTTTTTACTCACCTTAAGCTGATAAACAGTACAAAATCATGAACTGTAAGTTCTTCCCCACATTGTCTATACTACTGCACAAAATATTTGTAATGTAAATATTGTCAAGGTACTCATTGAAGTATGAAAACCAATAGCTGCTAGAAGAGCAGTTACACCATCCTCTGATTTCTTGATACACTGAATCCTAAACTTGGGTTTAGGCAGGTAAGGAGAGGAATTAATTTTAATATTTTGTTTTAGTATAGATTTGGATCATTTAAATTGTGAAGAGTACTTTATTCAGTTATTTATTTGTGCTATTAGAAAAATTATTTCTGCTTATAGCAGGCTGTTAGACAACTTCAATGCAAAAAACGAGTTGAAATATTGTGTCCAAATTCGTTCATTTGACTGAAAGAGAGTGGGAGGGGAACAGTGATAGTAAAAAAAAATTCTTTGGGAATGTTCTTCTAGGAATGATAGCACCTTTGCCAAATCCAGGTGTTCAAAAACCAGAAGACAGTTCCCCAAAACACAAAATTGGATCAAACATCACAAGATTAATATCTGTCTGTTTTTCTTTTGATTTACTTTATGGCTTATGAGACTGAATTTTTAAATGAAAGCTGAGATTCTTACCTAACCACAGAATTTTGGAAGGTGTACATTTAAGAAAAAGTTATACCAAAAACTACATCTGCCCCTAGTTTTTCCCACCCTCTATTCCTCAACATCTACACTGAAACTGTGAGGAAGGGACTATATAAGCCCTTTCAGCAGAGCTATACTGCCTGGATTCTCTAACACACTGTGAACCACTGGGCTGCCAGTTAATGTAGCACTAAGCCTGGTTTGTGTTGAGGAAGTGACATAAAACAAAATTAAAGGCCTAATGAATTTGGTCATGCACTGGAATCCAGTAGCAGTATGACTTCCATTTCTCAGTTGCACTAAACAGAGGTACATCTTCCTGCATCTTAAAAATATGGAGGAGATTTACAAACATTGCTTAACACTCCACCTGGAAACTGCTGCAAAAGAAGTCTCCCTGGTGTTTGTAAAATATTTTTCCATTTCAGTGAAGTATTTTTCCTTCGTTATTCAAGAGGACTGGTACACTAAAGGTCGAGCTTTGTAAAGTGGAATTGCAGTAGATATATTTGTGGAGTTGATCTCAGAAATCGATTGCTGTAAAGGCCCACAGCACAGAATCGTAGAATCATTTGGGTTGAAATGAGCCTTTAAAGGCCATCTGGTCTAACCCCCAGCAATAAGCAGGGACATCTTCAGGTTCAGGTGGCTCAGTGTCCTGTCCAACTTGACCTTGAACGTTCCCAGGGATGGAGCATCTACCACCTCTCTGGGCAGCTGGGCCAGTGTTTCACCACCCACATTGTAAAATATTTCTCCCTTACATCTATTCAAAATCTACCCTCTTTTGGTTTAAAACCATTACCACTTATCTAGTCACAGCAGGCTTGGCTAAAAAGTTTGTCCCCATCTTTCTTATAAACCCCACTTAAGTACCAAAAAGCTGGAATAATGTCTTCCTGGAGCCTTCTTTTCTCCAGGCTACACAAACTCGGATATCTCAGTCCAGGCTACCCAAAGAAATCCTGCTGTTGATATGGGAAGACATTTCTAGGATGGCGGCCTTCTATCTGCATTAGTATAAACCAGATTCCAACAAAACTGCTAAGATTTTCAGCTAAATTCACAACCATCACCATTCAGGATCCATCACCAAGTAAGTTTGCTTATTTGGGTTATTAAGAGAGCTCTCATTTGATTTCTTCTATGAACTCTGAATCTAAATTTCAGACTAAGGGGAAAAAATAGATGCATTTTGCCTCAGAAGCTTTATATGAGTCCAATATATGCACCTTCAAACTTGTAATCTGCCTGTGATTATCTCTTAAAAAAAGAAAAACATGGAAACCTAACAATTAGAGATTTTAGCACAAAAGACAGTCACAAATTCTTTTTTTCTTTTTTTTTTCTTTTTTTTTTTTTCTCAGAGGAAAAACAGAGAAACAGGCACATCTGGTGATCAGGGAGCTACAAAAGACAGATGGATTTCCGCTTGACATTTTTAAACTATGTAATGCTGACTTTGCAAACTGCTTTATGAGAGCAGAAGCCTTTTATTTTTCCTATTTATAATCAGGCTAATTAATTATATAAATAATAATTATTATAATATAAGATAAAATAAAGAGAAATCTACTACTTCTATAAATTAATTACCCCCTTGTAAATCCTAAATTTTAAAAAGTTTTCTATTTCAAAGACAAATGTAGTCAATTGAACTTACCAACAAGTCCTACCTGAGTTTTAGGTAAGAGTACAAGTTAATCTGGTCAAAACAGTGTATTAAAGACAGTGGGTCCAACTAAACTAATCATAGTTGCCTGCTGCTACAGAACAGGCCTGTAAATGTGTCTGTATATTCATGTTGTTTCAAATCACATAATACAAATTATATGAGACTGGAGAGAAGCAGCTCAATAACAAGGAATTCAAAGGAACTGAATTAGCTGTTCATTAAGACAAGCGGGCATTTATTTTGCTTTGACTAATTTGCATCTGTACAAATTTTTCAGCATAAGAGGCTCTTTGGTAAGAGCTCTCCTTTTGAAGTAAAGATTATGGTTTTTTAATGAAAAGCTGTATATATACAGCCATTACAAAAACATTAGAAATAATATATCAAAGAACTTCAGGCTATGTTATCTTCACAGCCAGGACATGTGATATACTATCCTCAAAACTGAATAACACTCCCACTGTTAACTGAGGTGTACTGGTATGCCAGTCAAAATGTACATACAAATTTGTATATACATATGTATGCATTTATATACCAATGTCTAGCACAACACCATAATTTAGTGAGAAATCATATTATTTTTAATTCTGACAATCAGAAATGGAAAAATAATTTTTAAAAAAGCTCTGAACAGCACTGAGCATCAACTGGTGGCCACATTTCAGGTGAATTAAGGCATCAAATACTTGTTACATAAAGAAATTAATGGACAGAACCTTTACATGAATCAATTTGCATAAAGTAAGTTCAAGATGGAGTGTTACATTACCGTGTTTCTATTGAAGAGAAGTTTAAACAGAATTTTAAAAATATTGTTTACACAATGAGTATGGAAAAAAAAACCTGCCAGAATTTTGTGGGTCAAATTTGTAACCACTGTTAACTCCGCAGCTTGCAGGGGATTTATAGGAAGAATTTATAGGGCACATTTTGTTCAAATGGATTGGTGAGTTCCATTTGACCTAACAGAGGTCATCCCAACATGGCAATCTTTTATGGAGCAAGTAGGAGCATTCAGACCTCAAGTAAAATTAAGTTAAGTATTCTGCCTACTTGAAGGATAAATATGTACCAGTTGAACAACCAGCACTCCATAGACAGTCCTCATTTAACAAAGAACTACATTAAATGACTGAATTTATTACAGCTTCTTCAAAAATCCTTTCCCAAATGCAGTATACGGGGATTCTGCTGCATGTTTCCACAATGCCAAAACTTTACCTTAAATGCTAGCATAATTAGCCTTAGAAACTGTCCTAGTTTCTAAGTTATTTCCATGATACAAAATGTGGAATGAGAGGCAATATGAGTATGCTGACATAAGCAGGTCTCCTTGGACCTATTCCTGGGATAGCATTATTCACAATGTTTAGGAAACTATCTGATCTCTGGAATCTGTCTAGCTTGGTCGAATGAGTACACACCTAAGTAGTACACTAGCCTAGTCTAGTATTCAGAAAGCATTACTGTTTTCCTAACCTGATCATCCCAAGCTTATGCAACTGTGTTTTCTGTCTTTCCCACTTTTGAATCTATTGGCCAATCTCAAACAAATTTGATAGAACAGTGGTGATCTCAAAGATATGAAGTTCTACCCAGCTACATGAAAACTGATGACTAGATAGATGACTGGCCTCATTAAGGGAAAAACTGCTATGTGAACTCAAAAGTTCTGTTTTGTCTGGCTTACCAGCTGGACAATCAACATACATACAGCTCATAACCAGCCACAGGACATGCTGCCTCTTGCCCAGCCAGTAATTAGGTATAGCAATGAGACCTCAGGATACTGTGTATGGACAGCAAGAGAGGACAAGAAAGCACAGGTGGAAGATTTGAGGTCCTGGATGGAAGAATCATAAGGTATGTGAGAGGAGGTAGTTGATGCTACTATTGTGGAGCTGTACAGAGACGTAAGTGTAGGTGTTGACTTATGACAACATTCTTTGTCACAGGGAATGTGCGTAGTTGGTGGTTATCAATAATGTGCATCTCTTTCTTTTTGATTTTTAAGAGAAGAATGTATATCTGAGAATTTGGTATCTAGGTTAGATGCTCAGCCAGAAGTCAGTGGGTCTATTCTCAATTACAGAAACAAAATATGGCAAGAGAGCTGAGACAATATTCCCTGTGGAGCATTTATAGCCTAAACTAGAAATTTCTCACAGTGCACTTTAAAGGCAAACCCTGCACTGACCATATTCTGTCATCCCTGCCACAAACTGCACCATTTCATAGATGTCACCAAGAACAGGATTTGGGTTTAGAATATTTTGCAATAGTAAAATAGGGAGTTTCCACTGGCATTCACTGCGGTTGGACATCTTATATGCAGGTGGTGTAAGTTACCTTCTAGTTATATAGATGTTTGAAGTTACAGTATATCGCGTATCAGAGTATATTAATAGAATAAAATAGGGACTACCTGGTGCCATGCCATAATCCTCCATCGTAATATACAGAAACACTATGGAACATGATACCTCTTCAGCAATATGTGAATATATTCACTTATTAAGGTATGTGTTGTATAATGTAACTAGAGCTGTCCCAAAGACAGAAATAAATATCCCATCCCCAACTACTGCAGCACTGTGCATTTCCATGTTATGCTTTACTCCCTGATAATGGTGCATATTCTCATTGCAATCTCGGCTTTAGTTTTCAGTGTGCTGAACAAAACTGAACAAAATGTGTTAAGATCACAAAGGTGAAGTTACATTTTCAGTAGTTACCCTTTCTCATACAAAACTTCACTAAAATTCTTCCCAACAGAAGGAGGAAACATGTAGAACTGGATTCTCTTCTTTGTCCAAAGATCCCAGGGTGCAGATGAACCACAATATGTGGAGCATTGCCATCACACAAAAAAAAAAATAGTACTAATCATGCAGGGGGTTTCTTCTGAAAATACTTCTTTGACTGTGAGTAGGGCACTGAAGTAGAAAACTGGGCCCTCTAGTCTTTGAGTGCTCTTGAAAGATGTTTTTAATAGAAATTTCATGCTTTAGTAGACCCATTATGCTACATAAGTTAACAACAGGAATACTTTTCTTATGATGCCTTAAAAAAGCTACCAAGTAAAAGCAATGACTGTACAAATACTTCCATACAGAGTAAGAGAATAAAGGCAAGAGTTTTGATCAGTATCTCTGACTCGCATTCATAAATTCATTAACCTCCATGGACTTACTCACCTCTGTCCAAACTACTGTCAGTGAAAGATTAAAATGCAAATGGTAACATTTCCCCAAACACATGCCTGACAAAAGCCATTTCATTGCCTACTATATGTTAAAGTGCCTTTATGGTTGCTGTGAATTAAATCCCTCTACCTATTATCATCAAACAACTGATGCTTAAGCTAGGGATCAACAGACACACAGACTAGTGACAATGTTGAAAACACTGTATATGAAAAGTTCTTATTCAACAGGAAAGACCAACTGGAGATAACTGCTAGCTTTCTGGTTCCTTTATATCCCCAGAATGATATGTTATGCTCAGACCTCTTGAGCAGGACTCAGGAATTAGCCTCTGATTAATTTATCCATCTCAGTATTTCTACTGGGCTCATCAACAGGATAACTTGTTAAGATGTGCTCAACTGCTTATTCAGTTGAGTGTTATTATAGCCATCAGCATTTCTCGTGGATCTTTCAGTGAATTTACAATTAACCAGTGCACAGCTTGAATCCACGAATTCTTGGCTTCTGCCAATAGCAATGGGGGAATAGGACTCTTCAGTTCTTAATCAACAGCATTAAATAAATATCACTACAGTGCATAAAAAACTCTGTTTCCCCAGAGCAGTACATAAAGCGCAATCTGCCTTTTTCTAGCCCATTATACATCTACTATAGTATATAGTCCAAATTATATCTACTATACTTCACTATAACGAAGTAAAAATACTATCTGGTAACACTTTTCCTAACAAATAACAGTTCCCTGAACAGTCTTTACTACATGTTCAATGTCTGTAACAAATTTGAGAAAATTAATCATGCTGTAGCTTAAACACTAGTGGCATCAGTCACTTGGAACTGGTTTGCAACAAAGCCTGTCTTGGAAAATATGGAGCACCACAACTCCCATTGAGCTCAGTGAGACTGACACTATGTTTTAAGATGAAAACTTTTGCATATGTGTAGGAGGAAAATATGCCAGTCTATCCCACAGTTTATGAATTGTTTTCTTGAGAATATTTAATCTTACACAATTAAATGTTTAAATTCACAAGCTCTTTTCTGAACTATATTAAAGCAGATCATATTCTGACATATTTGCTCTTGATGCTTCCTGATCCTTAATTGGCTAACCAGGGAGTGTTATTTTTGATTTGCAGCTGCAGATTTCATTTATGCAATCTCAGTGTTTTGCGTTTGCGTTAATGAAATCTGTTAGAAGAAATCACCTGTGGCTGTGCCTTTTGCTTTTCCACATCTTGTAGATTAGCAGCATGTAAGAGAAAACACTTACATAGAACTATTAATGCAGGTGAATTTTGTTATAAAGCAAAAACATAGTTGCAGAGCTGTTTGTCTCGTTCCCTGCAACAAATTCCTGTTGCTTTCTAGATTGTGACTTTCAAGGCTTGTCAAGTCTATCCCATGTATAAAATATTCTTGCTAGTCTTTTGCCAGCTGACAGTTAAAACCAATACAGCTCATTGTGAAAATGTTCTGCTTGGGTTTTAAAATCAGATCGAGGGTTAAACTAAAGATTGTACCAACTGTATGTCTTAAATCCATTCATTCCATCTGACCTACAAGTACACATCTGCTGCATGTTAGCCTTACCCAGCTGTCTGACAGTGGCACACATTCGAATCCTCATCATTTTGATTAAAGACTTGGTTTTGTTAGGATGTCATGTACAGTATATCAAAGCAGATCAGTAACCAGTCTGAAAGTCAGATGACACAGAAAACAATCAGCACATGCACAGTTAAGCAGAGTTTCATGAAAAGAAGGCTTAATGTAATGAGTCATAATTTGGAAAAGTGTCTGTAAGTGGTCTCAGTGCTCAAAACTCATAGTGGGCAGTTTAGGATTTCAGAAACAGTTACTAAGTATGGACAGTCACAAGAGATGTGCTGTCACAGGCTCTGTGCTACTCTGAGTACAAATTGGTTATCTCAGATAATCAAACTGTACAGCATCCAGATTTAGCACAGGCAAAGCACAGTACATTTCAAAACATTTGGTACTAATTTTTTTAAAGTTTTGGAGATTTGTCCAGCTGTTCAGTAAATTAATGTAGATTAGGAAATTGTCTTTCCTTTAATCAATGGATAATGAAGAGCATTTGTTTCTGACTTGTAAGACTATCCAAAATACTAACTCTGCCTTTGTTTAGTAAGAATATAATTTTTTGCCTTGCCACATTAAAAAACCTGCCTTTTCTGCCTTCCTGATTGATTTCAGGTTTTAACATCTTAACCTATTATGTTTTCTATTTGTATTTATTACTGTATATATATATGTGCGCATCTGTGTCTGTGTGTCAAGATCATTATTAATCATAGTAATGTCAGGAAAAAGAAAGAAAACTTCTAAGCCCACTGGAAGAGCAACAGTGTTCCAGTAAGTTCAAGGCCTGCCAGGATTAAGGTTTGGCTGATCTGAGCCACCTGTTCTTCAAATGAATGCAAGAAGATGTGAATACAGTTCCTGAAGAAGAGAGCAAGGATTAGCTAGTCTTAAGAAAAGACAAATCCAGATCTTTGCTGAGAAGAAATGGTCAGTGTCATCTGCCAATCCTACCAAAACAAAGTTTAAGGCCTGCTGTTTGTAACAGTTCCTTTGATGGTTACCCTTGTCCGTGTCTTTTTGCGATATGTTAAAAATAGCTATTATTTACATAAGACCTTTATATATATGTATGTATCTACTTCTAAAGGTATACAGCAAAATTTGTTACAAATCTTTCAGTTAATTCTAAAACTCTGGGCTTAAACTGCCTGAATTGTTTTTAAAACAGAGATCAGTCCTTTTGGTTATATTACTTTAGCATTTCACAAGTAAAAATAATTCATAGTCACTTGAGCTGTCCACTGCAGGATCAGGCTCCCATCCAGTATACATATGGCACTTCTGCCTTAAGGCTTTGGGCTTAAAAGTCTGTAAAGAAATGCAGTCAGGCATAAAGCAAACTACCTGTGACCAAGAAACATGTGTTCATTAAAGAACGCCTCTGCAGGAGGGAAACCGTACAGCAGCTGGTAAAGCTGCATCAGGGTGGATTTACTTGGGTCACAATGTTAAATGCATTTGGAAGGAAAAAGAGCAGCTTCTTGCACAATAAGAAAGATATTACATGAACACTTCTAACTGGAAAATCTGACCTTGAACATACGATTAATGTGTTTCCCAGGTTTCCTTTTAAAATCATCCGTGTTGTTTTAACACAGTTAAGGGCATCCTGTGTTGTATCTCCTGCGCTGACATCAGCAGAAAATTTTCCATGGTATGCTAGTACTTGTGCATGATGGTCAGCAGGAAGCTATCCTTTGGTCCTCTAAGTCATGTGCTATCTATTATAGAATGAGGATAGGAGCTGATATTTTCACAAGCAATTATGTGAATGAGGACCACAAGTCCTTTTGACTTGCAGTGAAACTCATCTGCTTATTAATATCTGAAGGGTAGGTTGAAAGAGGATGGAGACAGACTCTTTTCAGTGGTTCCCAGTGACAGGAGGAGGGGCAACGGGCACAAGCTGGAACATAGGAAGTTCCATTTGAGTATGAGGAAAAACTTCTTTACAGTGCGGGTGACAGAGCACTGGAACAGGATGCCCATGGAGGTTGTGGAGTCCCCTTCTCTGGAGACCTTCAAGACCCGCCTGGATGCCATCCTGAGTAATGTGCCCTAGGCAATCCTGCTTTGGCAGGGCAGTTGGACTAGCTGATCTCTAGAGGTCCCTTCCAACTCTGACAATTCCGTGGTTCCATGAAACATTTAGGTATTTTGAAAATTTCAGCAACCAAGTTTTGAAAGAGCTTTTTAAAGTGCAGCAACACAATCCTGTACTTTATCTTTGTAAAAGAAATCTTTTTCTTTTTGATACTCATTTCCTCTGTATCTTTAGACTAGCCAACAAGCAAAGACAATATTTACCTACCAATTCATGTTCACAAGAGTTTGTAAACATTAATTTAATAATACAGTAATAGTTCACTGGGATTTACTTGCAAAGATTAACTCAACATCTTCACAGTCATGAGAAAGTGTGGATTGCTATATTGGTGACTCCATCATACTCTAAGTGATTTTGACTTGTCTTGCTTTTGCAGAATCCATTGCCCTCAAAACCATCCAAGCACCTAAATCCACAGAATACAATAGCTGCAGTAACCTATTTTTCTGTTAGTGTTTGTTTTGGCTCTGTTAAATCATTCTCTCTAGGTCACTGGAATAAACTTGGGAAAAGGTAGATTGCTCTTATTCAGCAAAGTTCTCTTTACTACACATTGCAAAAGAATTAAAGTGATCTTTATTGCAATGGACAGCATCAGAAATTATAATGCAGTTTAGGCTCTCTTATTGACTGTAGCAAAGGTACCTTCATTAATCCTTTTTCCTTACCCCTCTAGTTTTTGTTTCTTCAGAGTGGCCACAATCAGATGTCTGCATCCTGGGACACCCCTCCACACTCATCTCCCAACACTGTATTCTTCAGGATTTTCCTTTTCTTTTCCAGGCCATCCAATGGATTTTTTAAACAATATATATTTATATGCAAGATATTTTTCAATTCTTTAACACACTAAAGTCTGTCTCTGACCTTTTGCTGTATTAATACATAGATAAACCACAGGTTTATAGTAAGATTACTTATTCAGGACAATCTGCAGGTGCAATACTAAATTTGTGTTTGGTTTCAATGACGTACAAGAAACACATGTTCATGCTCCTTTAGCTACCCTGTAAGCTACTCCTCTACATGCATTACGTGTACCATGCCTGTACACGTAATATCAGAAGCTTTCCCTCAAAAAGCAGTGTTGTGTAGCTCTATTTAAAGAATGAGCGGATGAGTCAATCCTCCCTTATTATTTCTGGGAGATTTGTGGCAAATATTTCCATTAAATGGACATTAGAACATGAAAACAAGCCTACTGAATTATGGCAAGAGTCTCTCCTGCCCTGTATCCTACCTTCAACACAAACATACACCTAGGGAATAAGAGAAATTCTGCAGATCTCCACAGTCTCAGTGATACTGATATACTGCATCTGAAAGCAAATCTTTGCCTAGTTCTGTTTTCAGCAAGCATTGCAATTACATTTAATCTGATGCTTTCTTCCAATTTCCACAGTTTCGTGCCTTTTCACTTTTGCAAACTGTAAAGTGTTTTAGGAAATTAAGATCCTACAACAACAAAACTGCATATTATTAACAAAGCAGACTGACACTGGCAGAAACCAAGAACTTTGTAAACACAAAATGAACTCCACAGAATTGTGAGATAATATATATCTATAAAATGCAGTTTTCCAACTCCTGTCTTTTGTCTCACTTAGGAAAAACCCAGAACATTTCAGTTGCAAATTCATGTAAGCTCTGTTGGAACAAGAGACTTCCAAAGGCATGTGCTAATTCTTTTACCTGGTGCTCAGCCAGTAGATGGGGCTATTAAAATCACATGAATGAAACAGAGAAACTGTAATTTGCAAAATTAATGAAATTATCTAAGTAAGGAAGGACAGAATAAAGTATCTTTCACAGCTTAAAAGAGATTTGGATGCATTCCGTAATACAATAAATTACTGTATTTTTTTAAAAACCATGTGCACATGCTAGAGAGTGAACTAAAAGGTACTGTGTGTATTAATTTCTTTTGTTAGGGGCTAATCTTTCCAATTTTATTGTCTGGGATCAATTTCTTCCAGAAATGACACCCACTTATGTCATCGCAATACTTTCCAAGTAAGATCGGGAGGAAAAAAACTCGAAAAAAAAGGACAGGTGCCATGATTGTACACCGAGCACTAAATCAGTATAATTTCAGTGTTTTGAATTGCCATGGGAATAGCTGAGTTCCCATCAAGTTAAGTCCTGCTTAGGTAGCAGTCATGCTTCTCTTTCCCTAATGGTGCTACCATCACTCCCTTCCCTGTTGACTATTGTTCAGGGATAATTATAATGTGCCTCCAGAAATCCCATTAAATGTCTAGCTTTTGTTTGTAAATTATATGTATCGTAAGGCTTATGAACTGCTTTTTCTGTTAAAAATTCACAGAAGAATTCCAAATAAAGAGCCTTAGAATATTATTTTTCAGTCAATAAAAATAGCTAAAAGAAGAAGCCATGTCAGTATTTTAAAACTAAGAGTTTGGCCCTTCTCTCTAACTCCACCAAACCTGCATTTCAAATATTACAAAGGACAATTGGTCATTGCCTAAAGGCTGTCAGTTTGCAAGCAACACAGCCAGTGAGCAATTCATGTATTAAGGGCACAGTAGTCATGTCATTCAGCTGCACATTTTGCCCAGACCTAAACCCAAAAATGGTGTTAACAACCTTAAGTTCTTCAATTGCTCCTGACCCTACCCCAAATATATTGCTGGAGTAGAGTTTTGTTACCAAAGTTGATCTGAAAAGTAATACAAGCAGAAAGAGGTTTCTTGTTTAAAAATAAAAGTTCATCTGCTCAGAGATCTGAAATTGCATAGGACACAGAAAAAATACATTAAAAAGAAAATAGCAAAGGAGAAAAGAACGGACACATTTGAAGTATGAGGTCATCCTGCTGTCTCAGCAATCTTGTCGGTCTTTTTTTATAACTGAACTTGTGTATTACTTTTCCTCAAATCTTATGTGTGGAAGGTTAGGATTAATACTTGCTGAAGGGTACATGGTCCACCAAACATTCAGACTGCCCAACTGTGCAGTAGCCTGCAGATGAGATTTATGCTTTCATAAAATTGAAGCTATCAAAACTGCTACCTGGTTTCTTAAAAAGCAAGGATTACACACAAGAATTTTAAACCCTGTATTGAATGTTCCTCCCCAACATGGGCTTCAAAACACTTTTATACATCAATTAGCTTTTGTATATTTAGATGGACTGAGATGGAGAATGAGGTCTAATAAATCTGGAACAAGCACACTATTAGACATAAGACCAAACCTTAGCTTTTCTGTAGTGTACTAATTTTTACCTCATTCTAGAGCTGAGAAACGTGGAAATGCTAGTACTGCTACATCAAAGCATTGGAAAAATTTAATCAACAGCACCTTCAAGCTATTATGCATATCAAGTGGCAAGATAAAATCATGAATAACAAAGTTCTGCAAAGTGGTTGCACAAACAGTGTTGAAGCAATCTTACAAAAGCGTAGTTTTGCTGGACTGGACATGTCCTCTGCATGGAGGACACCAAGCTCCCAAAGGAAAAAACGTGTAGTAAACTTTTAATGTGTGAAAGATCAAGAGACCAACTGAGGCAGAAGTAAAAAGATGCCTTAGAAAAAGAGAAAAAAGAACCTCACCCATTGTGACACAGGTAGCAACACATGTGGCAAACAAAACATGTTGGCGAGGCCCATTAACATCTGCTGCAGAAAGCTTGGAAGACAGAGGTGCAAGCCAAAAGGAGAATAGGGTAACTGGCAAGCAGAATGTGAGAGTGGGAGCACGTGCAAAGAAGCTGCAGAAGGAGCCAGTAAAAATGATCCCAACGTACGGAGGTCGATGTCACACAAACTTGTGCTTCTTCTTCTGTCTTCATAACAGCAGGCATCAACTGACGATGACAACTTCACATTTGGACCTTCATGCCAACCCCTAATCTGTGCAGCAGCTAATGTTATTCTTGGAGCTAGACAGAGTCTTGCCTAAACAGAAGTAACCTAAAAGAGTTGTGTTCACTTCAGCTCCATTAAAAAATGTGGGTGGGGTGGAATACATAGGAAAGAAGCAATCATGAAAACGATCCATAAGGAAGTTCATTTCATGCTTCTTAAAAGGATTTGGCAATAAGCAATTGGGGATTTTTTTGATTAGGGAAAGGTCCTTCTACTTAAAAAAAAAAAGAGAGACAGCAGATTTGAGAGAGAAGAGGTTCAAAGGCATACATTTTTTCCATTTTCTCCTTTCCCCTGGCAATGCCCGTTTCGTTTCTTACTGAGCTTAGGAGACTTTTACTTTCACAGGAGACATGAAAGAAGGACATTAAGTTCACGTCACATCTGTGAACATGTTGCCATGTCAACAGGCAGTACTTTGTGGCTTAATTATTGATTGACTCATGTTCCTTTAGGACATAACACAAGCAATAACAGCACACTGAGCAGCTTTTCTAACGTAGATACCTATTTATGCCACGTAAGAGGTGTGGCATTTCCAACCTAAGCATGGCAAGGTCTATATTGGAGTCTTATTATAAAAGACCCTACTTTTTGCACAAAGATTAAGATGGTCTCAAACATACATAATAATATTAATCACATCGATAAGGAACTGGGATTAGAGCTTTTGTCTTTAAAATCAAAATCCCTAGCCTGCACAACTCCAGCTAAAGAGGAGCTCTTTTAGGTAATGAATGGATTAGTTCCTACAATCACTCAGTCATTCAACAAGTTAAACATAGCAACCAGAACAAGTTATTTCCAGGCATTAACTGTGAAGTAAGAAAAGGTAAGAACTTTCAGTGTGGTAGCTAATCCATGGCAGCTATTCATGCGTGCACTGTTTTCCTGTGGTGGGTGCAGGGCTGCCTAGCCCAATTTCACTGAGCAGAAAGCTACCTAAAGTTACCTTATGTTTATCAACCTAACTATTAACCACGCCATACCAAATACTACAAGCTACCACCCCAACTCGCCTCACAGGAATTGGTTCCCACAGTTACATGCTAGTTATGTGTCTATATGCACAAAGCGAGGGGACTACAGACAGGCAGAGGAGCATTGAGTAGTTCAAAAAACTCTCAGTAAAGTGTGGGGAAGGTAAGTAGAATCGGAAGAGAGGACCAATATTTTTTAAGATGACAAATCCGAATCTGATTCATTTCACAGCAGGGTAAATCAGGATTACCCATGCTGAAGTAAATTTGGATCCTGTATCAGAAACATAGGCAGGCAGAATTATTAGGCACTCAAAAACAAAGCAGAAAGGTAGGGTTTCATTTTTCAAAAGAGGTTATTTAGATCAGGTACATGGTAAAAGGCATGTACGAATGCAAAACAGATCTCTACTCTAAAAAGACAATTTAATTTTTTTTATTTTTTTTATTTTTTTTACAAGATATGCAATTCCTTTGAAAATTTCATCTACCACTTATGGTTTCAAGGTTAGTATGCTGGGGAGAGGATGCACAAAAAGAGGTGGCCAGCATCTTGGAATGTTGTTTTGATGTGTGTGGTCATGTTCACATCTCGCAAAGTTTAATATTTCTAGCCCAAGTTGTAGACATAGTGGTTCTCATGGTCACTCACTCTGCCACTTCTGTGCCTTTATCCATATGCTGTGAGCCAAAATAAATCCTCTTTTCAGCTTAGTTCGGTTATTGTAATATATAGTAATAATTAAGATATGACTTTTTAACTTAGAAAGTTATATTTGAACCAAGTTAAGTTTTAATTAGGAATGTCGCACCATTTTTTGCAAGATTTTTTACATCACAGAGAGGTAACTCCTCTAAATGTGTTCTTCTAAGTCACATATAAAAATGAAATTTCTTACAGATGCATAAGTTATGCTGAAATGTATATTTTTACAGTAAACTTTAAAACCCCTTTCTGCACTGAATGTATATTTATTTGGAACTGCATTTCACATTTGTTGGGCTGGCAATATTTGCTTTTCAGTACTTCGCTGTTACTTAGAATTTACTGTCGTTTCCTGTGAAGTATCATCTCCAAATCAGAAATCTGGTCTCATGAATAAGAAAATGTTTTCACTCATCAGATCTACTGATTTTATTCTGTGGCTGGGATCAAGTCTGCCCAGACTTGATTACCTCTTCTACGTAATCAGGAAAATAACACTTACCTTCTTCTACTTTTAGTCTGCAGTGCCTACTTGGCTGCAGGGACAGTCTCTTTAACATATACAGTGCTCAGCACACTGGGATTACAACTCCTGTTAGGGCTTTTTAGCACTACAGATGAATGATAATGAGCCTATTTTAGTTTCAAAATCCATGAAAGCAATTATGTAAACAAGTTAACTTGATACACAGAAGTGCTGCAGCCTTACAGATTTTGTTTCCCCTAGTTTGTAAAAATGACATTTTTAGCTCCTCATTGTTCTTGCTTATACCTACTTTTCAATTTAATGAGTGAACTTTTCTCTTGCCCCTTCACTCCCCTCTCTTTAAGCATTAATCTCTTGGGTAAAACATTGTCAAATGACTCCTGAAAAACTAAAAATATAATGTCCGCAGTATACTCTATCTTGGCAGTGTTATCTTCAAAGAGTTCCAGAATGCTAGTGAAGCATGACTTCTTTTTTCCTAAATCATGTGTATACAACTAATCAGGCTGAAGGATGCTTTTACTAGATACTCCTTCTCCTAATCTGTTAAAAATCTTCCAAATATCTTCCCTACAAATGAAATTAGTCTAAGCAGTTTGTAATTCCACATGGTAAGATCTTCATTAAAGAAATCTCAAAGTGAAAGAAAATAATGATATAGAATATAGAAGAGCACATAATTTGTAAGGGCTTGACATATGCTGCTCGTGCAGCTGTATCCAAGTCAGAAAAGTCCTGGTTCGCCCCAGAAAGTATTACAGGAGTTATATTATGTCATGATGACTCAAATTTTCTTTCTTGTTTTTCAACACTAGAATTACACTGACCACTGGCCAGCTCTGAAAGAGCCCACAGTGAGTCTCATTCTTGTTTTGTATAACCTGAAGACAGCAAAATTCCAGAGTATTCTTTTCTTGCTACATGTATAACAGAGACAGCCAGCAGAAAAGAGAAGAGCTGGACCCAGCCCCAACAAAACTGATCAGGACAGTCATGTGTACACAGCAGTTGACATGCAAAATGCCCTCTGCTGCTTCCTCTGGATTGATACACCTTGACATTACCCAGAATGAATTAATATCCATGAAAAGCATACATACATACACCTTAATGAAAAGTAGCATTCATTAATATTTTGTTATGCAACATTTTTCCTGCACTTTATATGGCCTATTGTACAATGCAGCAATTCAACTGCCAACCACAGAATGGCAAACCAAGAATTTGTTTCATATGCCATTCCTGATTTCACCATTGCCTCTTACATTTATACCCCCACAGAGAGAAGAATCTCTCAGCTGGCTTAAGACAGAGACTGTAGCTGGCATGGCAATACTAACCAGTCGTTTAGCTGAATGATAGCATAACCTCACATGTTCACCCCGCAGAGAAGGTACAAGGGGAAACAAGATGAATCAGAAGAGAAACAGCACCATATCATCTTCAGTAGTATGATTAGACTGTTTATTTCTTTACAGCTGGACATGCAACCTTCTTATCTACTAGCTGCGGTGAGTCAAAATGCCAAAAGCTCAAAACATAGCTGTATAAGGTCACCATGGCATTAGTCAAATTTTTTACTCAAAGAAAAAACTAAGAGATGCTGTTCAATCTATTGAATTTATATGCTGATACATGATAAAAATCCTGCCTCTACCGAAGATTCATGTGGGAGGACTCTCCCGTGGCTCAACAAAAATATGCTGCTGGCACAGATCACATTATTTTTTCCCCAGTGTTTAGAATCGTGATTACTCTTAGATGCATTTTCCAAAGATTCTAGAACACAAATAATTTACAAGCTTTCTTTTATCAAATACTATAGCTGATGTTACAATATGGTAATTATTATATGGCAAGGCTAACAGATTCACAGCAAACCTACTCCTGTACCCCTTATTCTCCTGGTAAGTACAACTCTTCCTTTTTTCTAACGCAGTTCTAAACAAATTATGAGCAAATGTTGCTTCTCCCATACATAGTATGTAATAGCATCTGAGTGACCATGATGGAGTGTAATCGTCACAGTTAGGGAACAGAAAATAACCAGAGGGTGAAGGGAGTCAGAAAATAGTCTGATCTGGGGTCCAGAATGTCTCCTCAGCTGCTGAAGTCTGCAAGGGGTAGTGCATTAATGAAGTAAACACAAGGGTGAGAAGAAAAGGTAATGATCACTGGTATTTAAGAAGTTGGACAATATAGGCTAACAAATCCCCTGGCCTTAAGTTCAGTGTGTCTATGTGTTTCTACTTCAAAGTTGTATTTAGTCACACTTAAGATTCAAAGAGCCTGGAAAAACAGAATACTTTATCCAGGTTTGTGTTTAGCATTGTGTAATATGAATCTCTACATGACTGAAAAAAGTCCCAAGTGATTCTTGCCAAAATCTTCTACAGGTACAGTTCCTCACATTTCTTTCTCAGCCAAGTATAAAAATTATCCATGAATTTGGGGTATTTTTTTGAAACCCAGAGTTACAGTAAGCACTCCACTAGGTCCAGCCATTCTTTCAAATACTTTTAAATGGGCTTACCAATTTCCCGATTCATCAGTCGACTCATTTACTCATGCAAGTCTTTAGGTGTAGGACCTTGTTAAATCAACCAGCTATAACTGCTGCCTGTGGAGATTTCCTTGGACAAAATGGATGACTCAATGCCTCTTCTTGTCACAAAAATTCAAGGTGTGGTGTACCGACCTCAGTATGATTCTGTTTAGAAAAGCAACCTCACATGACATGAATGAAGCACAAAGGGACAACTCTTGTAATGCTCTTGCTCCTTTTGATCATTCTTTAACATTTCAAGTATTCACGATGTTCCATGCCATTTACTTCTAACCAAAAACATTGGTTAGGAACTGATAATTTTTCAGGAATACAATTTACTTACAGTTTTGGTTAGGAAAAAATCCCTCCTTCAAGCACTGTTTTTTCCTCTCGGTGACCTAGACTGAACTGCTACAAGCACGAAATGTTTCCCTTCTTTTCCAGCTGCCCTGGAAAAAGTATGGAGGAGATGTCATGCTCCCATTCCTTGTACATTTCTTTACACTGAACAGCAAAACCTGAATAACCCCAAAAGGATGACCCAATATACTGCACCAAATAACTGGTTAACAATCAGAAAGCCCCGGGTTTTTTTCAGAAATCCATTCCTGGGGTTCAGAACAGTCAACACAACAGGAAAACAAAAGACAATTTAACTTTTCTGAAAACCTTTAAAGGCTCAATTTCCAAAACCGGTCTGGAACTACAAATCTCCTCTGCTAGTTACTGTTGGCTAATCTAGTTTGTGGAAGTAGATCCATTGCCTTGCCTCCACTCTGGCTCTTTTTATTGATCAGGCATCCTTTGAAAAGCAGAAAGAACACACCTGGAGATTATAACTCTGGCTACACCTCAGGCAGAGCTTTCCAGCGAGGAGACTGTGCTTGCTAGCACACAGCTCTCCATTTTAATATATGCATGTTTTCAAAGTAAACATAACATATTTGCATTCCCAAATATTCACATTGATTTCAGAGTACCAGTAACTGTATTCAACAAAATACTGGGCACAAAAATGCAAGTAAGCATCTTAAACATCCTATTTTGATTCACTTTTAGTGGACTAACATCCATAGCGGATCACAGTCCTGAATTCAGACTCTGTTCCAGAGGCTGACTCTTTACACAATACTGCACCATGAAGGAAACACTAGTTCACATTCCAGTCTTTTCACTAAATGAAATGGAAACCATATACACTCATTCCAAGTATAAAATTAATCTCTTCCTAGTACTCACTGGACTATTAGCTTGGCAGCCTTTCAGCACTATGCTTTTAGAGCATCGACTCATTTCAAAGAAGAAAATAATGAGTCTTTAAACTCCTGTTTATAGAATTGAAGATTCTTTGATTCTGTTTCAGAATCATGATTATGACATAAACCAGGAGAGTTGTGTGTTGAATGAGTTGTCTGTAAGATCTCATTCACATGAATTTAAAATTCACATGCATTTTAAACCTGAATTTTAAAAGACCCATTTACTTTAAAAAGAAACATTATGGCTTAGTGAACTTCACTGTTTTGGTGATCGTACGCTAAACATTCACAAAAGATTCATTTAAGAAACTATTTTCTGTTGTATATTTCCTGCATTTTTATTGCATGTTTAAATAAAGAGTAGTAACTTCACTTGTAGTATTAAATCAATGTGACTTTTCCCCAAAAAAGTGCTTGCTTTCTAAATAGTTATAACACATGGTATTAAATAATTTCAGTGAAGAAATTCTACATAACAAAAATCTCATATTACATCTTCAGTTTGTCTGCTGTAATATGCTTAATTTATTTCATTATTTGAACCTTTTTGGCTGATTAGTAAGTTCATTCTGTAAACACCTTCTCATGTGATTAACTAGGGATAGTTGGATGACTTTAGTTACTGTTTTCACTAAGGAGATTGCAGAGAGCATAAAGTGATTAAAGGGTACAAATTTGTACATCATATGAGCATCCAACTATATTTGCCTGTTGCTAAATTAAATCATGTATAGTGATCATTTTCAAGTACACATTACTTAACAACTAATAAAACTGTAAAAGTGTAACTATATCCATGTAAACTGATCTTCCAGAACTTTGTAATAACCTTTTAGCCTAGTTTTAAAAGACAGCAGTTATTTTGGCAAAAAGGTTCTAAGGTATTTTCCCCCTGTGTTCTGTGTACACGTTATGCAGAAATATAATTTGTATATGGCTCACAATGAATATGCAATAGTCTCATTTTTTATACATGGAGTGATCCATATGACCCATACCTTGGAGTCAGCATTTCTAAATGAGTGTATCTGCCCAAAAAGATAAATGGAATTCAGACCACTATTCACTTTTCCATTCCTGACCATGTTGATGATCACTCTTAACTGTGGAAACTTCTAGAAGGAGAGTGGGAAAAGGTTAATTCTCGTGCCACTTGCCCAAGTTTTACACTGATGTAACTTCATACACTGATGTGGGATCAGTAGCACTTCACAGCAGTTTAGAAGTCAAATTCAGGCTTTTCATTAAACTCTTTCCACGTGGATGCACTGACTGACAGGAAAGGCCACCTCTGCTCAAAGGGGCCCAAGCATATTCCTCCAGAGGTGCAGAGGTCTGGAGAACAGCCTGGTCCACAGGTGGCAGGTCCCCCCCAGACACTTAGGATACAAGTCAAGGACTGTGCCTCTCACCATATCCAAGATGTGTCCTCCAAGCCAGAAGCACTATCTCCATGGCCAACGTGGCTCCAAAACCCTGGAAAGGGGACTCCCTGAGCCTGCCCTCGGCCAGCCACCATCCCTCACCACCCTTTGTCTGGCGACCCCAGCCCTGCTGTGAGGAAACCTGCCAGAGGACTAGGAGTGCCACTAGACCAGCTCTCCCGCCGGAGCTCACTGGCAGGGAGGGGGCAACGGTGGTGGCAGGGCTGTGGAGGTGGACATGCAGGGTGGTGGCCCCATTCCAGGCGGGGCCCAGGCGGGCGGCCGGGGCTGCAAAGCGCCCCCAGGTGCGGCGGGGCGGAGCGGAGCCGAGCCCAGCAGGGGGTGACAGCCGCCCAGGTGACAGTCAGCCTGTCACCCTCCCCCGGCCAGGGGTAGCGGGCGTTAAATCCTGAGGGGGGACAGAACCGCTTCTCCTGGGAGAAGGGAGAATACCACCGCTAGGCTCCGGTCACCTCAGGACCAGCCGCTGAGCCGTCGGACATGGAGTCCGTAAGTACCTTCCCGGCGAGTTAACTAGGGTGTGCCATGGCAAGGGGCGAAGCCCCTGGGAAGGCCGGCAGCTGAGCAGAAGCCCTGACGGAGACCGCCCTGTGGGACGCGCCGGTGGGGCCGGGTGAGGGCCGCCTCCTTGGGCGGGAACACGGCCTGCTGCCGTCCGGTCCCTCAGGCAGCGCCTCGGGTCCCGGCACCGCCAGCCTCCCCAAAACCCTGCTCCGGGAAAGCACCAGGTTGCCTTTAGCCTCAAGTTTTTTGACTTTTTTCTTTTTTTTTTTAAACTGCCAGAGGACATGATTTTTTTGCCCTTTCTGTTAGGACACTTGGGCGTTACACAGTTAGATGATGGTTAATTGCTACCTTGGTGAAGACTCTGGTAACAGTGAGGGAAGTGTTTCTGTGGTCATAGGGAATTACTGAAATATACGTGTATGTATGCAAAATCACTGAAAAATTGACAGCAACATCACAGATGTACCGTCAGGAGTCTTCCAGAACACCCTCTGGTTTCATTGTACTCACTCCGCTCTTTTAGGTAAATTCCCAGTTTTAACTTCGACACTCAAGTTTTAATGTTACACAAATAGTATGGGGTTTTTTGTTATGAGTTAATGTTTAAGGTTTCTTTCCTCTTGCACTTAAACATCCCATCTTGTGTTTTGGGCATGCCTTTTCACTGCCGAGAGGCTGGAGCCTGGTTGATCTCTCTCGTGAGCAAACTTACTGATTGTGTTTATTACTCATAGGTGAATGTGACCTTTCTATGTACAAAGGTCTCTAGAAGCCAAAAAAGCAACTCTAAGGGAAGTGTAAAAATGCTTTTATCCTTTTTTTTTTTCTCTTTACATCCTAATGCATTTTTTCCTGGAAACCTTTTCCCAATTCCTCTTGTAGCCAAATCAGCACATGTGTTACCTTCAAAAGACTGAACTGCTTATCTGTGAAATAGATTGTCTTAATTACACCATTTCATTTGATGTGTGCTTTAGTTGGTTACTTCTTCAGTTGCTATACGACTGCTTTGAAGGGCAGTTTTGAATTAGTGAGGGTTTTTTTAATCTTTCAGGCAACCAGAAAAACCCTATCAGTCCTCTGGCTCTTTTATGGTGTCATGTGAATAAAGGAGTAGATAAAAGATATTTCCTCAGCTATTGGTGTTTATACTGGCTGTCCCTATTCTAGCTGCTTTGTTTTTAAACCATTGTAATTAGAAAAAGAGTGCTGGTGCTAATTCTGATTGGGATAGCAAACCAAAAATTACAAACATGCTCAGGATTTAATGTTTTTAGCTAACATAGCAGTCTAACAGCTATATATGCAAACATATAGTTAGACAGAAATCTGTGACAGATAAATCACAACATGCCATTGTTCAAAGTCAGACTCAAAGATAGCTTTGGATGTCTTCAAATGAAGTGACTTCTTAGGTGGGAAAGAAGGCTGGTTGCAAGCTTTGAGCATTTTATGAATGCCACCAGCGATGCCAAATAAGTGACCATCTTGCTATTGTGGAAATCTGTGTGTTTGAGAGAAGATAAAAGAAAAATAAAAAAGGCTTCAAAGCCAGGTTCTCAAATTAGGAACAGTGTTTGCCTGGACAATCTTAATCTGGCTGTCTTCTGCATTATGGTCCTCCTTATGTGTAGATGTGGCACTTCAGGGCATGCTCTAGTGCCTGAGGTGTAGGGGCTTTCTATGTGTGTATGGTTGGACTTGATGATCTTAGAGGTCCTTTCAAACCATGAAGATTCTGTGATTTAATTGCTTATCATTATGTGACTTCCAAGGGATGTGGTTCACTCAGGACACATAAAGGATCAGGCTCATTATCCTTTGTGGACCTTTGACATGTTTTTTGTACTTTTAATGGAATAATCATATAATTTTACTGGAAGGCATGGTACTGAATTGTAGTGCACACATACATGCAAGCCCTTTGGCATTTCTTAACAAGAAGTTTCAACTTTGCAACCAGTAGTTTTGGGGTGTTTTAACATGTATTTTAGTGTTATTTTTTACTTGATCAGAAGTCTCTGACTGTGTTTGTTGGGTTACAGTAGGATTTAAAGAACGAAGACTGTAGAAGGAACTTCACACATTGGATCATCACCTCACTGCTTAGCTGTAAGCAGATCTTGGTAACAATAAACAGGCTGTTAAATAAGCTAACTGGGGAGAGATCAGACTTCTGTTATATAAATGGATTTTGTAGCTGTTTGCTAACAGCTGCTGTTCTAGAAATCTGCATTCCTGAGCTCTGTACCTTTCTGCTTTGGCCCATCTATTTCTATTCCCTGTTTCCCCTAAAGTCTGTCAGCTAAGGATGCTTCTTGTTCTCTGTGGTTGGTTGTGGGCTTTTTTCTTCTAGACCATCTGAATGCTTTGAACGCACGGCTCGTTCAAAAAAGGCATTCTTTCTCCTCTCTGGCATGATACCTTTTGTTACACTGACCACTTCCTTCATCTAATAGAGGTATTTTGGTTAAAATTCATGTTCAGTCCTTGCATACCCTGCAGTCCAGAGCTCCTGCAGTCTCAGGCACTTTATAAATGTTTATGAATTAACCCTTGCTGTACCTTTGTGGTAAGGAAACATTGTTTTTCCCATCCACAGAAGAGAGGGAAGAAGGTATGCTGGTGATTGAGAGGTGTGAAGCACTGACAGTAGGAGCTGTATATGAAACCCCTAGTATCTTACAATCAGTTTGCCTATGATCACAGCAGGGATTGGGCGAAGCCCAGGAGCAGAACCTCCACTCAAGACCTGTGCTTTCCCCACCTGGTCCTCCTTCCTCAGTGGCCAAACCTTGTCTGCTGACATTTTTTTATCTTTAAGTCATGTTCCTTCTTTAGTGCTCCATCACAGAAATACTAGATGCGTAATTAATGGAACGAACTGCCCTCCACAAAGGACTAGTGCAGAGTTCCAAGCCTGTTCACCTGAATTTAGTCTCTGTAGCTTGAATAATTTTACAGGGGGACATTTATACACTGAAACACACAACTTGATAAGTAAGTCATGTGATACAGGATTATATATATCTTATCAGTTAAGCATAGGTTTCTCTAGGAAGCAAGACAGCAAGAGAAAATGTATTTAAAATTAAGAGAAAACTGTAATTCTAACACTTCAAGTTCAATGTCTGTCTAATAAAAACTTCAAAACCTCAAAATCAAAAGATTGATTTGCTGTCATGTAATATTTGAAAAGCTTTGTAGACTGGTTTGTAGTACCTTTGGAAGTATTTTAGTTCACAAAGTTAATATAGTATCATTGTATAGTATGGTTTTAAGAAGAATTCTGCAGAAGTCACTAATTTGGCTTTTGAATAGCCTGGAAAGTTGAGTGCTGGCAAGTAGGTTCGGGTTTGGGTTTGGTTAGGTCTTGGTTTGATTTTTTTTGCTTTGTACTTCCAGAGCAAGTTCTGACACACACAAGTGACGACACACCTAAGGCTGTGTTTGAAATAAGTATCAAACAGTTCATGACAAAAAAAAATCTAAGTCAGAAATTAATGCCATTATTTTTGCTTTTCCTTTCCTGCTGCTGCTCCAAGCAGGAGTTTTACCTCCTTTCCTCTGCAGAATACACTGAAAAGAATCAAAACTCTGCCTTTGTGCTGAAAGCTTAGTCAGTTTCTGCCAACTACTTGTTGGGCTGTACCTACTTAAATGTTGCTTGTAACAATTCTTTTTAAAAGTAACTTCAAGTGTTATGCTTGTATAGCTTATATCTAGCAAACATTTTTAGTGAAAAGCTCTCAATAGCATTATCATTTCTTTCATTCTAGTTCAGAAAAGTGTCTTGTCACTCAGAAAATCAGTTCTCACAGTTGGTCTTTTATTCTTTGTAGTATGCATAGAATTTTTCTTTGTATATTTCTGTGCCTATTTTTTAAGTACAAACATTAGTGTGTCACTGCTTAGGTATAGACTCTTTAGCAGAAGATGATGTACTTCAGTTTTTTGGGTCTATCCCATATTGCTTCATACTTCCAAAGTCAGGTCTTACACCATGACTGGAACCAAATGTTACTTCCTAGTGAAAAGTAGCGTATGATACATGAAGTGTCAGGCAATTCATCAGGAGTAAGGAGGAGATGGCCCTAAGGCAAACAGTTTGCTCTTTAGAATATAATGGTTACTTAACCCTTTAACTCATATAGCACATTTATAAAGAACAAACTTAGGGAAGAAAATTCTTCTCAAGATACTGGTGCAAACCATACAATGAAATACTAATTCTCTGTCTTGAAATTTTAGTAAATGAGAGCAAGCCCTCAGTCCATTGGTGTTGGTATTTATGACCAATTAATTTAAATTATAAACACTGCATCTGAGTTTTTCTTGTGAACAGTGAATAGTTACTTTAAGTGGGTTTTTAGCATTATTAGTGGCATGTTTTCCAGACGAAAAATTGTTGCAGATACGTTAATTTTTTCTGACCAAGTCCACCACTGATTATCATATATTTGTTTTCAGCAAGAGCTGAAAAAAAATATTGTTTTCAGTGTTATTTCTTCTACAAATGATGGAAACCTGAAATGTATTCTTTATAGCTGTTCAAGGAAATACTGATGTTCAAGTCTTAACCCATTGGAAAGCAAATCAGAAGTAGTTTTAGCATGTATGTACAATATGTGTAAGTACATCTGTCAATGCATGCATATGGCCATGCAGTATTTTCTGTGGGGTGACTTTTTTATGAGAAGCCTGGTATGAGAAGCCCAGAGAGGCTTCTCACAAACTGGAGAGGTGAACACATTTTGTACAGGAGGGACTGTCGCTGTAGAGACAGGTTCGACACCAATAATTTCACACAAGGGACAAATGAAATTGCTAAGATAACTGCTTTCAAATCCACAAGGTAAACTAGGTAAAGAACAGGAGCTGGCATTACTCTGAGAGCTGTGGCCTCTTGCTTGCTATTTATACCCACAGATTCTTTTACCTGCAAGAGTGTACAAAGAGTCTTGGATGCAGTTCAAGTTTATTATTATTATTATTATTTTTAAATAAAATTGATACTGCCCTTTTATGTGAAGTGGCATGCATTAATATTGGCTGATGGCATTTTAGCTGCTGTTTACCTATTGTTGGATCATAGAATCATAGAATCATAGAATGGTCAGAGTTGGAAGGGACCTTAAAGATCATCAAGTTCCAACCCCCCTGCCATGGGCAGGGACACCTCTCACTAGAGCAGGTTGCTCAAAGCCCCGTCCAACCTGGTGCTTTTAGAAATCAGTATGTTTATTTTGTTACATTTTCTCCTTTATGGAGGAAAATTGTTTTTAACCATGTTATTCTTTACATGGCTTCTGTTTTCTTTTTAAAGTAGCTGTCTTGGACCCAGACTGAACAGAGTGCTTAAGCACATGTGCAACTTTAAGCCCAGGGACTATTCACAGATTTAGAAGTTGCATGCAAATTTATGTCCCTGGGGCCAGATCAGACCAAGAGAAACAGTTACAGAGTTTACCATACAGATTGTGGATTAGAAATCCTGTTGATTTAAAGGCCTGAATAGTCTGTTTGGCTGAAGGGCAGTTAATGGGCATTCTGATTACAAAAAGGTAAATCAGTGTCCTGGGTCTAAAAAAGTGAACGTAAAACTGTTTTGAAATTTTTACAGTGTCATTTTAGGTAAACATGGGACCACAGCATGCTATGAAAGAAGGAATGTTGTATAACGCCGCTTCTTAATTTATAATTCCTGTCTTTAAGAAAATATAAGGCCTGATTTATTAATTATCAGCAATAGCCCAGTGTCTGTCTTTTTTAGTTAAAGTTTTATTAAGCTGGATCAAGGGTGGGTTGTGGTGTTTTGTTTTTTTCATTCTTTATACAAAAAAAAAAAAA
>VXBW01002166.1:420159-517439 GCA_013400375.1 Thinocorus orbignyianus
AAAAAAAAAAAAGGCAAGTACTTAATAAAAGTTCAGCACAAACCCCTTAGTTACTCCTGAAGGGGTTAATACCACAAAACTCTTCAAGACATCTGGCAGAAGCTGTGGGTGTTGGGTGTGGCAGATCCCAGGGCCGTACCAGTCTCTACAAGGGAGCTGTCATCCTGGCTGATTTATCCTTCCCTAATGTCATGGGGTATGGATGTTGAAACTGTGGCTAGAATGTGAAATACGAAAAACATGAAGATTATGATTTAGTGTCTGGGGAGGCTCATTGTTGGCCTCTGTTCACAAGTTGTAAGCATCGGAGGTAGCTTGACACAGGTTACAAAATCTGGTATGTAGCACACGCACAAAAAAAGGCAAGGGTATTTTGGCGCTTGGAACTCCTACATGTGTTAGTGCACAAAAATGAATTACGGCAACAATTAAATCAAAGGCTGCACTGATGGTGTATTACATTGGAGGCACATAGAAGGTGCTTGTAAATAACATTTAAATAAATGTACTTTCTTGTCGTTCATTTGCAAATAAATATAACGGGTAGAGTAGATGAAGAAAGGGAATTAACTGCTTTTACTAAAGACAGTCTGGGTAATTAACTGATATGTTAACAGAGCTGAAACATAAGCATATCACGTTCACGGTTTGGCATCTTTTTGAATGTGACATTTACAGGAAGTTAAACTTTAGCATAGGTTTACCAGCATTTTTTGCAGAATAAAATTGTCTTGATTCTTTATTTTCTTCTATCCTGATAAAATTAAATACCCAAGAATTACAGTAGTTGGAAGAAAATGAGTACTGTAGAGTTTTGTCAAAATAACCCTGCATGGTGGATGTTAACTAAATTACACAAGTTGATTGTTTCTTTGACAGGATGGATTAAATTATTTTTATCTCTTGAAGCATTATCTATTCATCCTTATTGGAAGCAACTCCCTGAACATTGTTGGTTTTCCCAGTATTCTTAATTTTCTCCCAGGAAGTAAGTTAAGGCATAACCCCAACTTGCAGAAGTTTAATACAAAAGCAAGTGGTCCTGTTTGTAGCATAAAATTGCTTTTCCTTCACTTTCTTATAGCATAATGATAAATGTAATTGTGCTTTCAAGATGGTGGAATAAAGAGGTAGTCATGGAAGCTGTTAGTACTTAAGTATCAACATCCTATCTAGTATCTAAAAATTTTCTGATACAGCATGATGTATGTAAGGTCTTATGGGTAAAGTCTACTCTTTTGGACATACTTTATTTGGATGGTAATTCCATTCTTTTCAATAAAAGTTGTGTATTTTCAAAGTGAACAAAACTGCTCTCGGCAATCCGGTCTTCTAAAATACTGCTTGCTTGAAAATATAATAAGAGTTTAGAGCTCAATGTGATATCTATGCTTGGTAAGTTCTAACTTAGCCAGTTGATTAAATTAGAGCCTGATTCATAATAGGTGAGTTCTGAACTAGGAAATGCATTTTGGTGGGTTTAGGTATGAATGACATTCCTAGAAATAAAGGGTATTTGCGCTGAAGTCAGGGATGCTATTTATTTTTTTTATTTGTATTCAAATAAATCATGTACTAGGAGTTGAAGAACCGATCCTGCCTTCCTTATGGTTAAAGTAAAACATACTTACTGTGGAGCAAAAGCAGTGCTAAATTTTTATTGAGGAAAGAACACAATTAGATTTTTTTTTTTTAATATTCTGTTTAATATATAAAACATTGTATTTAAACCCATGTTTAAATTAATTTTTTACCTGGGTTTTTTTGGTTTGTTATTTTTTTTTTGTTTGTTTGTGATCTGATTTCTTGAGTTTGTAATTATTTTAATGGAAAAAGAAAAGTGCTGTTGTGCTCTTACTGAGGTTTTTTAGATTGGGATATTTTTTTTGCCAGACACAATTACTCACACTGACGGCAGGGTAGTTCTTTTCATCTTAACACACCCGGATGTATGATAAAAATGCTACAAATCAGTTTATACACTCAGGAACATCTGTGAAACTACTGTTTTTAGAGATGCTTTGTCAAACTTGTTTAGAAATTTGCAGTCGTTTCTGAAATTTAGGGTAAGATTGTGTTTCGAAAGCTTGCTGACTTTATCAGGTTCGCTCAGAAGATCTGCAGCTACAACTGTATTGGGATTCCACGTTAACCTGCTTCAAAGCAGTGAAGTAGCTGCTTTTCTGGTACCTTTCTTTGTACGCTGAAGTCTGTCTTGGCATTGCATTAAATTAACTCTGCAAATGTCTGGGTGATATACCTGATTAAACAGAAACTAAAGAGCAATGAAGACTTAAGTATCAAATATGTATTACTCAGTGGATTATCTTTCTAATTATCTTTGCTGTCTGAATCTTGTTTGGATTACCTGGTCATTTGATTTCAGTTATATTTGTTAGGATCTCTGTATAATCTTATCTTTGTCTTCTTGTGTTCTCGTATAGTACCATCCGAGCTCATAGGCTGTAACTGTCTGGAATAGTGGAATATGGAGCCAATAAGACCTTATTAAAAGAGCATACCAGTAGTAAAAATGAAAAGAAAAAAAACAACCCCACTCCTCCCACTCCCCACCCAGAAAAAAACCCAAAAAAACAGAGGATCACAACATCATAGGTATTCTCTCTCAAAATTATGTAGATATGGACTAGTCAGGACACCTGGAGGGAGCCTGGAGCCAGAGAAAATGGCTCAGCTATACAAGACCAAATGGGAAAAAAAACAACAACAACAACAAAAAAAGAGGCAGCTACATGGATTCATTATATATGCATAAACCAGGAAATGAACAAAGTGATGAAGTGTAAGGTCACACAATGATGTGCTAATAATGTCAGCCTATCCAGCATCTTTCATAAATGTGGTATGTTTATAAAAACATAAAACCTGGCATTTTTCATAAACAAAAGCTTTACTTTTGTTACCCTGCCACCCAGCTGTATACATGAAAGTAAAAGTTTTGAGAAGGCATGTACCAGCAGAGTTCTTCTGCTTCCTTTGGTGTCTTCACAGTTGCGTGTGTGACTAGAAATACCGTGCGTTACTATGCTTATGAATTGTTACTCATGTCTTGTCATGATTAGGCAGTGGCCCTTTTTAATGTCCAGAGTGTTTTCCCGGTAAGTGTAGGTATGGATGTCTAACAACCAGGCTACTCTGCTGTTTTGCATCACACCTACCTGCAAAAATGAGATCAGCTTCTTTTCCATTTATGGATGCCTTCATTTAGGAGGTATGTTGGAACAAGCTAAAAGTTGTCATAGAGGATCATTGCTACTAGCTACAGAAACCCCATGGGCCCGTGGTTTGAAAGGCCCTTTTAATTATAAGAAAGGATCTAGGCATACGCATAAATTCAAACATGTTGGAAGCTGGTTTTCCGAAAGTCTTTGGATCTTTTCAAAATCACATCTTTCCAAAGTGAATGCAGCACTTGAGGAAGATTAATGCTTTTTTTAAAAAATCTCTGTTTCAGATAATGAGAATAAACAATTAGAAATACATTTTTATGCCATCTTTACCTGTGTTGTTTTTGTTCTCTTACTCTACTCTCTAACTTAGAAAATGATAATGAAGAATACAGAAACCTAAATTGAGGGTGTATTAATTATTATACCCATCTTTTTAAAACAAAGTGGCCGATATGGAGAATTCAGTAGGATGCAAGTAGAAAAGAATTTTTCGGTGGCAAAACTATCACACACTTTTCTGAATTTTGCTCTACATAGAAGAGCAGCTTTATTTGTGCAAGAAAAGGTGAAGGTTTTTTGGAACACAACTTTGTCTTGTGCACTGACTCATCCCATTCAAGGCCGTGAATGTTTTTGCTAGCCCTGAACAGGCTTTCGATCATTGGAGTCTTAATGAATTAATCCTGTTTGGTTTATTCATCCTTTATAAAGAGAATGTTTGAATCACATGCTTAATTTGGAACATCCAGTTATGTTGGGGTTTTTTTCCATAATGATGCTAAAAACAACTTGTTTTGTTGTTGTTTAGATTATGTCTGTGGGAAAATTTACAGGAAAGTATAGTATATAACCTACTTCAAGTCTAAACATGATTGCTAACGTATATACAATTAAATGAAACACCTTCAAGATTTGAATCTTACCTGTTGGTTGTCACGTCACAATAACTTAAAATCCATAGCCCCTCCTTGGGCCAGTTACTATTAATAATCCAGAATTTGATGTGAACTTAATCTTAGCATATTACCTTAGGTGTTAGGTTTGAGTATTTTAAGATGAAAGTTCATCATAACTGAGAATTCTATATATTTTACATTCCTATCCTAAGTGCAGGCTTTTGGGAACTTCTGGTGAGCTGTGAGATTCTTGACCACTGTGATAAATAAGATTCAGGCTGGAAACTACTTACTCAAACTGGAACTCTTCCTCCAGTAAATCAGTGAAATTATTCCTTGGAGTAGCTGTTCAGCAGTGGGATAAGAGATTCACAATCTGTCTGAAAAACCACATGCATATTTTCCAAGAGTCTTACACGTTAGCTTCTGTTAGGTCAAGCAGTTGCTTTCTATGTAGCTAAATCCTCTTTGATTTAGAGTAAATATGATATCCTTTGCTTTCTGTCCTAAATATTACGTAGGAGTTCTGTCTGCTGTTAAATAGCTTTCATTCTCTACCCAGATGTAGCTGTATTTCAATGAAGAGAGAAATGATCCTTGTGTATCTCTTGCCTCACTTGCCATAGAGGCAGGAGTGGGGGAGGGGGGAGAGTTCATGAATTGACTGTAAAGGAGTTTGCAGTGCTTACATGAAGAGTGCTGCTACGGAAGTATGAAGTTATTTACTTTCAAGATTAATAGTTCTTTAAGAGATGGTTTAAACAGTCTAGCTAATATACAAGATGTTAAGTCTCTAAAAAGTCATTGTACATATCATTGGAAACAGCATAACCCCTCCCTCCACCTTAAGTTTATAGCAATAATAAGCTTTGCAGATGCTTTTCCTGGGAATTAAGGACCAGCTGGGGTAAACAGACCTCAAACTATCCTCTTAGCCAGTCATTAATCTTCAGGGAAAGCCTGTTCTTTGATCATTATTGCTAAAATATGCCTAGTGCAGCCTGGTCTTACATGCCAGTAAAAGCAAAATAGTATTTTGCCAAAATATGAGTATTCTTTTGTTTTTCAAGGAGCCCTGTGTCTTGTACTCATTTTTCATTTGGGTAAGCATGCTTGTGTATATGCACACACATGCAGACATAAGGGATTGAGTTTACAAGTTGAATTATTCGTTATGTACTTATATCGCTGTAAATTAAGTGGAGTTTCTGACTCAACAAGGTTGTATCGATCTTTTAGTTAGCTTTGGTTCTTCTCAAAACTTGTGAAAAGTCTTGGATCAGGTATCTTTGCTTTTGAAAATTGCTAAGAAATATTTTGTCCATTTATGACCTTATGGAGACGTACTTTAAATTATGCCAGTGGGTCTCATGGAGGACCAAAAAGAATCAGGAACTGTGCAACATATTCCCCCCCTTCCTGGCCTTTCCTCATGTGACTAGTTGACTGAGAAGTCTGTGCTGGTGATATTAGTGCCCCAAGTTAAAAACCTGACAGGTTTTCCAAACCAAATTTTTCTTATATTCTTGGAAGGGACTTGTTGCTGTGCAATGTATCTAGTAAATAATCACAGGTTTTAGAAGTCAGATGTGGTACAGTATTTCTTCATACAGGTCACAGAGCTGAAAGTTCAGAAAGCAGCTTTCCTGAACTGGAAGGTTTTAGTTTTCCTGAAGTGTTGCAAATACAGAACTCTGTGAGATCAGAGGTCCCATGAATCTATCTCTCAGCTTCCCTGATTATCTTGTCACGTGTTATGTGTTAGACAGTGAGTGTCTTCTCAAGAAACAACAAAAAAAGCCCACAAACATGGGCTTCAGATATCTTCTGCTTTTTGCAAAATTACCTATATTACCTCTATATTTTGTAAGAGCAAGCCTGGATTAAGGAAGGTATTCAATGTTTGTAGTGTTAAAATGATTAAGTTTCACTAGAGACAGCAACTCTTGGTGAATTTCTACAGACATCCTGGAATTGGAGACAATATTGGTATTTCTTGAAGTAAGAAAATTATGGGGTTCCCTGTTGCATGAGGTATCAGGCACTGTAGCAACAAAAGAAATTGCAGTCGGGTATGTGGAGTTTACAATTGTACTGAATAGACACAGAAGAAGAGAGCTGTTTCACAACCTGTGTCCTTTGCCCTAAAAGATACTTTTGGATCTTCCCCACTACTGCCAGTGTTGATTTTCTTTGTTCTATGTCCCCTAAGGGGAATCATCAAAGTAGCAAGAGAAGGAAATCATTCCTATATTTTCATGCCAACAGCATTTTCCCTATTTTACTATAAATGAGCACCATGGAGGAAGTGGAGAGGGGGAAAAATCCTGCAGATCCTTAAACACCCTGAGCAAAACCTCTGCCGTTGCAGAGTGTGAAGCTTATGGTTGCCTTTCAGAGCCCTGATGGATCTTCTTGCAAGAATTGGGCAGCTGGAATGAAGAAGGCTCCTGCTGCTAGATCGCTGGGTGTAATCGATTACTGTATGGTGTGATCAAAGATAAAAGTACATTATGTACAGCATATATAATGAGAATTTAGAATCATTTTTTGCATGCTTAAATCATATATTTTATATGGCAAGAATTCACTGTGATATATTGCTATTAGTTTCAATGGGCAGAATCCAGTTGCATTTCATTTGCTATTAAGTGCAGTAGCCCATGTGATTTTTCATTATTGTATGAGAAGATTATCTCAAAACCGCAATAGATGCAGTTACTTGATCTTGTGTCTTGGTATCAGATTTTTTTTACAACTTCCCTCTCCCAAAAGTAAAAAGCAATAAATAGCTAGGCTCGGTGCTCTGTAAAAATAGGCTTTCGACCTTTCCATTTATTGGTATACCTTTAACCTTGCAGGTTTCTGACAGTTCTGCTTGGTGCTGTTTTCCTCTGTGTAAGAGGAGAAACGGCTGCTGAAGTGTGGCATCAGTGCAGTGTTGGTTTATTTTCTGAACATTTCTTGAACTGTTTCTCATGTATTAAGGGAGTCTTTAGTTGAAATTATGAGTTGCAATTTATCTCTTTGTATTGCAGCTCAGACTGACTAGTTCCCATTTAGAAACTTGCTGCTTCTGTGCAGTGACAGACTGGCTCTCAGTTAACAGACTTCTCTGCGTCTACAGAAACTTCAACTAGAGTAGATAAATACAACAAGGTATCAAAATTAAATTCATTACAAAAGCTGCATCATTATTGTTTAGCCCGTTCCCATCATCCCCTTGCAGTTGCTTTGATTTCCTTATTAGTAGACATCCCTGGTTGTCTCTGGCCTGGAAAGTCATTTGAAAATTCCTGTCTGTTTCCTGTGCTGCAGGAAAACTGCCTACATGTTCCCCAGTCCCACAGAACTGTTGCCAGCATTTTTCTTTTGCTTCCTAGCAACTGCCAATTTGGCAAAAATGAACGTGTGGGACCTGGAACTTTCTAAGCTGCAGGAGATGCAGAAACAAGGGTCTGTTTGTATTGCATGGATGTGTTTTATAGTTGTTTCAATAGCAAAGAGGTGTCAGTGTCACCAGCTTGCCAACATGAGAGATCAAGGAATAAATTTCCAGGGCAAAAGATATCCCTCCTCTGTAAGAAGTGTTTGTAGAAAAGAGCAAAGACAGTGTGAAGAAACCACTACTATGCAATGTGTGGTTCCATTCCTCTGTTTAGCTAATGGTCTTCAGCCTTGGACAGTATGCCCACACTGTGTGAATGCAGATTTAACTGAGATGGTTTTAAAGAACTGTCTTATTCAGATACAGCATTTTCAGCAAAGAGGTTATGGCAAGATAATCATCTCAGTATAAAACTGCCTGTTTGCTTGAATTTTACAGCCAGCGTTGAGCTTTGTGCATCTTTCATTACATTATGTTTTGTTTAAGTTCAGTCTGAAGTACGTTGACTCTTCCTGCCAGTGCCCTGTACTACAGTGTGCACGTGTAAAAACTGTCATCTCTCTCTCTGGCTCAGCCCTCACTCATAAGGGAAGCCTGTGTTATCTGTCTGGTCTTTGCCCTACTTTCCACTTTTAAAAAGAGGTGGTTTGTTCCTCCCTCCTGAAGTTGCATCGGACGCTGTCTCTTTTTGATCTAGGCAAGCCCAGTTACAAAATTGCTTGATGCTTTAAAAAAAAATAACCAAAACCAATGAAAACACAACCTCCCCAAACATTCGGGATTTTATTTTCCTTATTCCTCCGCTTTACTTGCATAATCTGCAGTCATACCTCTGCATCATATTTCTGATTAGGAACCAGGAAGCAGCTTGATTTGCACTTACAACTAAATGTCCTTTTTTTAAGAATGTTTTGTCTCTTCAAGCACATTTAAATTCTAACATTTGAAGCACCTGATTCATTATTTTTTTTTCAGAATGTTGGAAGCAAGTTATCCCCAGGCTGAGATCTTGTGCAAAATATTTCAGCCTGCAGCAAGCTTTTCTTTTTAATCTGCAGTTTTAGTAAACCCTCAAAAAGTTGGGTTTATAATTGAAGTGACAGTACAACCCTAATTGTAGCAGAAAAAAATAGACCAGTTAACCAGAAGCATACATTGCTGCAATTTTTAAGAATAAAATTAATCCCTAGTATGATAGGCAGTGGACTTCATGCTTCCTGCAGTTTTCTGCATTTTTTATATTTTCATAAAAATCTGAGAAATAGAATTTGTGGCATTGAGGATAGACTGGCTGTCACTCCAGTTGGCATAAACCAGTGTGATTCAACTGGAGGCAGTGATATTGTACAGATTAGCCTGAGGTGATAGGGTGGCATAATAAATTTTAAAGTGTGAGTGTGTAATACGTAGGGAGTCTGTTTTGTGGAATAGCTGGTACATTTGATATGGGGGAGTTGTGCACAACAATACAGAAAGCAGCTGAAATTTCTCCCATTTTGTACTAGGAAACATCTCTTTCCTAAAGAAAATGGGGCAGCTTCCTTAACCATACTTTGTGCAAAACCTTTTATTTTCTGTGAGTTGCTGAATTCAATAAAAATAAAACTGATTTTTAAGAATTTGGATCATGCTCTTACATCAGAGCTAAGTGGACTGAGCTGCTGGGTGAGCCTGAGGACACTGTAACTTGCCAGTCAGAATTTACATTGTATGTTGACAGATATGGGGGGAAAAAAATAGACCAGTGTCATCTTCTCATGTGTGTCTCGTGATACTTCTTAGCATATGAATATATAACTCTTTATATAATCGCCTGTAACTCCCTATGGTGTAACACATCTAGCCTTGGGACTCTGGGTCTTTGGCAAGAACATAATCGCATGTTAGATACTCCGTGTTATTTTCAGTTGTCAGGAGTGACAAGTGGAGTAGAGCATCACAACAGCCATTCTAAAAGGTGGAGGGGAAAGTACTTTGAAATGGCTTGCATTCAGCTGAACAGCCAGAAGTCATGGCCACGAGGGCAGTTTAGGGATCTATACTAACAGCTCTCTCTCGTCTGGTGGCCTAACCAGGCTAGAAGGAGCAGGCAATCTTTCCCACCTTGCCAGGACACCATTCACCTCAGGATTTCTGTCACTTGCTATATATCTTCTTTACCACTGCCAGCAAAGCCTCTGCTGCCACTGCTTCCATTTCAAGGAGCAAGGTGCAGGCACACTCAGGCTTTACTCTAAATGAAGCCAGCACAGGTCTGGCAGAGCTTTCTTCTTTGAGCTATACATGCGCAACAGAAGGTGGCCACTGGATGATTACTGGAGTTTGCTGATCTGCATCCCATGCCTTGTCCTTCCATCATGTTTTCTGCAGATGTTCCAAGGGCACAAAGGCACAATACCCTGTTAGCAGCTGGATACCCCTTCTCCCTATGACAGAAGAAAAACTGAAAAATCGGTGTTTATAGAAGATAAGTGATGGCCCTGTCTTAGAAAGGTCTCATCTGGCCCAGGCTGAGGTTAGCCTGTGCAGAGAGAAACCGAAACTACGGATACTGTTCCTTGTCCTGCTTTGTCGTGTGGACTGATAAACATTTTGTCATTTAACGGCTGTTAATCTAAGATATCTCACAAGTATCCCCTTAAAAGGGCACATAAATGACAGTATAAATGAATGTGCTTAGCACTTGAGGCAAACCTGAATTCATTTAATAGCTTAACGGCACAGTTATGAATTTAATATTGCATTGTTTAACATTCCTTGATAGCTGTTGCTTCAGCAGGAGTCCTGCCCGTCAGATCAAATAATTTCATGCTTCCACCACAGTCCCTATTGGGCAGTTGTTCAAATCATATTTGATTGTCCCTTGAAGAGTAAATGAGGGAGGCATATGACAGAAATCACTGTAAACATACCAGTCTGCATCACTTCCACCAAGAGTTCTCACTGGTGTTATCTCTGATGCTCAGGCTAACTTTTTGTAGCCATCATGCAACATTATGAGTAATAATCTGTTGTTAACACACCTTCCATCAGAAATGTTTACTCACAGTGTGACGGCTAACGCATCTGGACTACATACTGTGTTTGATCTGAAATACCAGAGTCACTCTACTGTAACAATGACAAAAACATGCCATAGTTGTGCAGTTCAGATAAAATTTAAAGGACTGTACTGATGTCTTATTTCACTTAAAGTATTTATATGAATATAACTCTATTGATTACTATAAAAATATATATTAAGAACATTTATAAAGCAAATTACACAGTCTGTAGCAACAGACGTAATATTTACTTCATTGTGTACTTTTGCAGTGTAATTGATACTACTTCAAAGTTAGAAAAATCATTCTTGAACTAAGTTCTATAAGTGTACTGTTTAGTGAATGCACTGTACAGAAGCAGCATAAAACATACGAAGTCTATATTACTACTTCTAGTAAAGGTCTTTAGTCAAACCACTCAGTTTTAAAGCCAAGGTATCTCCATTGGCATCAAAGTTGTATATTCATGTAAATCAAGAACTAGGAGTTGTTGTGTCCCAGACTATTGCAGAGAAAGCTTTTTGGACGTGGACTATATCTTTTGCAGTATAAAGTGGGATTCTGCAGACAGCGCTCTCGCCACCCGGGAGTCTTATGCTTTCTCTGGCCCTGGGTGACTCGGTGGGTGGAACACTGCATTTGTCCCCTGTTGTCTGCTTTTCCTTGTCTCCTTAGGACCCCAAACGGTATAGCAGCTTAGTCCCATCTGCCTGAGTGACCTAGTAGAACTGCTTCGGAGGAGTTCGCTTTGCCAGTGAAAATAGTGTCTGTTGTAGACTCAGATCAAACAGATAACATTTGCCCCCAAGCCTGCTAAGTGGATAAGCAAAACCTGACCATTTGCCCTATTTGTACCCTCAATACATTCATAGTTGCAACTGCATTTTTCTCTGATGAGGCTTTCTTTTCTTTTGTAGCCATAGCCTATAACCTTTCCAGTAGAGTATCTTGTGTCTACACATGGATAATATTAGTCTGATTGTATATACAGAACAGAGCTTGCAAGCTAATTAAATATGTATTAGAATAAATTTTAACATTTAATAGAAAAATCATTATTTTGGATCAACTTATTCATAAATCATTAGCTAGGACAAGTGATTTTTGTTTCCTCCAAAAATATACGCATTTATACACTTCAAACTCATGTTCGTGTGACTTACCCTTATTAATAATCACAAGGTAGAGGTTTTCCTTTTAGATTCCTGGTGAAGTTTTCTCTCAAGATTCCCTTTTATTTAGTCAAAAATGATATAATAGCCCTCAAAAGTAGATATTTATGTTTTCAGAATGTAAGTGGAGTAGATGACAGCAGGGAAATGTGGATAACTGGAAGGGGCCAGATGGGAAGTAATGACTTTTATCTATTTCTCTGGATCATGTTTAGTAGGGTACTGTGTAATGATTTTTTGTGTGTGCGTTGAAGAAGTCTGAGATGCATAGATTTCTTGTTTAAGGTGAAGAATTAAATAGTGCTGGGTGGTTCATTTAGGATGATGCTGTAAGGCAAGAAAAAACACTCTAGCATTACACCAAAAAAATGATCAAATAGACCTTTCATGACTGGAAAAATGAGTACTAAAGGGGCTTACAAGACAGAAAAAATAACTATGCAGAGTTGTCTCTCAATTCTACCTTTAATGATCACTCTTCTTTCTAGAGGAGCTCCACCTTTAGACAAAAATAATCATGAAAAGATTGCAATTTATATAATTTTATCCTTTGAAACTACTGTTCTTCATAAGCCTAAGAGTGTCCTTTTGCAATAATTATTCATTCTAAGAAGTAAGGATATATGGTAGTTTTTTTCCTTTGGTCTTTTATACCCCAGGGGAAAAGCTTGTTTAGGGATTTTTGTAGTGCTAGATGGTATATGTGGTGCAGAGGAAAGATTAAGTTAAAGCAAAATGTAAAGGTAATTTTAGCATCTAATAGAAATTAGAGCCTTACTTTCAAAGTGACACTGAATTATTAAACAGCAGGGAAGGTACTGCAAAATGAAGAAATGGTGTGTAGGGATTCCCTGGAAAGACCTAATTCATATGACAGGCTGAAATGAGAGATCTTTGGAGAACTGGAGACCTAAGCTCATTTCCCTGAAGAGACCTGTAGGAGTGTCATGGGTATCCTAACTGCCATTGTGATCTGCTCACTGGCAGGAGCTTTCAAGCTACCTGCCTTTTTCCAATTAGTAAATAAATTTCTAGAGAGAAAGCAACTGGACTTGTGGATCCTTCCGCACCAGATAAACGGTTGCATTCTGGGTTGTCTGCAGGTGTCTGCAATTTCTAGAATTTATAGAAATCGCAGCTCTTCGTGAAGTACCTTACTGCCTTGTAGCTCTAAAACTGTAAATGACTGTGTGTCTTGTACTCTCTCTGGTTTTTGCAAGGGGGTACCTGTGAGAAAGAAGAAACACAGCAAATGCTGTGACCATGAAGCTCCTGATTCTGAATTTGTGATGTGAACTTGGAACACTACCACTGCATTTTGATGAGCCCTTTACTGGCTTTGTGCAAGTTACAGTGATTTAAGTAGTAAGGAAGCTGAGATACGTTATCTTTTATTTCTCTGTACAGAAGGTACTCTTCAGTTGTTCACTTTATAAGTAGGTGGAACTATGTGTGCATTAAAGGTATAAATTTGATAAACATAGCAAAGTTAAAACTAGCATTGAGAAAATGACTGAATCTCCAGGGTTAACAAGAGTTCTCTTGTTTATATTTTCATTTTTCATTGGACAGTCTTCATTTTACAGCCAGCTGTCACAACCTGATGTTTCACAGCCTTCACTGTTGGAACATGCGTGTGTTCTGGCATCAGTCTATGTGGAATATCTGTTCGAACAAATGTAGTACCGAAGCATGCCAACTATGGCCAGTTGCATTTAGTTATAGCAGTTGCTGAACGTACCTGGAGGGTCAACATTCAGCAGGGAATGAAGTCAATTTTGGCATCTCTCTAATAATACTTCAAAATTTGTACCTCATCATAGTGTACGGGGAAAAATGACTTTTCTATTGAAGATGGGATAGCTTGCCTGGCTGCAGCACCACCGTAGCTGTGAGGACTCAGTTTGCAGTTGGATTGTGAAGGACATTGCAAAGGCTTAAATGAAATGCAAGTCTTAAACTGAAACACCGATCCCTCAGAACTCTGGAAAAACCCCAAAACCCCGAACTGCTCCTTGGCTTATCTCCTACCACAGATCCTTTCTAGTTACAAGGGCATTTCTAAGGAACTGTTCTGGTCTCATGAGTAACCCTGAGGTAGCAGCACTGGTTTTTGTTGCACACAATCTAATTTTGTGAAATTTTGTAGGAGCAGTATGTATATAAGGATGCAAATATTTTATTAGAAACACTAGAATATATACTAGGCCTAACTGCAGCCCTAGCATTCAAAAGTGTAGAAGGTTCCTCTAGATAACCCACTGAAGTCACAACTTGCTTTGTGGGAATTAATGTAATATCCGTAGTATGCCATAAATGGTCCTCTCTAAACTATGCAGCATGTGCATCATCTTTGGAATCCTGACTGTTCGAAGTGAAAGGCTCCAGTAGTCTTTACTAGACTAGTGGTACACAAACCAAGTTGTCATTAATCACACTTGGGGAGAGGGTGCCCTTTTTTGAGTGAATTATTGTTAGAAAGCTACAAACAGCACAGCTAGATCATTATGGAGGAATAAAGATCTATACACAAAAAGAAACACATGTATTTGTAAAATTAGTGGAGTCAAGTCAGCGAATTAACATGGGTTTTAAGAGAAATATTCTAATAAATCAATCGAACCTCTTGCAAATTTTATGTCTTCAGATAGGATATAAAAGAGATATAAAAGAAAATAATGTATCTTCTTCCACAAGTTTAGGAAGGTTGATCCTGACAGCTCCCACTCACCCCGTATTCAGACTCAATGAAATAATGGATCACAGTTAATCTGGGGGCCCGTCTAGTGCTGGGAGCAATATGGAGCAAATACACCTCAGGGTGGTTCTGCTGAGTGTTGTTTGAATACTGTCTGGCATTCCTGGGAAGCACAAGTGTTGCTCCATCTTCTGTCTACTTTTGTAGTTCTGGTGGGATTAAAAATGAGACTTATTTATATCTGACTGTAACACTCCTCTTGCAGTACAAGGGAGGAACAGGAATTAGTTTGTGTTCTCTCAAGAGTGCAAGGGCTGTAAAATCTAACTGGTCCATTAATGTAACATAAAGGACTAAAAAAAGTCCTTGTTTTCCATCAGTTCCAAATGATAAAGGAAAAGCCTGCTGGACCTAAGCATGTTGAGTATGCTGAATCATGGCCATTGTCAAACTACTGCAAGAAAAAAATAAAAAAAGCTGAAGCTTCCAAGCAAAGGCTGGAATTGCAAACTACAGGCACCAGTCTATAATCTGAAGATGCCAAATCTACTTTATATTCTGGCGTGTAGAAGGGCCAGTTACAGCAAAGTTACTAAATTCTGCACAGTTATATATAGATAAAATCTAAATTTAAATGCCAGTGTACTACTCCTTGATATTTGGCACTGTCTGAACCAGTTTGGGCCTGATTTGCTTTGGGGAAGTGGCAGAGCTACCCTTAAATAGTGTTTCTTCCTAGCTTAAAACCCTATGAGGAAGATTGAATGCAAATGTGACTGTACAGCTTCCAGGCTTGAACTGGTACCTCCAGACAGGTCTGCAGAGCTTCATGAAATCTTATGGTGTGAGTCAGCACTCTGCCCCATGTACTGCTGTGAATTTTGACACGAGCCAACATTCACAGGGAGCCCATGGGCCAGGAGATATTTTGCAGGCTAGGTAAGCCCACCAGCTGTTTGCTTGGCACTCACACCCTAATTCCAGCTTCAGAGGAATTGTTTTTCCTACTTGAGTACAGACCTCCATGATACACCTTTCGTAGAGAAGGTAACTAATGTAAGAAAAAGGTGTTGCAAGATCAAGCTCAAAGAAAGGAAAATATGCGCTTGCATTGGATTTAAGATGTAAGGCATGTATGTATTACACTGCAGTTGTATCGAATAAGATATTACAAAAGGAAACCTCTGGAAAACAGAGCAATAAGAGAGGCTCCAATGCTGGCAGAAGTCAGGTCTAGTTTTCAGTCTGTAACATCTTCTACATAGTTATTCCACTGCAAGGTAGAAATACTGCTTGATATCTGCAACTAGGACAGGCCATTAAAAATATTTTAGGGTATATCAGACCCATCTGAAATAACTCTGAACTTGTGTACGCACATCAACATGTTTTGATGGGGCCATGACAGGACCAAGTTTTAGAAGTAATTTTTTTTCCTGGAAGATGGAGAGAGATATTTCTCAGTGCAAAGCCAGAAGATTTTTATGGTGGACGTAGCCATTCTATAGCACCATGTATATTCAGTCCAGAGAACCAGGAGAAGGAAAGCCATGATCGTTATTTTAATAATAATATGTGTAAATTCCAAATATTAATCATATGGACTCTGATGGGAAAGTGGAGCACTTGGTCAAATACAGGTTAGATTTCTATTGACAGCCATGTGTTTTCCTAAACTTCATTGACAATGTTTTGTCCAAGAAGTCTTTAATTTTCCATCTGACCTGAGTGATTTGTACACAAAGGATCTATGGCAAAAAGAAACACTTGGTATTTTTATTGTTTTGAAAAGACTTGTGTCTGCACCCTTCATTTCAGAAGATCAACATCTCTTTCAAGATCTGTGTAAAGATAGCAATTACAGAAAGCACTTTGCCCACACATACAGTGGCTTAACTCTTTAATAACAGTTTATTTTTGCAAAAAAAAAAAGCATAAACGTATCTCAATCACTTCATGCATTTTTGTTGTTCTGCAGAATGTCTTATTTCCTTAAACTCTTCAGGAGCAGGAGCTGGTAGCAGTGTTACTATTGTGCTCACTAGTGTCCACACACCTGGGGAGGAGGGAGAAGCTGTAAGCCTGAAGAGCTCTTAATTTATTTTCTCCATATTAATCCCGACAAAGAAATAAGCATTAAATGCTTCTACATTACATAGTGTAGAAAACTGATTACTATCTTATAAATGAAGAATATTTTAATTTTACCCTAGCTGATACTGAGGCAGCATGTATAAAACCATGAAAACAAGTGCTATCATGTGAGGTTTCAATGGCATTTAGGTAGTGCAAAGCCATGTTTTATCTTGTACCATAAGAAAACTCGACTTAATACCTGCTAAAATTGTTTGTGTTCTGTTGTTATTCCTCCATAGGAGCTACAGCATATCCTTTACCCCTTTTTGGGTAGAGAAAGTAGCATTCAGCAATTCTTTCACAAAAGACACGAGAGGAGGAGCTGTGAAAAAATCATAGTTATGGGGCTCTACTTTTGTCTTACTCATTTTCTTCTGAAACCGCTTAACAGTTCTCTCCTGTTTTTGATTCTCACTAGTGCTCCAGCACCAGAATCAAAGAATTTGTCCTGAAACCATCCCCAAATGTGCTTTGGTGGAGGAGGAAAAGCCTCTGAAACTGTGGAAATTGCAGATGGGTGCTATTGGGGTAAAAGGGGAAATTTGCTAATGAAGGCTATGGGTAACATAAAGAACTATATAGCTGACATACAAAAGGCATTTGCTATAAGGGCAGTTGCCAGAAATCTTTTTTGGCCCAATATAAATTGCAGGTGAGCAGAGCAATGAAAAAAATCAGGAGAGAACTTTAAAAAAAACAAACAACAAACTAACCTAAAAAACTAATTAATTCAAAAACCTTTTTGATCAGCATAATTTAAAACATTCTTCATTATCTGGATAGGAGTAACACAGGAGACAAGTGTGTGTGCATGTATTAATGTACACACTTTTTCACTTTGTATTTCTGTTCCTGGCGGTACCATCTGTGTCTTCTCTCTCTGTTCCCTCCCATCCTGTACTGAGCTTATATAGATTTTGGTTTTGCGACCTTCTTTTCCTAATACATATGTGAGGTTCCTAGTACAGCTGGCAGCTTAGTCCCGATTTTAGGCTAGAGAACGCCTCACTGATTAAGCAATGGTAATATTCAATGCTTATAAATGGAGAAATGAGGGGATGGGGGGGTGTAACTCAGATGCACAGTGGGTGTTTCCCCTCTAAAGCTGGCACAGGTTTTTTTAAATCCCTGCTATGGCAGTTACTAAAAGAGTTAACTTTTAAATGACCAGGTCTCATTTTTTTTTGCAAAATGGATTACAGGATGGACTTTTCTTAAGGCAGAAGAGCCCTGTTTGTTGTTTGAACTTGAATATTATTTGAAGTTACTTTTTTTTTTCTTTTGGCCTCTTGGGCATAAATGGAACAGGTGTGCGTTTGCCACAGGCCACAGCTCAGGAAAGCTATGTCAAAGCACAATGAGGTCATTGTGAAACATCAGTATTCTTCCAGAGACCTGGCTATTACAGACAAGAATATTTAAGAAGGCTCTGTGAACTGGATTCCAGGTGATAGACAGAGAAGACTTCAAGAAAAATCTGCCTAATTGTGTTTGCCCAGTGAGAACTACATCTTATCATCTACCTCTGAAAAAAGTTATTTGAAACAACTGCTGTTGAGAGTGAAGTGGGTTTGCACACATCCAGGGTTGGGTTGATCTTTGAGTGCTAAGGAGATCTGGTTTCTTAAACAAATCGTTCTGCATGTGAACAAGGTGAATATTTTCATTGTAAAGTGTGCTTTGACTTTGAGTGTGTCAGGAAATACTGTACTCACTAAATGATTATTAAATGGAAAGGAGGGAGGAGTTCCCAGACATTACAGAGCCAGCTTCTGCTGCCGGACTCCTAGCTGACACTGACAGCACTCTGCCAAGAGTGAAAGAATATGGTGTGTAACTCACTGGCTCTACCAAGTACGTAGTGGTACTCTGCAAATAAACTTTCAGTCCAGGTATTTTTGGACTTCTGCCTCAAGCCAAGTGGATAAGGAGCATTTATTGCTCTCGCAATAAAATTCTGCAGATGTTCCTTTTTGTATGTGCAGTACTAAAAAGGAAAGCCATGCTATGCTTTTATCAGATCAACTTGAAATCAGTACAAGTGTAGCTCTGGGTTGGGATTTATGCTTTCACAGCAACATATCTTTTTACTCCAAGAAGGCTTTCAGTGTTTGTGCTTAAAGTCCCATATTAAGCCCCCCGAAGTGACAACAATATGGTTTTCTTTGTGAGATTTGAGTGTCTGGATTAGGTCACTTCACTCTTTTATAGCTTTAACCAGCTTCAACTTGTACTGTGGTGACACACATCTGCTGACTCGATGGATCAGTGCATTAAGCTTCAGGCTGACTGGTGGGCCATGCTTGAAAGACTTTTGGCATGTGCTGGTGCCTGCATTTTTCACCCTTGACTGAAAGCATATGCTTCATACAATTGAGACAGTGTTAGCATGTGGGTCTCAGGCAGCCTCCTACACATCTGGCAGAGCCTGGCCCTCCTTCCAGGTGAATCATCTCTCCTGGGAGGGTGGCTTGCAGCACTGTGGCATCTGCAGAGTGGCAGGAAGTGTCTGAATTCATCTGAGAGTGATTTTTATCTTCACATGCTTTTCCAATTTCATCAGGCCCCTCATGCTACATTCCAAGTGACATGATTAAACCTGCCAAAGACAAAGGGAGGCTGATTGATAAAAATTATCTTTGACCCTTCACAATCTGTCATAGCTTAAGATAGTAGTAATAATAGTAGTAATGAGGGAATGAAATAAGTGTTATGTGAGGGAAGCTATTATTGTTTGAATAATATTCTTTAAAACAAGATTACTTCCTTGCTTTTTGTTTCCATTTTATCACCCAAATTAACTTGTCATCAACATAATAGAAGAATGGACTGCAAAGGATTATAAACTTTACATTGACTTTAAGTGGCACTTTAGTTTGATTTCCATTGTCTTGGTTTTATTTTAACGTATAAGTTTGAAGGTACAGTAAAGATGCAGACCAACAGCAAGGGATCAGTTTTCACAGAGGAGGTTAGACATTTAGGCAGGGGTTTCTTTTAACAAAGAGTGTATGGATCTATTTTTCTCAATATGAAAAGAATCCTTGAAGGAATGTTCTAAACGTAACTGGTACTGCACAGCAAATAGAATATTTTATAAGCACAGCACATAAAAATATTTTTATTCTTTAGTCTGTTGCACTAGTCCAGGCACTTGGGTTATATTTCCTCCCAACCAAGCATCTGGACTGATATAGATGATCTGCAAGAAAGGAGATTAACTCTCTGCACTCTGAGATGTGTTGCAGATCTGTTGCATTTGCTGGCATTTCAGTAATGCCAGCAACAAGAAGTCCTGATAGAAATACACTAGGTCTCTTGCCTTCTTTAGAATCTACCCTTGATTTTGCTGAAGGAGAATGAAAAATAGTTAGGCCATAAAACATAGATATTATGAGTCGCACATCTGCATAACTTACCATGAAAAGTGAACAGTGCAAATTTAGCTCTTGGTTACTGTAGGATATGAAGGTAATTCTGGTAATATGAAGGATAATTCTGTTCATTTCAGTTGTTGTGAATTAATGTATCTCGTGAGGGCAGAATCTGACCCACTCTGCTTTGATGTGTGCTCTGCTCTGTCAGGAGCTGCTAGGTTCTTTTGAACAGATGCCTGTATTCTACTGATACGCGGGGTCATTAAAAAGATCAAGATGACCAAGCCTGAGACATTTGGATAGCTGCAGACAGCTGCGCTTTGCCTCTGCAGTCTACATGGGGGTGGATTCTCTATGAATTTTCCCTCTGAGGTTAGTTGTGCGTGGGAGCATTTTGCATACTGACCACTGCCAAGCCTCAGCTCGGTGGCTAGATGTACGAATCTGGGCAGAGATTACAAGTTATGGCTCTTTCTGAGAAAGCAGTAGGTTCCCATGTATCATGCAGGAGGAAATCCATTCAAAGCTTTTGTTAGGGAGACTATGAGAAAGTTTCAGGGCTTTTCCCAGAGCGACAAGGCAGCAAGTAAATAGTTGCTGAGTGTATGGTTTCTGTACTTACAGAGGTTGGCTGTTTAGTGTTCTGTAAGTACAGGACTTTACAGTTTACTGCTACCACAGTTAAGCAGCTGGTCCCCAAGTAGCTGAGTCAATGCTAGGTAGCCTGTAAGGCTTCCTTCCAGATATTTTATGGAGGAGTTAAAATTGCGCAGGATACTAAGATATCCTCAAGTGATTGCAATGAATACCAGCTATCGGCTTAATCAGGAAATAATACTTCAGATGTTGCCAACTTGCTAACAAGAAAGTTCTTTGGCCCTCTGGTGAAGAGGACAGTTATATATTACTAAGAACCAAGTGTTTAATTCTACCTGTTAGTACTGGGTTTGTGCCTTTAGACTTTACTGCCGTTTATAAACTACCTTAAATTGGTATACGCTTAAGCAGATTATACCAGCATCCATTTGTTGATTTTGTGATATATTTTTTTCTTTTAATGTCTATTGGAGATAAAGGGAGTTGCACGTGAATGACTTTATTGCTTACCTACAAACATATATGTAAGTAGAATAGTGTCATTTAGCCTAGTAAATATGGAGTTTGTTCCTCAATGTAAATAAAGTTCTTCAGCTAAATTTAGTTCAAAACACTGGATGCTTGAAATGAGCGCAGCATAAAGCCATACTTCACTTAAGTTCATGTTAAGATAGTGAAGCAGAATCTGCATTCTTTTTAAAAAAGTTATTACACACTTGCGATCTTTCCCAGCCATATTTCCCAATTCCAGAAATCTGTTGGTAAAGACAGTAGTACGGGGCTCCGAAGAGCAGGGCTAGATACACCATCATTTGGATATGGCCTGGCAGAGCTACTCAACTGTGACTCTTCCACGTGACCCCAGACACAAGCAGTGCCTTCAGCAGTGCTGTGGGGTGGGAGGAAAGGCTATCCGTGCTTTCCCCCAGTGAATCCATTCCAGCTGAAGAGATAACAGCCCAGTGATGAAACTGAGCCTCGTTTAAAGTGCTGCAATGGAATCCTGTGAGATGGCAGCTAAACAGTCTTTCTCATTTGGACCTGCAGAGTCTTCCAGAAGAGAAGAAGGGCAAAGTAGACTGACATTTGATCCTTCTTTTGGAAAGCCTCTTTCATTAAGTAGCTGCTGATAGGAAGTGTCAATCAACAGCTATAAAGTCTGACAGCTGCAGATAGGTCGGTGGGAAGGCTGTGGACCAAACTAAACCTGAAGCCTACGGGACCAAGGAGGGGGTGCACGTGTAGGCATGTAGTGGCAAAGCCATACAGGACAGTACTCGTCAGTCAGACCAGTGTCCCACTTGCAAGTCCTGTCCGCTCTGCAGCCAGGCAGGTAAAACTCTGATGTTTAGAAATGTTGTAGTAAGTTGCATTTATGTCAAACTGCATGTAGTAGCCATTTCCAGGTTTTTTTCCCTCTGCCGGTTAAGATACAGTGTTTTGTTGTTTGGTTTTTTTCTTAACAAATCAGTATTTCTTGCCATTCACCATTTAGCAGCTTGTATAAGTGTGTAAAGACATACACTCACCATGCTTTTTACATTCAACAATAATTCACTTTCAAGATAATGGTAATAATGCATAAAAATATACTCCATTGTAGCAGAATTGCCACTTACCCATAATAAAAGAAGTGGGGCTGCAAGTGGTTTTTCCCTGAAAACGAATACAGTAAGGGTTTTTTCAGAATTCCCATTTCCAGTATTGCTGACCTGGTGCCCATTTCTTATGCTCCCACTTGGAATCTCTCCATTGTTCAGTAGGGTTTTCCATATTCTCTTGTATGCTTTAAGATTGCCAAGATAAGATATTTTAGATCAGGAAAAGTTAGACTATGACAGTTGTTCATATATATTCATATATGTAAATTTAAATGTACAACACTATATACTCTAACAATGTGTGAAGCCATCTTCTTCCTACTCAGTTACAGAGGTTGAGAAATCCATGTTTGCGACACTTCAGTTGTGAGCTCATGTAGAAAAACGTAACATTCTTGCTGTATTTCTTGGCACTTAAATTTAACTGTAACCATAACACTGTATGATTAATTGATTCATATAATTTGCAAAGTGCAGGGACTGCACTAAAACTTACGCTCCCTCCCCATGGCTCTGTGTGCCCTTGCCACCAGGCAACAATCTTTTTCCAGTTTGTGTTCTCTTTGTCTGGTAAAAAGGCCTGACACATAGATGATGGGTGTGTGTGTGCATGCTTGCACATGTGCATGTGTTTACTCTCATTTAGAGCCATTAAGAACTTGATCCCACAAGGTTCTAAGCATTTTTGTTTCCTGCTGGCTTTTCAGGGGTAATACTTTGTAGAAGGCATTCAGCCTCGATCATACCATCCATTGCAGAAAATAACAAGGGGAGGTGAGGGGGAGGTGCTGGTGGAGGGGGTAGAAGGTGAGATGGGAGAGAGTGAGCAGAGGAACATGACCAAAAGCACTGAACCCATCATTCTTGTTTGTGTCTGTCCAGTGTGTTTGCTGCCATTAGATTCATAACAGCCAACCGGTTCGGAGACAAGACTTCAGATAGGTTAATAGGTGTGCATGGCTTTTATCTACCACTGCCCTCTACTGAATAGAATATGAGATATGATATTCAGCTATCTGTTTGTAATAATTTCAGTCTTGAGGTATCTGAGACTCCATTAGCTCAGACAGTAGAGGTCACATACCTCTGAACATCTTTAATTTTGTGCGGGAAGTGATATACAGCCTTCTGTCATCTGATGCAAAGGCATGGGACATGGAGAAAGCACTCCTACTAATGTTAAAATTGCAACACAGCTTAAACCCCTTCTATTCTGTGCTTGTAGAATTAATAGTTCTCAAGTCAATGCATGAAATGTATAGTTAGCTTTAGGAAATGTATCATCATCACCTACTCTTGTTATATCCAAAAGAAAAAAAAAAGTACTAGGCAGCCTGTAAGTAAAATAAAGCTTAATTTTCCTGTAATCTTCCTGTCCATAAGAAATTATTTAAATAACTGAAAAAGAGCAGCAGTTGTAGCTTTTGATGTCTTTGCTTTAGACAATTCATGGCAAAAATTGTATTTGTGTTGGTTTTTAACCTCTGACATGAAACAAAATAGTGACTGCAGCCAGATCTGGTCTAGGCTTCTCTCAATTACCGGGGGGGGGAAACTCTTCTGTGCTGTCTAGCTATTTCATCAGCTTTCCCTTTAACTAAAGCAAGGGACAGTTTCATGGCGAAACAACAGAAGACAGTAAGAGAGCTTAACAGGGCCCTCCAGGTAACATGAAAGACTGCCTCAGTCATCCTCTGTCTTGTTACTCTAAACACCAACTGCATTGTCTCAAGTCATTTTCCCTTGCGGGAACACTTAGCCTTACCAAACACAGCTCAGCCTTACAGGTACATTCCCACCAATTAAAGAGGAGGGGTTCCTCACAAGTCCTGCCAATGCACCCACCTAGCTTGAGCGAAGATTGCCAAGTACAACAAACAGTGCCAAAGCGTGTGGTGGTTTTGGGCTCCGCTCCAACAGGGACCAAGATGAGACACTCAGTCACAACTTAGTCTTTACACAAAGCCAAATCTTTGTGTATTCCTCTGGATTAAACTTGGAGCCATCCTCATAATGTAATGGAGCTATACCTGAGCGGCTGCTGGCCTCTTCTGCTGGCAGAGCTCCATCCTGGGAGAGACTGGGCAGTGGTGAGACTTAGTCTGGTTGAGACTTAGTCTGGGGGTTGCCGGTGAGGTTGGCAGCGCTGGTTTGTGGCAATCAAAATTGAGATTCTCTTCCCAAGATCTTTAGCTGTGAAGTGTTCTGAATTTGATGAGGCCTTGCAAAATGCTGGCCTCCCAGAAAACACAAAATAGATACCTTCCAGTCTTGGATCTAACAAAGAACTGAACCCAGAGGGTGGGGTTTGGATGAAGGTTCAGATCTGGATTCCCTGTTTAGTTTCAGCATTGTGGTTTTGGACCATCAGTAGTGGTAACATACAAATGATTTTTCACTCTAAAGAGCACAGTAAAATGCTATTATACTTGCTAATCTCCTTTTTTATATCTTGCCAAGTGAGGACTGCTATGCTGTAGCAATATAGCTGGGATAGTGGAGGTGCCTGTGTTTTTGCCACTCTTTGTTCATGGTGAGATGAGGACAGTTTTCTGTACACAGTATTTTGACCTCCCCTTAAAACATCTAAGTCACACAGCTGTTTCCCAATTAAATCACAGGCTGAATCAGACTGTATATTAAGTTGTGTTATGCAACACAGGCTGGCAAACTTGGCCAACAAACTGCACAGAAAAATCTGAAGATGGTCAAAATCCCTAGAGGTGGCTTCACTTCTCTTTGTGCTGATGACACTTCCATTATAAGCTCACCCTGCCTTGATTCCCTAAGAGGTTTGGTCACCATTATTCTATAACTATTGCAATAGGCTCTGCCAAAGACTGCTTTAAAATCTGCTTGAATCTCTGTAACAGAGCCCACAGTAAAAGACGCTTACACCACGGCACCTTGGGTTGCCGTAGCTGTGAACCTGCCCTGGCCAGGCTGCTCTCAGTGCTATTGCTGCTGCATTAGACCCCCAGCAAAGGGGAAGGCTGTGGGTGCTTTCCACTGGTGCAGCCACTCCCTGTCTTGCTGGTGGAGGCCGCGTGTCCTGGTTTACGTTGGCAGAAGCCAGCATAGCTCAAGGATGAATTTAGCCCTTGGCACTCCTTGGAGAGCTGACTCAGATGACTGCACATGAAAACTGCAGGTCAGTCTCTTATTTAATTCTCATGACTGTTCAGTATCTTATTTTTTATTATTATTTTAATTTTTATATTTTGTAAAACTATTTTTGTGTTCAGTGAGAAAGCTTTGCTGTTGGGCTCCCTCTGATGTTCTGGAGTCATTGTAAGAATGGAGTAATAATAGTTTTCACGTATACAGAACCTTATCCCAAAGGACCTCAAGTAAGTCCTTCACAGAAGATAAATTCAGCCTGATCAGTGGGCCAACTGATAGATAATGTTTATCCTGTATATGACAAAAGGAAGGTATGGAAATCTTGGTGATGTGCTCTAAAGTGCATGCCAGATCCATTTCAGAACTAGGAAAGAAGCTAAATATTGCAGTTCCTTCCTCTGAAAACTGTGGGCAAAAGGATGACTTCTGGTGCCAGGATTTCTTTTCTTCTGCCAGCAACTGCTGTGGACAACAGTAATGCGTAACTACATCACTTTGTGTTTTGGACATATTTTGAAATTGATTGATTACCTCAGAATTTCAGCTCATATTTTGAATTGTGCATCCTTCTGGTCTTCACTTTGAGGGGAGAGGAATCTTGAAGATGTGAACAGATTATAGACTTGGAAGGAACAGTAGTCTCCACAGCAGTGGTACCCAGGCAGTGGCTCTGGGAACATGCCTGTATCGCTTGACATGTTACTGCGAGTGTCCAGTGCTGCTGGGGGCCTGATACACAAAACCCTGCCATGGAAAGAAGTGATTGGAGTTCAGCCAACCTGTCAGAGCAGATATGGAGTATCTGCTGGGTACATGTTTGGTGGGGATCTCAAGAAGAATGAAGGAATCTGTGTTGCCAAATCTACAGCTAGAAGGGAATCTTCAGTTAGGTATCAAATACCTGTGAGTTTCAGCCAGGGGAGGCTTGTGCTGCACCAAGTAGGTGGCAGGGTCACATCATATGCACGTCATGGCATTTGGGAGGCTTACACATTATGTGTTAGGAGGTACCTTTTGAGCAACCAAAAAATATCTGGCCCTAGGTCTTTGTAGAGTCTAAGGCTCCATGCACCATTTCTGCTCACTTGAGGCTTTGCAGCATGCAGCATGTTTCTTAGATTTTTGAGACAGAAAAAGTGTCATTTGTCTTTCATACTGTGTGAATACTTTGGCCTCAGAGAGAGCTCCAGGCAAGGACAGGAGGAAACAAAGTAGAGATTTGCTTCAGAAATAAAATTCCACTGCTCTTGTTGCCATTTGTCCATGAAACTGCTTCCTGCCAACTCTGCCTCTGACGCACAATTTATATCGGAAGCTGAATTAGTTGGGGCAAGTCTGTGATTGTAGCTGGCATTTCTGTCATGCCTCATGCTGAATGCACAGCCTCTCCCTGCATCCCTGGTGTCTGAGCACATTAGGAACGTGATAGGGAGCAGGGCCATGGCAGTGAATGCCAGGGGGGAGAGCCACTGGGCAGATGACTGCACCAACTTGGGGAGCAGAGTTTACTGTTGCTCTTTTTGGGTGATGAGAAAAGGTGGAGGACCATCTACTGAAACTGTCATGCAAATGTTTGAGAGATAACATGTGCTAATATGATCTATGAACAAAATCTAGCTACTAATGTGAGATTTCTAGAAAGCTATAGAAGATTTTTTTTTCTAAATTGATCTCAGATGCTGCATGCGTGTATACAGACTTTTAAAAAACCCACAAAACTTAAAACAGAGGAAACTGAAATCACTGGATTATTTGCAGTGGAGGGACTGTATTAATTGTTCTAATAACATTTGACTGAAAAATTACCATGCTACTCAGTAGTACTGGGTTTTGTTTCTTAATCCAATCACCTCACGACTGCTCTCTAAGCCTTCTTGCTTTTGTATTCTTAACATACAATTACAGTGTAGCTCTCCTGTATTATTACTGCAAACAACATGAAAGTAAGCAAAGCACAAGCTTTTCAAATGTCAATGCTTTGCTCACTCCCATCAGTTAGACTGTATTGCTCTGATAGTTTATTGACTTTGCTGGATTTACACCAGCACATAAGTTGTCCCCTTGCTAGCAGAATAAGTAGATGTTTGGTAATGACTAGGTAAGATTTGGTTTGTCTCTGATACAATGGTGAGGTTTGCTCTTGACTTAAATACTGTATGGGTCTGAAGAAGACAAAAACGGGCTAGTGGAAACTGCTGAGCTACAGACATCTGTCCTTTTGGAAGTTCCCAGCTTTTTTCCACTTTTATTTTTCAATATTAAATATAATATGTAATATAGAAACCAAATGAACTGCACAAAAGAAATGTATTTTCAAAACAAAGTATTTCATCATTTGATTCCAGTTTTTCAATGAAACTTTGTAATGTTGTGTTAACAAATCATTCAGTTTTGACTAAGTTTCACTAAAACTTTTCCATTTTAGAAACTTTTTGACACTTCTCTGAGGTACTTTAGAAACTTATTAAAAACTTTGACTGAATTCTGTTGCTAACGAAGTTTGAACGAATGACGGTAGCTAGATCCCAGGCAGACCATACTGCCAAACTGAATATATTTCTTCTCAACCCAATAAGCCATGACTTGGACCTCAGTGGGCTTTGGATCAGGCTGTTGATGAGTGTTAATTCAGTGCAGCAATGCCTTTGTGAACCTCTGAGTGGGATCCTTTAAAGACAATTGTACACTATAAAGCTGGCTAGATTCTGTGATTTTTGTGATGCGGGTATATATCCAACAGGAATTAAGATGGATTAGTCAAACTACCTTTATATACTTGCAAAGCTTTCAAAAGTGAAAGGTTGCCACTAAGCCACAAGACCCTTACCACAAGCAGCACTATGCTACTGGTATTTAAATGACTACAGGGGGAGGTATCTCTTAATAACCATATTACTAGTGCAGAGTTGCTTAATGACTTCACAGGCAAATAGATAATTAAACCATTAAACACTATAGAACTGAAGATTGTGTCCCCAGCGAACTTCAAAGTTGTCTGTCTCCTTAATGGACTGTGAAACTCAAGCCTGGGTCTGAATCACTTATGATGTGAAGCAGAAAGAAGCATAGGAGAATATGAATTCAGATTTTGCATCTTGAGCCATTTTTCTGATTAGTCAGATTTTTCAGTTATCTACTTTATAAACATACATGTAGATATTTACACAAGAACAATAAAATTTTATCAAGTCTTGAACTGTGAAGGGGTTTGTCTGTACATAGTGGGGTTTTTATCTTCTGTCTCAGGGAGAACAATATGGTGCTCAACAGGAAAATACTGTGAGAGACATAATTCTAATAGAGTTTTACTTTTGGATTTATGGGCACAAGACTTCTAATACTGGAAATACGGGTGTGTTTGTATTCAGAGACAAGCCAGAAACTGGGAGGGGAGGGAGGTGTCTGCATGCATGTATGTTAGAATGGGAAAAGGTGGATACTTTAGTGAGATCTCTGGTACTCCTTGGAACTTTAGGCATATGTCTTACTTTTTCATCTTGAAAATGTCAAGAGCACAAATAGCAACGTAACGGTGAATATCTTGCATGTCAGATTGCAAGATTTGCAGTGGTAGTTCTTTTTTGGAGAAAACAAGAAGCCACAAATTTGGTCAATAAATGCTATGTCATAGGAAAATACAATATTTAATGTACATTTCTGTTCTAGTCCATGCATGTATTTTTTGTAGGCTAAAATTTAGCATTTTGATACAGAGCTAAAACAGACTGCCGTGTTTGTAAGATTAGAAGACGAGGTCATCGAGCCACAGGGTTTCTTCAGTTTCATCCTCTGAAAATAGGTGAACATATTAAAAACCTATGGGAGAGTTTTTATAAGTGAGTAAATCAGACTTCTATAACAAGACTTTTATTTCTTGTCATCTGTCTGTTTTTATTGGAGTTTTCAGTTTTGAAATAACATTAAAAAAAGGAGAGAAAACCCTCTGAAGAGGACCCTTGCCTGTAGCAGGAAGTATAATCTCTCCATTTCTCTCTTTCTCTCTCTTTTTTTCTCTCTCTCTCATTATATGCTGGCATGAACACTCTGACATTGCTAATTGCCTCCACATTACACTGGCTGAATTCCAACAGTAGTGGCATAAAAATTAATGAACAAGACAGAGCTCACACATAAGGAACATATGGTGCAATAGCGGTCAATTGCATTCTAGTTTGAAATAATGTCTTGAGAGAGTCATGATCAAAGCAGTTTCACAAAATGAAAAGGGCCAGATTCTACTTGCACTATATATCTATGCTACCTCACTGTCCTCAATGAGAGTACGTATGTGAACAAGGAGATTCCCCAAACTGTAAACAGAGATTGCCAAAAAGTTGATTCTTTTTTAAATGTAATAAGAATTTCCTCCACCGTTCTTACCATGGAAAATACTGTGAGTTAATTTTCCTCTGTAAAGCAAAAGCAAGGCTAGGAAAAAGAATGTTACTGGAAATGGAGAGAATTCTTCAATGATTTTTATCATTGTCTGTGCAAGCAGTACCTTCACAGAGCGAACTCTGTGGTTTACAGAAAGGTGACACAATTATTTCCCATTATCCTAAAATGTGCAATTTAACATCAACATGAGTTGGCTTTATCTGTGTATATGCTTCATGCAAAATCCAGATTTCAGAGCAATTAATATAGTGTTAATACAAGGTGCTCTCAAGATTCTTTCAAGCTGAAACCTTGCTTGAGATTAATGTTAAAATTCAGGTTTTATTCTCTTGCCAAACTATATGCTAGGTAACCTCTTGTTAATGTTAACGGGAGTTAAATATTTGCACTCAGAGGAAAAAAGACCCCAGTCATGATACAAACTATGGTTATATCATATAATATAAACAAACATTGCTTGTTTAATAACTTCTACTGTCTTATTATGGAACAAATTCTTATAATAGTACTTCAAGGCCTTATGATATAAATTATTGATTTTTATTATGCTGGTGATTTCCTATCAGTATAAATGAGGTGGTTTTTTCCTCATGAGTAACTTTAACTTACATGGGCCAACTCCTTCAACAGTTTGATGCATATCCCAAATAAATCACTGTACCAATACAGTATTTTATATACAAGGAAGGGAGCTTTATATCATTTCAGTATCTGTATCCTCAGCCAGATGAGGTTCTTTGGTCTGTACACCAGGTTAGAGCAGCCTGGGTGTTGCCCAAACTGAAATGTGGCTGCAGATGGCCCCACTAGGTCATTACAGCCACTGGAGAGAGCTGGAATGCAAAAATGCTCAAGCCACATCCTCCACATGCCTCCTGCTACTCTGCAGGAATTTCCTTGGGGCTAACTCACACTGGCTCATAGCCATTTCTACTTTAACTCCTAGCAGGATAAAGAATAGGTAGGACAGCTTACTGGGGCAGTGGGAATGAATGGTCGACAGTTATTTACCTGTCTGGATGAAAGTCCTATTTGCATTTGAGTTTTTCTCATCTGCTTAAAATGTTTCTCAAGGAATTACTGAAACACCCTTTCAGTAACCCTGAAGTACTAATTGCTTCTCATCTGGATTTTCTCTATATGATATAACATTGATTTCAGTTGAGCTTTTATTTACTTATTTTAAGTTTAAATAAAACACTTCACTTTTAATTTCGGACATCTTGTTGATTTTTACTTAAGATATCACAGATTATATTTTAAAGGAAAAATCACAATGGCTGAGAGCAGTACAGTGGCTTTAGCATAACCCTTTCCATTTACAATGCAATTAGATGCTATTCTCCTGCAATTAACGGGCCAAATGACACTCCCAGTTATTATAATAGACTTCCTGATATAAATCTGAGATAACTCAAATTGATACTGACTCTTATGGAAATGCCAATGATCTATAGAGATGCAGCTGGGAGACGAAAGCACCAGCTGAGTTGCTGTTTCTGCTGCTGTTACCAAGAGTTGGTTTGGGCTCACTGTGTCTTGGTCTATATGTGATGAAGCCGCCTCTCTCTTTTCTCGTTCTTCACAAAAAGAAGGCTAAGGGTACCAGATGGCATGTGTTACAGAGCTTTTCCTTCTAGCATAGAATTTATTTCCAAGATGTAGAATTGTGAGGATTCCTTCAGTCATCCCCCTAGAGTCACAGGTTTGGTATCTCGCCAGTGGCATGTAATACACTTCCTGGCATGCTGTAAGAGAAGTAAAATAAGTTCAGAACTTCACTTTACAATTGAGGCTTTTTTTTTTTTTTTTTGACTGTGTTATTTGAACATGCCTGGAAAAGGATCTATATTTAAGATTTATTAACCATTTCATTTCTGAGTTGGCCATAACCTCCCTGATTGTAGATTTGGACAATTGTCAAAATATGCAAACACTTTGATTCTTGTTGCTTAATGCCACATGCAAGTATCACCTATGCTTTGTTTTGTTTCCTTGCTATGGACTAAAGCATTGTGATGGAATGGAAGTGATATTAGGAAAAATCTTTCATCTGTGTGGCTTTTCTTACAAAAAGAATTGCTGGTGAAATTTATTTTTCAGGAATTGGAATTTCCCAGGTGTCATTTCAAGGAAGCTTTTGTAGACAGAAGAGAAAGAAAACAAACTAGAAAATTCAAGTGCTAATTATTGTAGGCTGTTTCCCTTAATAAGGTTTTCAGGAGAATTTAAAGCCACGTGAAAAAAGTCCTCATGAAACAGTTGTTACAGCCTAATGATTAATGCATACAAATAGATAATTCTTTGGTTTGTAGATTTGGGTGCAACTTAACAACTGTGTCAAAAGGAATTCATCTCCAGGGACTTCAGCAAAAACTTCAAAACTTTCATTTAGCTACTGGGATATGACAATGAAATTCTTTTGTGGCATTTCTCTCTTGAAGGGTTATAGTTTTTTTGCCTTTTTTTTTTTTTTTTTAAACACAAAGATTCTTAGTTGTGTTACATGATTATTTGTTTAGCATTATGAGGAAAACGTCCTGGGTGTTGGTTTATGGTTTTTTCTGTATCTTGCATGCATTCCCTTGCCATTTTATGGGTGTGCTGTACTGTTATCTCAAGAACAATACACATCACACTGTGTGCATGTAGTTGAGTGCATGTTTATATGAAAAAGGAGATTGTTTCTGTCTTGCTATAATCCATGTTTGTACAATTCTTTCAATGTCTTTAATTGTTTTGAACTCTAAAATGAAATGACTTCTAGATAAAATGAGCTTTCAGCTCTCTCCTTTTGTGACAGATTCCAGAGCATCTCTACCTCAAGGCACGTTTGGTCACCATTTTGCCTTTGTGACCCTTCCTAACCTGTACCACTCAGCAGGCTAGCACTAATGTCAGTACTGTTTACTTGGGCAAGACTGATAGCATCCAGGTGGAGTTTCCAGTCCTCTTTTTTCTTTTTTCTTTTTTTTTTCCCTCCCCCCCCTTTTTTTTTTTTTTTTTTTTTTTCATACAGGCATGGAATGCATACCCTAACTGAAAAGTCAAGCGGCAGACTATTTTGCAGATCTGCCAGGTCTTTATTTGACAAAGTAGTTGACATTGTCATTTTCTTTTGCATAAACATGGGACAAAATCTCAAGTCAGTGGGAAATGGCATGGTTTAACTGACCTCAGGGCTCTTATTCAGCTCTTAAGGTATACTAAGGATCTGGCTTGCAAATCTGAACTTTTCCCTTTATTTGACCTTTTCTAAATACAGTTTCTTTACACTTTGCAGTGAGCTTGTAGTCCTCACTTTTCACTAAAATACTAATACCAGCACATCTTTATTTCATTGATTTAGTCACTTGTATGCTGGTTTAGCCATACCAGCTTACTCAAATGCCATTTCCCTGTTATTCTTTCATTATTTACAGATTTCACCTAGATGAACAAGGTTGTGCAAATTAGTGTAAATCAATCCACTTACGGCTTCTGACACTTATGATTTAAGTACTGAATTACTGTCTTTGACAGCTCAAAGCTGCACAGTTTCTCTCCCTTCAGAATTTAAGACTGGAATGTAATTCTTAGCAATTAATAGTAGATCATTAGAAATACTCTGAAAGTATCCACAATTGAACTGTAAAAGCGGTGCAACTGATCAGAATCCTACAGAGTACTGCAGCAGCGCCTGTCAGAGAAAGAAAGAATATTTAGCAATGAGTGCTTGCCTGCCTCTGCTACATCAGCTTCTCCAGCCAGCATAAAAGCAGGGTAGGACAAGTCCCCAGTCATGTCTTTAGGGACAACATTTGCAAAAACCTTAAATACCATTAGCGTGGCAAACTGTGCCGGGCAGTTCTCACAGTCAAGTACAGGAAGTCCAGCGTAACCCTGCTGCTCAGCTGAGGTTACATTTCTGTAATGCACAGAGAGCAGGAGCCTGCCACTGAAATGCAGTCTCCATCCTTTGGCTCCAGTTGTGGAGCTTGTGCTCTTACCTCATTTCCAGATCACAGCTAATGTGATAGCTGTTTTCCAAATCTTTAACCATAGCTTGATGCTGATACCTGTGTAGGTTCCTTGAGCAAATGAACAGATACAGTCCACTGAATTTTAGATGGAGGTAGCTGAATGAACGATTTGCCTATTCAAAAAAAGATGCATTTTGTCAATAGGTGCAAATCTCTAGGAATGAGGGTTTTTTAAAATAGGTTTTTCTTTCTCCTGTTGGTCTTGAAGGTGGTGATTTCCTTTCCTGACATTGGCGTGGTGTGAAGCACCCCATCGTTCTGCGCTCACCTAGTCAATGCTGCAGCATCTTTGTAACCTTGCTACTGAGGATTTGTGCACTGATGACCTAATGCCAAGATGATAAAACTGTCAGTCGCTTTGTTTCTGATTACAGAGCTGTTTTAAACATAGGCGTGTTCTTCGTTAATTTGGTATTCTGTGTGTTTAGAAGCTGAAGGTCCCTGCAATAAGATGAAAACCTGCTTATTGTGCCTGTTTTCTTGTGAAAGTGAGTTGCAGCTGGTTCAGTTATATTTATGGTAGTTGATTGGAATATTTGAGGATGAACTTATTTTTGAGATTTGTAGATAGCATTTGTGAATTTTTATAAAATGCCTATCCAAGAAAACAGTCAAGATAATTTGAAGTCTCAAACTAAAATTCATTTACCAAGGAATAGAAAAGTGTCCTATTATTATCTACTGTATCTTCGTGCAGCAACACAGTCACTGTTGCTCCTTTTATTACTGATAGCGTACTGGGATCTAATTTGAAATAAGCTTTAAAGGAAATTTCAACTAAGAAGTTTGCAGTTTTATGAAATTACCTTGATTTGGTAGAGTTTTCTTAAATATGGAAGGAAAAAGAAAAGAAAGAGAGGAAAGATAATGCTTAATGAAATCAATCTTCTAGACCCCATGTATCAACATTTCTGTAGACTGCAGAGCTCTGCAGAAAATCTGCATTAGGCTCCTGTTTTGACATACCCACAGGAGCCTCTTGCTCTGCACTGAAGATAGAGGAAGACTAGGGACAGTAATGTTTCAGAACATCCTCTACTGAAGCTTACCAGTTATCAAACAAGTTAGGAAACTGTTGTGCTAAAAATCAGTTTACTCAAGTTTTGTTCTTTTGAATGTATGGTTTTCAAAATTTTACAAGTGGTTAACTAATGGAACAATAGCACTAGGCTACCTGGCTCTGAAACAGCCTTTAGCAGGGCAGCCCAGGGTATTCTCTTGCTTCTGCAAATAGGGCAAAGCCCCTTTTGCAGGCAACAGGGAGGAGAGAAAGAGGGAATCACCTGCCGTAGTCACACAATTCTCTGGCAGAATATTGGGAATACAGTCCAGGTCTCTCAAGTCCAAAGTCAGCGTTTAGGCCAGATTACTTGAAAAACAGTATAATAAATGTATATAAGTCCAAAGGTATTCGAACTTAAACTTGCATCATAAGGTCTTGCTTTGTTATATAGAGAGTAATTTAAAAACTTTTGTTGTTGAATGCTACTGAGTGAATGACCTTTTCACATGCAAGACTGATTCAGACAATGTTTCTGTAAAAGTTAGGTGGTTACTCGCAATGTTAAAATGGACACGTTCTCCAAAGATAAGAAAAGTCTGGCTTCATTGCTACCTCAGGAAATAAAAAAATTAAAAATTACACCAATAAAAAGGTCTTGCATCATGCCTAAGGTCATTAGCATCTGGCTTTGGGAGGCTGCCAAAGGGAATGAATTTCAAAGGCTGAGACTATTAGTTGAGAGCCTGCCAGTCCCAGGAGATCTTACCTCAGTCTTAGAGCAAGAGCTTCCTGGCAGATCTTAATAGCTGTGACAGTACTTTCAGTGCGAGGATATCACTTACAATTGAGTCTAGAACTACACAGGACTTAGAGGAAACTTTTCTAGCACAATGGATGGCTCCAGGAAGTCACCCCAATGCAGGGAACGGCCTGTGTGCAGGTGTTACCTGCTCACATAGGTTCTCTCTGCTCCGAGGGAAAACAGATGCTTTTCTGCACCTGCTCTACTTTCAGCCCAGCTAAGAAGAATGCACTGCATCAATCTTGTACAGAGGTGACCAAGGCAAGGTGAATCTGCATTGGTCTCTTCCCCAGCCATAAACAGGCAGCTCTCAAGACAAGCACTGTTGTATATGAACCCTCAAGCCAAGAACAGTGAATGCATATGCAGGGCAGGCACTGCTCCTACTCATACTCCAAATACTTCTCCAGCCAAAACCCCCAATTCTCTCCTAGCTAATCTGGAATGAGGCACAGTCAAATTGTTTCATAAAGTCACTTGTCTTTGTCAGACACTGAGAAATGGATCTCTGGCTGAAGGTTATCTGCCTGTTAATGTGACACTGCAGATCAAAATAGGTGCCTGTGCCTTCCAGCAGCCTTTAGAGACACAGGAGGACAGAGGAATGCAAACTTCTCTGGGGTACAAACAGCTGCCCAGGGGTGTGCTTTGGAGCACATCTATTAATTTTAAAAGGAGAGCCTCTGTGTGTGTGTTTTAGCACATAAATAACACCAAAAAGAACTTTGGCTGAGAGGCATGCAGGAAGTGAACTTCCAAAAAAAACTAATAAATAAAGCAAAACTGCAAGTCAAATACGTCACTGGTGTATGTGTTTCTTCAGTGTTTTGTGTCCCTTTTCCAGTGTACTTTTGTAGTCAGTGTCAGTTATTGTCTCCAGACATTAGAAGCTGGTGTCTTCACCTTATTACTGATGGAAATGTGGAATGCAGTGGTTATGGTGGATAGAGGTCCTTGGTTTCTTTTACAGATGGTAAAATAAGTGAGCATAAGCACAAAGGTATTTAATGGTTCACCAAAACCTGCCTTGCTTCACTTTCAAGTTTACCCTCCTGTTGTTCTCACCTGTTCTTAATAGATCATTGGTAATCCAGGTGTAATTGAAAGAAGTGCTTAAAATCACTTGCATGGCTATGAACGTGGACAAAGAAACATGTGACATTTGCTCCAATAGTGTATTGGTGTTGCTGTACATAAAGAGATGAAATACATCTTCTACAAATAAAAACCATCATTGTTCCCCAGAGATAAAAAGTTGGAATTTAAAGCTTAACCTGTGGCTCATCACTCTTCTACATAAGGCCATTGCACAGCAGAATGAATTTCACAAAACATAGTGCAGATAATTTTAAAACAGGATGGATTACTGTCTTGCTTTAACCTCAGTAATGATGACCGGATATTTTTCCACCATGTAGAAATGAAAGTTGCTAGGTGTCAGTTCAGTTCCCATATGGATTCGGTTTAGTTCTCACAAGGGAAGGTGTACATGTCGTTGAAACTGCCATCTTTTTTTCTGTTGGGTTTTGTTGGTTTTTTTTTATCTCGTAAATGAGATCATACTCAGCAGGATCAGGGAAAAGAAGGGTTTGAGTGAGCTGTGAGAAGAGAACATGCTTGTCTAGAGTTGGTCTCTCCAGAACTAGATTTGGGTGGTAAGTGGGAGAGGGTGGGAAAGAGTCCGTGACTAGTCTCTGTTTGCAGGGCCCTCAGATGTCCATTTGATGCCTTTTTTCAGCAGCTAAAATAAGACATAATTTTAATTATCTACTTGTGCTGTCATGGGGCCTGTGGATTTTGTTGTCTGAGGAGCCAGAGAATTTTTTTGCAAGTAAAGAAAACCTTTCTCTCATATGGTTGGGGTTTGTTCCTTTTAATTGCATGTTCAGTGACATCCTTTGTGCAGTCTGAAAATGTGTGTAGGGTGAAAATTTAAAAGTGACACAGAAGTTACTTAAATATTTTAAAAACATTAGCGATCTTACTATACTGACATTTGAAACAAAGTACTTTTGATGCAGATTAAGCAGTTTGAAACCTCTCCCTCCCCCCCAAAAAAAAATTAAGAGCTGCTTAAATATTTTTTTCTGATACATACAACTTCACAATCTTTTTACTGTTAATATTAAGTGAAACTCAAGCTCAGTGTTTTTTAAAATGCAATTATTATAAGTTAAGGGTAAAAAAATAATAAATACTTATAGGTAAGTTGAAAGGAGCTCGGTGCAAATGTCACTTCTGCTCTGCAGCCCTAACTGCTTGGTGCGAAGTACAGGCATTAGTAATTGGGTGTATTTTCGCCTAAAGCATCACAGCAGGGTGCCAGACCTTGTGTCCTCTGTGTTCCCTGGGTGTGTGCTTGAGTGATACTTGTGCTTCCCGGTAAAAAAACTGTATGATTTCAGAGAAGAGGATCAAATGCTCTTTAATACAGTTGTCTGCCTTTTCCCAAGATTACTTTTGTTTTACCGGATCATTTATTTGTCAGCCGTGTTTCAAAGTTAGCTGAGCGTTCAGCTTGGTACAGATGGTAAGAGTCTGGTTGGGTAGTTTCCAGTCCGGGAAACTAGGTGTTAGCCAATAAAGGTTTTCAAACCGCAGGTCTTTGATAAATGCTCATTGTTTCAAACTGTACTTATGTATTAGAGAGAGAATGAAGCAGGTATCTTCTGTACTCCTGATGGCAACTGTTGTTTCCTTGTGCTCATTGTACCAGTTCTTGTAATTATGATTGGCTGGGTGCGGCGCAACACTTCAGTTGGTAAATAAAATTAACAACATATTCCACTGCTAATGGCTGGGCTGTGCAGAGCAGTTTCTAATTAGACTAAAGAAGGACCAAATATTAGCATTGTCACAAACTGGGTTTCCAACAGCTTATTTACATCACAAAATGTGTATATAAAAGTAGCTTGCATCCCTCCTCTCCTGTAAACACGTTTCACATTCTGCGAGGCTGATGCTTCCCAGTGAATGTCATCCTGATAATGTAGTTTGGATTATGGAGAAAGCATCTTGATAAATAGAACACACAATTTCTATGGGTAGAAATGAGTTTTTAGAGCTTTCTAAAGAAGCCAATTTTTTTAATAGATGTATTGCAAAAGCTCTGCTATTTCTTTTTACTGGCCAGTATAATATGATGTTTCTGCACAAAGACATCTTTTTCTAAGTTTATAGAAGAAGAGTTTGTAAAGGAGGGATTGTGTCTATACTCTGCTATTTTTATAAATAGCAATTGTCACTCGCTTGCTAAAATGGTGGTCAGGAGAAAGTGCTATTCTCGGGAGGAGGATGAAGCCACAGAACTGACTGAACGACAGGCTGGCTCTGTCACAGGTTTATTATGGAACTTTGGGTAAATCGCTAATTTCCTAGTTTGTAAAAGGGAGATAATGCTAAGCTTACAGTGAGGGTTGTGATGTTTTACTGGGGTATTTTTTAATAAAATGTGTTGAAATTACTTGAAAAGAATGGCGTGGAATTTATTACAGATCTGTTATAAATTGTGTTTTTTGGAACTTGAAGATACTCAGAGTCCAAAAAGGCATGTCCTTCTTAGTAGTCCTTTACTATAGAGAAAATTAAAGATCACACCAAATATTTAATTGCTATTTAAAATTGCAAGTTTTTTAATAAAGATTGTGCTGCCAATATAATGGCGTCACTTTGCCAAGAGTAATTTCTAAAGGAGATACCACTAAATGTTTATGTTGAATCTAATGTTTTTTTCCTGTTGGGGTGTTCATCTAATCAACTTGGAGGCTTGGCTCTCTTTGACTAGACAGTTAAAGAGGCTGAATGCCAGCTGCATCTCCTGCTTGTAGAAGACACAGTTCAAAAAGAATATTCTCCTAACAATCTGTTGGATGAGCTGTGTATGATTGAACCATATCTGGGTGAAGAGTTTAATGCAGAAAAATTTATGACAAGCCAGGGCCTTTGGAACAAGGCATGTGGCCGGACTAATAAAAATGTCTCACTGCTGGAGGGTTTGATCCCACTTCCCTTGTAGGAAGCGACACAAGTCACGTTGGCCCTGCAAAGGCAGGGTAAAGTCCTTTAGCTTCTGGAGACCCTCAGCAGGAGGGGACACCTGTCCGAGCCATTGAAAAAGGCATCAAAAGTAATCCTGAACTCCCATTAACCCCATGCTGCTCCAGTACCGCCTGTTGCAGTATAGTTGCCTTTACATCCCATAGGGCAGTGGCCATTCAGCTCTTCTCTGGAGGAGCCTCAGGCTCTATGGTTTATTTTACCATTAGGACAACATAAAAGAGAAAAGGAGGTTTGTGAAAAGTCACACAAACCGTGTGTGTGTTTAGTATACCTGAAGGCTCATTACTTCCTTGTGGTAATCCTGCCAGGCCTCCTCCTTCAATCACTTCTGTGTCGGCCTGGCAGTTAGCTTCCTGCAGATATTCTACCCCAAACCACTGCTCCATAAGAGACTTCTGTTTTACACCTGCCGTCCTTCTTTTAATTGTATGATTTCGCACCTTGTTCTAGGCCTGGCGCTCCTCCAAGCTATTCCCAAGTGTCTACTAAAAAGTGGTTGGTCTTGAAGAATTTCGCTTCTTTCCCACTTCTCATGCTATGCATACTCCTCTATTATTTTAAACCAGGGTATTAACAGAGGGAAAGCCCTGGTAACCAGTCCAGTGCTTAAAAGTTATTAACAGAGCAGCTCTGCTCTCACCCTAAATAGGCTTGTGCTTATTCAAGTGCATTTCAAATAGCATGGATGCTAAAATTTAAGCGGCCCAGTAGCCGACACAACACTTATTCATAGCAGCTTGGTGTTTCTTGAATTGCTTCTACCTGTTGCAACATTGAGACATTCCCACAAGTGATTTAGTTTCCAAACTTGCTAGCTGTCTGAATAAGCATCTTAGCCACTTTACCCAAGTCTAGTGTCCAGATCACCCAGACAGATACAGCTGAGCTGACAAGGAATTTATTTCCAGTCTGAACACATTTCAGCTAATAAAAGTCTACTATTAATGTTGCCTAAAAAATACCAGGTAGCAGAGAGATTCTGTTTTTTCTGTACAAGCAGTCTCCTGTCAGAAAGCTCAGTGAGACAGGGATTGGCAGAAGGAAGAACAGGGCTGGAAAGCCTGGGTGTGAGCAGAGAAGGGCTCTGTGCTGGAACGCTGCTCTGTATCCTGGGTTCAGAGGAAGGCAAAGTGGTGAGGGGATGAGAGGAGGGGAACTGTGGAGACCGCCTGGGCAATGGAGCAAGGCAGCATCAGGAAATAAATGAGGACTCACGGCAGATGCCGATTCCTCAGCCAGCTATTCTTGGCAAGGTATAAAAAGGTTAAAGAAAGGAAGAGCTATATTTATTTATATATGTGTGTGTATGTATATGTATGTATGTATTTTAGTTTTAAAACGTTGCTTTTATTTCCAGGTTTTCGATTATTTCAAAGGTTACCTGTATTGGAGGTGCTGCAGTAATTCAAGAGACAAATCTATTATTGCTTGTATCAGAGGAATGCCCACAGGCCTCTTGTAGGGACAAAGCCCCATTGTGTCAGATGTTATGGAAGCATCATGTATATCTTTGATTCACAGTGGATTTTGAATCACCCTTAATAGTTTAATATTTTTTCCCATCAGGTAATTTCAGTTTTCAAGCTCTGAAAGGGGATTTTTACACAACGTGTAGGTTCTGGCAAAAATTTCTACAGATCACTACAGCCACCTCTGCATACCGATTCTATGCACCACCATTGGCAAATACCAACAGCAGGCAATAAAACTAGATATAAGTGATTCTGAGGAATATATTACAGTGGTAGATTCATGCACTAACTGAAAAAAAAAAGAGTTGGAATACCAGACCTTTTTTTTTTGGTGTGTGTATGAAGTAATCTTAGAATTGACTAGCAAAATATTTAGACATTTTGTGACCAAAAATGAGGAAGAGAATAAGGTAATGAAGACACTGAAGGATCATTTGGAAAAATTCAGTGTAACATTTTCAGTAAAGTATTATCAGGTTTAGTTTTTTCACAAGATCTCTAATATCTGTCCTACTTTTTTGGATAAGATACTGTAGCAGACTCTAGGTTGGCTCAACGGTGTGAAGTTATCCTATTGAGCAGACAGATAGTGGGATAGTTGCTCGTACCATTTAGCAGCATAATCTGCAAATAATCTGTGGAAGCCAGTGGGACTTTTCATGTATTTTAAATAAGTGCTTCTGTAAAGTTCTGGCTTTGCCCAGGAATGGTTATTTTATTTGTTATCTGAATGCAGCAACTTTGAATTTGTTCAGCATAATGAAACAGCATCCCCTATGCACAAATGTCGGAAGACATTTGGACCATGGCTGCACAAAGTGATGGTTTGTGGTGTTTAGATTCTTTTTAGCCAGAATTCCAACATGCCAACATTTTTGTAAACACCACTCATGTCATCATGGTATATCCAAAGCTACCACCAACTAGCCAGGCAGCTTTCACTGCAAGTTTTTCACGTATTATCCTTCTGCACTCCATTTCTAAAGTCTCATCTCCCTTGTCCATAGCCAAAAGCTACTAACTTGGAACAAAGTTCAATCAAGACCCAAACATAATGAAGAAGGCGAAATCACAAAAGATGGAGATAATGGCTGCAGCTGCCGCTGTGGATCCTTTTGCCACAGGCTCTGAAAGTCTGGAAAATTAATCAAAGTTCAATCAAGGATGTATGATATTGCGGCTGCTGCAGCAGCAGTGTCTGGTGTCACCTGGGAGCTGTCCATTAAAAACAGCTCCCTGCAAACCATCCCAGTATCGACGTGCTATCCCGGCTGAAGGGGTAGTCAGATGCTACTCCAGGACATTGCTATACCTTCTGCTTTCACTCCTGGGTAAACTTCAAAAGTTCAACATGTATCTTAGGCATAAAAAGAACCAGCACATGTCTGGAGTAAGTTAACTTAAAGAGGCATTTTTAAAGGAATCTGGTAAGCGGAAGATGGGTGACCCTTTCCAGGAAGGTTTCTTGGACTGTCACCGTAAAATAGAAACTGAGATTTCTTCCTCCTAATCAATAAGGACGGGATATAAGTGGGAAAATATAACAGAGTAATTATTTTTTCTAAAGCATAAAGTTGTAAGAAAAGTCTTCAGCAGGGTGGGAGGGCTGGTAAATATGCCTCCATAATGAACGTTGGTTGTCCTAGTAGTAATAGTATTTTAGGTATGGTTGTTAAACTCAACCATTTCTTCAGAAATTTGTAGGTTATGAGCTTGGAAAAAGTATTTCTCGGATAAAGTCTAGTAATTTTTTTTGCAAAAATTCTTCATCCAAAAATTCATTGAATAATACAGAATGTTTGTTTTGTATTTCATTTCCTGGGAAAAAAATGTCCTATAACTGGTGTGATGTTTATGATTAATACTTGACAACACTTGTAGGCAGGGAAAATTCATCTTTCATTTTATCAGTCTGCCACTGAGACATGTCCTAGTCATCTTTCTAATACTCTTTAACACTCCCATGAAACAAAGCAAAATTGCCACCACTGGTATTAACTGCGATGTTACTCATCGGTTATTATATGCCATAGTTTAAATGGTTGAAAACCACTACCTGGTATTAAAGAACAAGAAGGACAGAAAAAAGAAAACCAAACCCACAACCAAGAGCAAGAAAAATGCTGGAGGCTGTGAAAATAAATACAAAACTGCATACTGTCAGTGAAGTATCTGCTGTATTGGTAGGACTCAATCATCTTTGGGGAAAAAACCCAACAGCGTTACTGTTTTAGGTATTATACTGCCAACTCTCCTTCTCTTTAACCATGTGAATGTGAGTGGCTACCAGTTTTATGGCAGTCTTTTTATTCTGACACACCTCTGGCCCGATGTCACACCCTTTGGCCCAGGGGCACAAATGTGGTTCCTGACTATTCCTCTTATGACAACACGAGGCCTCTGAATTCTGTCTCGGCCCTTTCAATCAGATACTGTAAACACGTCTGTCTCCTCATTGTATTTCTGCCTGGTTCATCAGTATATCTTAACTGAAATTACTGGTGTTCTTTTGATAAACCATTAGTGTTAGGAAGGGGGTTGAATTTTTTTCTTAATTACTAAATCTCAGTGACAGACAAAATCTACCTGTTAAAACTTGTGTTGTAATTTGAGGATTAAATCCTGCACCTCTGAGAAACATCAGTATCAAAACTTATTTGCTCTGAAAGCCTTAACATTGTTAGGAGCTGCTGTCTGACAATATGGATTTCTTAATAATAGAGTTAGCAATTAAATGTTTTAAACTCCTTGCAGGACTTGGAATATGAGAGTACAGTCAGAAATGTGCAGAAAGGGGAATGTGTAGCCAGTACAGCTCTCACTTAAATCCATGGCACAGAAAGACTTCAACTCCCATTATTGTGTGCTTATTAGATAAGAAGAAAAAATCACATTTCCCTTGATAACACCTTTCTCATCTTGCCGAAAGGTTTACAGGTTCATATTCTCTGCTATCACTTTTGTGCAAGCCCACCCGAAACAAGACTGACTACGCAGAGAAAAATGGGCCAAGCTGCCAAGAGCACTTGGGTATCTCATCCTTGCTGCAGCATTCCCACTCCACTCATTGGAGCAATATTTCTGATTGGGTAGGGGTCTCATACAGATGGCATTGATATATGACAAAAAGATAATGTCTTTTGTCATCCATTTAGATGGAAGCTGTATACTTCATTGCAGTTAAAAGAAAATTTAGAAAAATAGAGAACCAATGGGTAAGCCACTTTTCTTTCTCACAGCCCAGAGTAGAAGACAGGGGAGCAAAAATGTACTTTAGCATTTACCTAAAACTGTTACGATTCAGGTAAGTCACTTAAATATGCTTAGTTTGGATGGCAATGTGTTGTAATTTACATTTTTCTAACAACGTTTCCAATCTTGGTATTCACTGCATTTATATACAAAATGTTTCTATTTCTCTGTTTGTAAATAAATATATTACTAGGGGTTACACAACTTCCAAGCTATTACTTTTCTATCCTTTTCTAGCCTATTTCTGGGCTTTAGTTACAAATATGGATTTGGATTATGAAGCCCTCTTCTTCTTGAAGTTCAAATTTTGTGGAGGTTGATCTGCTTTACAAAACATTTTAAAGATTATAATGTCATTAAGTTCTTTCTAATTTCTTTTGCTGTACTCTTTGGTAGCATACATTGAAATCCCAGTATAAAAAGCTACTAAGCAAGAAGGTGAAAGGTAACGTATTTAGTGTAACGTTATGAACTGGCAAAAAGACAGAGAGCAAACAATAGGAACAACCAGTGAGTTTGCAAATGGGTAATAGTTTAGCTGGATGCTCCAGGCTTCATATTGGGTCAGATGGTGTTTATTAAAAAGCTTGCGAGGGTGGAGAGAGTGCAGGAGGAACGCTGCTTGCAGAGAAGATACACTTTTTAGGCTGATTAAACCTCTGAATTTTAAGGCTCTCCAAAAGGGTCTAATAAACCTACCCATACTTAAAGAGCAGATAAAACTGTTCAAAAATGCATGCTGAAAAAAGGTAATATGGAGGGCTTTTTAAATGCCGTCAGGTCCTGGAATGAAATTGTAAACATTCAACAGAAAGGCCCAGTGTATGAACTCATGAACATGGCATATATGAAGTTTACTGCTTTCATCAGGAGAGAGAAAATGCTGTATTTATCTGTTTGTCATCATGTAGATGCTAAGAGTTGTGTGTCTCTTTTTCTAAGTGCATACCAGCATTAAAGGGAGGAAATAAAATGCTAGAAAGCAAAAGAATGGAATAGAGTAATTTTAAAATATGTTAATGCTATCAAAAAGAGTGGTGGAACAATGTATCCCTTCCTAAGACACCTCTAAAATGATGTAAGCAAAGAACAAAGAATGAAAACTGGAGAAATCAAAATACACAATTATAGAAATAATTGGAAACAGGGGAAGAGCCTGGTTGGAGGATCATCAACAGGACCACCTCAGTTAACAAAGAATTTAATAAGACATGACATGAACAAATGTAGTGATTAGCGTAGAGAAGCTGAACCAAGTCTTTTGGTTTATTCTGTTTCACATTTTAAAACAACATGTTTTAAAACAAGTATATTTAAAAGCTTTTCCTGTGCAATACATAATTCAGCAATGATATATAAATATGGTACCATTCATGCTGAGAAATTGGCCTTGAAAAAGGATGTAACTTAAAAAACCAAACTACGTTAGAGGGCGAACCATTACAGAATCAAATGTTTCAAGGACAAATACATCGTAGCATAAAGCAATAATTAATAAATATTAAAAAGAAACTTACAAAAAGACCTGCCTGAATAGTAATTGTCAAGCAGGGCTTTTTCATCCTGGTGACTGTTTCAGTGGAGAGGCTCTGCTTCATGGGGATGGATCAGTGTTACAGTTTGCTAATGGTGATGTCTTTCTGGGGCTGCCATATACACTGTTTCACATATTAGCATTTTGTTATGGCCAGTGCTCACTTCACTCCTATTTTGAGCGACAGAACAAAAGTGATGCAGTGAACAGTTAGATGGAAATTAGTGCTGAAGCAGGGGTGCAAACACAGATAGTATTAAATAAAATCTTATTTTTATTGGATTTTTAATTGCACTGAAGGGGATGTAAATAGCAAGACACAGATCAATCTCTGAACACTGATTAAACTGTTACTAGAAAAATGTTTTGGACACTTTATAGTTCAGTATTATCTGCTTGGGTCACCTCACAAAATCAGCCTACCTGGAAATCTTGAACAAGAGATTTGGGTTTCTCTGTTGCTTAGATGAGAACTGGAGTACCCTACCTGACCTTCTACAGTTTTTAAGAAACTTTATCAAGTACTTTATGGCTTTACCAGGCCTATTTATAGTTTGACCAGTGCCCAAAACCTATGCTGCAGCACACTGAGTTTAAAATTATTTTCATCTACATGTGCAAAAGTTTGTTAAATTTTAAAAAACACCAAGCTTGCAAGTTGTTTGAAATCCACAACTGTCTTTATGTCTTGCTGACAAGACCTCAGGTCCCTCTGTTTTTTAATGTCTGTTTCCTTTTTCTGTTCCTACCTCCCCCAAATCTTGTGTCCCTTCAGTCCTGGGCAGCAATTCCATCTCCTGTTGGCTTTTCTCCCTGAAAGGTGACTTGGTGCCCCATCTGTATGATCGCAGGGCTGACCATTACTTTACGTGTCTTCCTAGAGGTGAAATGTTTAATCCACACATCTCTCCAAGGCAATAAATGAGCAGAGCATCAAATTAGCACTAAGATCTTCTCCAGCACTGATGTAAGTAAGAGGGACAGAGCATATTATGTGTTTGCAATTTAGGCCAAGGAGGCATGACACAGGTTAATGCCGTTTCGCAGCTAACTCTGGTCGAACCAGCTTGAAGCAGGCAGCCTGGGGCTGGGGAAGTTACATGCCCGTTTGCCTAAAAAGTGCAGCAGCAAAGACCAAACTTATTCCGAATGTTTAATCGGTGCTTGATTAGTTTCTTCATATTCTTTTTAGAACTTTTTTTTTTTTCTTTTTTGGAATCAAACACTAAATTTCAAGGTCATGGTTGAAATTTAAGTCAGGAGAAATCTTTTCCTGGCGATTATATTGGACTTTTGGGCTGTATCACACTGGCTTAATTGTAGTGTTTCTCTAGTATTAATACCCTTTTTTTTTCCCAAGCATCTGAGACAGTAAAATCAGCGAGTTTTTATTTATAGTCAATTCCCTGTGTTGAAGCTCTTAAAAACTATGAATACTCTTGTATTTGGTTAAGTAGTTTTTAGCACTTCACATCCCCTTATATTCATGCTGCTCTGAACACACAGCGAAGAAGAAACAGGCTGGGGCAGGTGGGAGAAGAGAGCAGCTTTCCTTGGGCTGCGTTGTTACGCCATGAATATAGGTATTTACATTGTGACTTACATGGAATTCAGACCTGGGGACCCCTTTCCTTTGCCCTCAGCAATGTCCCTGAGAACACAGTAAGGTGCCATGGTTTCCTCAAGGAGCTTACAACTGAAATAAATTAAAAAAAAAAAAAAAATCAGGACCAAGAAAGCAGAGATCAGAACTGAAATAACTTGCTTGAGGTCAAATAACAACTGGGTGGCAGAGCCCCAGATGAAGGCAAGACCTCTGGCTCAAGACTGGTGCCTCATCCCCGTGCCTGTTTCTTTCCACAAAAAGCTGTTCTCCCATTAGCTTTTGCTGTTGGAAGAAGAGTTCTGGGAGTCACCCTCTGGTTTCCATTTTGGTCATTCTTCAAGAGACATCTTGATAACTGTTCTGTACAAGCAAGCTTGTATTACGAATCCTCTAAAATTGCTGGAAATGCTCTTAATGTGCCAGTATTTCTTTAAAAGTTGACCTGTAGGTACAAACTGTGCCTTGCACATGTCACTTTATGCTAGAGATCATTGGATTTTACTAAAAGCTGCACAGATAGTAAAATGCTGAGAAATTGCTAATCAGTAATAGTGAATAGTTTAAAAAGAGCAAGGCATGAATGTGTTCCCATAAAATATTCATTAAAAAAATCTTGAATAATGAAAATAACGCTTAAAATAAAAGACTGTTAGTAGATAATTAATTAAGAAAAAAGTAAATTGGTCTTAAATTGTTTGCTATGGATAGTTAGCCCATTTAATAAGAATTACCATCTTGCAGGCAAATGGCAGATAGCTAGTAAATAGGTTTTTCCTGGGAACTGGCTAGAGGGGAGAGCAGCTCTCCACACACCTAGGTTTTAGTCACTTATCATTTTGAAGTCAATTCAGAGCTTCTGGCAGTTTATGTAATCTTAAGCCACTCTTCCCACTTTTGTTGCAGAATTCTCAATCAGGTACAGGCCTTTTTAGTTACATTGCTGCCTATTTCATTAAGAAGGAAATATGATTTTAGTAACAAGGTGTGCCTTTGGCTTTGAGTTATCATGAGAGAGCAGTTAGGTTTTGTCCTCATCACAGAACATAGGCTTTTAAAACACTACTGTTAAGAATCACCTCAAATAGCATGATGTGGGCCGTGAGTTCTCGAGCGCTTTTGCCTCCAGTTCCAAGACTGCTGATAATCCACGTGTAAGTGTCCTGGGTGCCCAAGAGAGAAGTGCCCTGGCATGTTGCAGGGGCAGAGGTGGCGCTGGAGCCCCCACGTAGAGCTCTGCTGGGGAAGGACCAAGCTGCTACCAGTGGTTGACTCTTCTCACGCTTTAGTGGGTTTTGGCAGAAGTATCTGGCAGACCATGCTGTGAAACTAAATCCCCATCTCTGGTTTTCCGCCTTGTTCAATAGCTCAGTGGGAGAAATAAAGTGTAGGGTGGAGAAACCTAGGGTTTTAGGGAAAGTGTATCCTTTGTGTAGTGCTCTATGGGACTGGGTTCTGGTATCGCATCGGCTTTATGCTGGCCTGCCATTGCTACTGCTGTGGAGTTAACATTAACTGTACTCCAGTATTTAGTAAAATGTAAACTATGTTCCCTCCTTAAGCTTTGTGCATATATCTAGCAAATAGTAAATAGGATTAGAAGCAGACAACAAACTAACCAACAATAATAATATGTTAGCTGTCTTCTCCCTACAGCCATCTTATTTCCTGCTGCCTTTCCTATGGGATTACAGGAATTCATCTGGTCAAATATTATCCTGGTATGTTCCTACAAGGATTCCCACTGAGTTCAATGCAACTGGCTCATGCCTATCCCTGGGCGTAGTACAGTGTACTCCTGGGTTAGAAGAATGCCAAGAAATTATCTACAGGCGGCAAAAGTAGAGTAGAGAGGAAGAGAGGAGTGCTTTGTTTGGGATTTTGTTTGTTGTTTTGTTTGTTTTTTTTTAAATAGGTGAGAAATGACTGTGACAAAAATCCTGCTCTAACTCATGAATGCAACCCAACACCTGAATAACTGAAAACAGATTTTGGCCCAATTACTGGAAAGTAATTCTTCTCCTGTCTTTATGACCTGTGCTTATGTTAATAGGAAGCTTCAACTTCATAAAAAGAAATAAAATTCAGCCCTAACTTAAAATTAAGTTGATAGGGGAAATGTTTTAACTTTAAAAAATACACACCCTGCTCGGTGAACCTTTGAGACCTGCAAATGTTTAAAAAGAAGAAAAAAAAAGTACCACAGCAGCTGCAATTTGAACAACAACACTGACGCTAAAAATAAGTAATTTTAATCCTAAGTACCTCGTAGCTTATTTGCAGATAGTTGTACACTCTGAGAAGGAAAAAAAAATCCTGGTAATAGGCCTTAGGTCAGCTGCATTGATTTAATGCATTACTTAGGCTGCCAGAGCAGAGGTAGAATCTCCTCGCACTGCATTAGGAGCGCCTCAAGCCTCTGTGACTCCTTTTGATCAAATCTCTGTGAAAGATGAGTGTCATGCCCTCTTCGAGCCAGCTGTGAGGGGACTGCCCTGCGACTGGAGGAGCACGCTGGAGCACAGCACTGCGGGGCAGCGAGGTGAGAGCTGGCTGCAGAGGTGAGAGGCAGACACAACTTCGTACTGTAGGTCTGGAGAACACCAAGGGGGAGGATCTTATTTCACTCCCCTGTGCACAGCCTGAGCATACATCAGACCTTGAGGTGCTCAGAGTCAGACAAGAGTAAAGAGGCGTGTGATGGTTCTGCCTTAGTACTTGTACAGGCAGGAGTGTTTCCAGTACTTCTTTGTACAACTCACTGAGGGAATGGGAAACTGTTTTATAGCTCTGGAAACATAAGCACAGTAAGAATGTCTGAGGTAAGGAAAGTTCTTTGCAGTTCTATATGAATGTGTATTTTTACTGTGCAACTTTTACTCGTGGTTATGCACTGTGGAGATATAAAAAAATCTTGTAATGGTGTTGTTTTGGGTAATGAACAATGGAGATGAGAGCTGTGGGGAGATGTACTCTCCATTTCTTAATTACAGAAGGATACTGTGAAAGTAGAAAACTAGTTTATGTAAAAAATCCTGGGTTTTTCTGCCGTGCACTGTAAACAACTGTATGACTTCTCTGTTCTACAGTAAGTAATGCAGAATTGCAGGCTGATTATAATAAGCAGAGCCATCACTTGTGTAATTGTTTTCCAATTGAAGTAGTAGCATGTAAATCATAAATACTTGACAATGCTTAATTGTACAAGTCCTCAATATACATTAATAGCAATAAAATCTGTGATTTGTGACTCGGATGTGTTCTGAGTCAAGTGCTTTAAGCAGATACATTATCATTATCATGACGTATAAATGCATTGGAGAGCAGACAACAATGTAATTTCACTACAAAGTTCTTTAGAAATTACCACTAAAGTGGAATCTAATGTATGCCCTTTATATACAATTTATTGTTGACTATTGAGCATCCAGAAAATAAGGTCAGTAATTCTTAGGATCAGTCTGTTTGTATTTCGGGGGGGCTGAGTGGGGGCAGGGAGAGCGTGTGTGTGTGTATGGGGGGGGTTGTCTGTTTTTTTAAATATATTGCGCTAATTAAGAGGTTAAATGCATCAGAATACAAGACGCTTATTTAATTTATTTTGATTTTTTTTTCATCACATAGAAAAATAAACATGGCTTAATTGTCAGCTCATACATAATGAGGTTTTGTTAGATGTGTTTAAGATACAGCATTTTACTTTCTGGTTTATTAATTGGCCAAATACTTCCAGACCTCTGTGTAATGAATCCTTGCTTTAAAAATAAGGAGAGGGCAGATCGCTAACTCAAGGGAGGGCTACTGATACACACAGGCTGTGGTTTATCCTTTTGTAAAATCCTATGGATACAAGGTGACACTATTATTTTTTTCTCCCTCTCTCTTTTTTTTTTATTTTTTTTTTTATTTATGTTTTTCAGTTTGAATAACCTGTGAGCCAGGCAATATTCTGATATTTTGGGTATGTGGGAGGAAGCAAATGAAATTAACTGGTTTTGTTTTAATCTGAAACAAACCATTGTTTGAAAGGCATTTAGCAGTCAATTTTCACGTCTGATCTGAAGTTGGAGTTTATTGTGCTGATTTAGTCGAGATTGTTGTTCAAGCGATTTCTATATAAATTTTTGTAATTCATGTAACTACTTGGCTTCTTGAACCTCGGGAGCTGATTGTTTGTCTTATCTTTTGGTGAGCTAACTCTGCGTTATGTTGCAAAACCTTGAGGCATGTTGTGTTTCTTCGTGTTCCTGCAGTCTGCAAGTGAAGTCAGCTTCATTAGTTTCATGATGGCACATCAGTGCATGGCTGGTGTTGCCGCTTCCTTCAAGCTACTCCTGGAGCATGATCTGGGCTGCCTTGGTTTGGATAAGCTTGTAAGGATTTGTCAGCCAGATGTGACAAGATTGTCAAGAGGCAAGTAAAGAAGGAGATCTGATATTAATCAGTGCATAGCTTGGAGCCAAACTTTCTCAAATGCAGTGTAGTAACATGTTCTTCTCATTTACTGCTTCTCTTTGTGGCTATAGAACTGCCACTGTCTGAGTTTGACGGTTAAAAGGGATGCCAGCTAATAGTCTTTAATTGTAAGGATACAATTCTAGGTGGGAAAAGATCATATGTTTCTATTTTTGACATCCTTTTGGAAAATACAGTTCTGTTTACTGCAGTTTGCTGAAAAATATGCAAGCGTTACATTAGACAAGAGTCTGTTTCTCTCCTTTGGTTTTAAACTACTCAAATTGTGGCTGAGCTCTCAGTGCTGGAGAGAGGGAGGTGGGGAGCCCCTCTCCACTCCAGGTCATGGTCCAAAGTAGAACTAGCATTATTTTTAACTACTAACAATAGTGCCTGTTGGTTTTCTTTGTTCTAGTGATTAGAACAACATACACTGAAGAATACCTTTTTTTATTTCTTTTATAGAAAAGGGGGAAAAGCAGAGACTTTCAAATAGCGTATCATGTATATTTCACTAGATCTATTTACCATTATTTGTTTAACGTTAATAAGTTTTCATTATAAGCAGTATAATTGCACATTTTTCTTTGAATTAAACTGGAGGTTTTAGTAGTGTGCAGCTTAATCAGACTTTTATTTAACAATAGGTGAAAAGGTAAAAAGTAACTAATGTTACAGAAAATACATTTGTGTTAGACTTCAGGATTTTTGCTTGATTGATTTTATAAGGTAATTATTCTATTTATTCTTTTAACTATGGAACCATCTCAACCTATTTAGAACCCTAAAAATAATGGTGTCTGCAAACATATCCAAACCAGCAGGAGAGCTTCACAGAAGCAGAAAAAATTATTACAAATGTTGGTCAACTTCATGGGCTTTGTTATTGCCGAGATGAAATTCTGCCTACTTAGGCTGCAAAAGTGTTTGGCCTTTTGATACCAAATGTCTTGACTTCCAGGTTTCGAGCTTGTGATACTGTTGAAAAATCTGTTCCAGTGTTGAGCGTGTCGCTCCATTTCCAATCAAACAAGCCAGTGATTTATTGTCCTTTCAATAATAAAGACTTCATTACTATAATACTAAATATGCCAGTGAGAAGAACAGAAATGCTCCTATTTTATTGTAGTTTACAGCTTTTGCTGCTACACAATGGTGTTTTTAAAAAAATCTTTGGTGTGATTTGGCATTTGATAAAATTTTTCATACTGATTTGAGCTAAAATTTAGGTATGGAATTTGAAGTTGTTATTCCAGCAAAACATCCACCGAATGCAGGGAAGAAAAATTACTTGTTTGGCCCTTTGGGTCATCTCCTGCCCATCCTGGCTTCACAGGAACTCTCATTGCTCCAGTGCATGGGACAGCCAGTAGTTTTTGTCTTAGCAAATGCTACAGCTGATGTTTTACAGCAAGTGTCACTGTCTTTCTTCTTTTCAGTTCATATTTCTTACTTCTTTATTGCCTGAAATTTCAATATTCAGACTCAAAAAAAAAATGTTATTGAGGGAATGAGGAAAAGTGAAAATTTTTAATAGACTTGAGTCATTTTAGAATAAAGAACATTGGCATTTTCATTCCACACTTTAAAATCATAGTAGGGTTGTTTCTTAAACCATCAACTTTTTACTTCAAATTTAAAATGTAGCTGATTATCAGTCAGAAACGGCTGTTTTTTCATATGAAAGTACCTATTTAAAGTGATGTCTGAAAGCCATTTAAAATTTCCTCACCTGTGTTCAATAAAAAGGAATACTAGGTTTTAAATTGTGAAATTACCAATGGTACTGCACTGTTGCATAAAATATTGGGTAACTGTAGGACCACAGATACTATCATGTGTATGTGTTCAAATACTCTTTGGGTTTAAAATTTACGAAATTGCGTTAAATGAAATTGTGTAACACTAAATATTTCAGAGTGCTATTAGTTTTCTTTTATTCTTTAATCTATATCTCACTCTGTAATAGGAAAAAAGGAAAAAATTTAAACATGCATATTTTATGGCTTGGAGACTTAAGCAACGGTGTTACAAGCTAAAGAAGTTAGGATTGTCTGAAACATGAACTCATCCACATTGAGCACATGTAACATTTTATAAACTAGGTAAAGAGTTAAAGGCATAATTTAGTGGGTTTACATATTTTAAAGGGCTTGCAGTTGACTTTATTAATAATTTTTAATTTCTCTGATACTTGCACATTTATGTTTATAACATTTCTTGCTAATGTAGGGCTTGGAGTTAAGTAAGTAATTAGACTTTAGTTCATGGATAGATCTCTAGTTTCAGAATATAACGTGGTATGCAGAGCATGTCAGTATGGGAAAATAGTATCTGTGCAATTTATTTGCTAGATTAAGTAGCATCTAGTGCTTTATCATAAGAAATTTCACACCATTTCTCTCCAGGGACTTAACCTTACCTCCAAAGCCAGTTTTTCTCATCAGTATGCAGCACTCTGTTACTCATTTTTGAAATGCACTAGTAAGAATTTTTCCTGTAAATTTATTAAAAAGGGAAAATACTTCAATATCTTCTGATAGACACTGCTTAACACTCAGCACAATGTAAGGGTTTCTGACCTACATGGGCTAGGGCAGGTATGCCATGGGAACTGCAGCCTTGTCATTCGTTTCAGAATCAAAAGTAAATAAAAACTGTAAGATAATGATAATGTGTCATTTTTCATTTTTCAATTTGCATTTCTTGTTTTCTTTTCCAAACCAAATGGTAAAAGAGGATCTACATACCTTCCTGTTTGACCAAGCTGTCTGTCAGCACACACCTGTTGTTAACAAGTGAGATTAATTGCAGTGTAAGCCAATGTATCTACAAGCACGTTGCTGAACAGCAATGTTAACTTTTACTGTCCAGTGCTTTTTTGTTTAAAAGAGCAGCAGTCTGAGTGTGTGTGCTCAAACGCACACCCGCGCGCACACACACACGCACATTCTTTTCTCTTTATAATTATTTTGACAGTGCCATTAACAAGAGTTGCCCTAAGGGGCCCTTTAGGGTAAGTGACATGCATGAGGAGTGATTTTCATCCCACAAGTTATGCTGTGATTAAAGTTTGGCCTTGTAGCACGCTGCTTTTCTCAGCAACGGCTGCCTTCTGCTTCCTCGCCCAGCTGCCTGGCTCGGGACTGCCCAGAGCCCCTCTCCATTCGCTGTGAAAGCTGCCGCTGAGCCCGCATTTGCTCTAGGGTTGAGAATCTGTATTTAGTTTATTCTCTTATCTCTGCTCCTCGGTCTCAGGACTGTTCTCAGTTAGAAAAAACTTTTTTAACAGAGTGGCGACGTGTGGGCTCGTAGCCCATAATTTGGTAGCCAGCTAAAACTGTCTTTTAAATCCACAAGCATGGTTGATTTGACGGGGTGGTGCCATCATGTGAAGGTATTACCTAATTTCAATTCCATCTTACTGAGCTTTTTCAATCCAATACCCCACCCCCACCCCTCACTTTTTGGCTGGTTTTGAGGATGTTTTAATCAATTATTACAAGAATAATTAAGCATTTTCAGCTCTGGGTGCTCAACTGTGCCGAGAGGAGAGAGATTTGGTCAAATTCTAGGCCAAAATTTGCTTTGCTGAGCCCTGCTGAGGGAGAGGGTAATGGGGTAATACAACTTGCTGCAGGATCTGGGTTGTAAATACTCTGCTTACGTGTGTTCTCAGCCTGTGGCTGTTTAAAAGGAGGTCAGGTTTTGGTATCTGACCCCAAATAAACAATATGAATATATACATAAGGATCCAGATAATTAATGGGATGTATTCTGTGGTCTTATCTAGAAAACGTATTCAACTTGTGGCCATTGTGTTCTTTCAGGAGTAAAAATCATAACACAATTTCCCTGCAGAGAAAGGGATAAGTGGGAGTTGAGTGGTATCAGCACCAGCCAAAATTCTTAGCACAATAGGTGTTAAGTTAAACTCCCAAATGTGTGTTTGGGCACTGAAACAAAAGCTTTTTGTCTGGATTTTTCAAAGGTTCTTGCACCTCCTGGGCCTGGTAGGAGCGTACATGCTTGTTGCATACAAAAACCAGCCCAGTTATTGAGGAGCCATGGTGGATTTAGGAACTGGGTTGTGAGCGTAACTTCATGTTTAGTGTCTCTGTAAAAGGCAAGTTGTGGCCTATCTCCAGCTTTCCCACCTCTCTCCTACTTGGTCTCCTAAGCAGGAGACAAGAATTTTGCTAGCTTATTTTACTAATAAGCAGTTTGTCAAATGAATCATCCAGGGCTGGCATTTTAAACATGCCTGTTAATGGAGAAGGTTGGAGCTACTTGGTCAGTGCTGTTTACTCTGTCACATCTGTGTGCAACTTCTCAACTTAATTAAAAGTTCAAAATACGGGACTGCTTTTTGCATGCAATAGTTTATCAGATTGTTTTCTGGATACAACAAGCTACAAGGCTTGTTTGTTTCTCATGAAAGATGTTTGTTGTTACTTATTATGTTTATTAAATAACTTAATGGCAGCTGTTACTTTGTAAGAAAAATCTTTGATAAGACTGTGGAAATAGTGTGCGCAGCGTTCAGTGTGTTATAATTGGAAATCTTATGAGGACTTGTTTTAATAATTTTATATCATTATTTATTTTAGTCTTAAGTATTTTTGAACTTTAGTATAAAAGCAGCAGCACTTGCAACAACCAAATGTGCTTGAGTAGACATAAATGTAGATGAAAGGAAATCCCTTTGTTTCAAGGGCTAAGGCTGTCAGAGGCAGGCAGTGTATGTATGCTATAGGTGGTGTCTAACTTATCAGTACAGCTTTGACCTCAGCCATAACGTGGGAGTCTTAAACACGTGACAGAAGAAAACACCACAGTGCTGAGCTGAACATGTGGAACACGTGCAAGTTGTGGCATGGGCCAAGTCTATTTTCTGCAGAGTGACTCTTAAATTGGCCTCAACGTCAGACCTGTGCATATGTAAGTGCATTTCAGTGCGCTATTGCTTGGTGTCTCTCTTTTCCCTGTTCCATGTGTTCTCCCAGCTCTACCTGCAGGCAGTGAGGGGTTTTCATGTTCCACCCATGAAACTACTTGCAGGCATCCCCTTTCCTCTTTGAAGTGAGCATGTCAGGAAGAAGAAAATGGCCCAGAGCCTTTCCATGAAGATGCTGTAGGGGCCCTCCTGAAGTTCTCTACAGGCAGATGGAATTCATAGCCTTGGAATATGTTGGAACTCTCAAGGAACAATAGAGATATACGATGCTTAATCTAAACTCTAAGAGATACAGTATCAACCTGCAGTTCAGGTTTAATCATTGAGCTGTATCTTCAACAAATACTCACACCATCCAGAGCAGCCCGACACCATTTGTGATTGTGCTTGGAATGTACTAGAAAATATTTTAGTTCCAATAAACTGCAGGGAACTCAACAGAGTATCAAAAACTAAAGTATGTGTTTAGGAAGAACAGACAGAACGGCTAACTAACTACTGTACAGTGGAGAGGGCAGATGCAAACATACATGGGATAGCTGAAAATAAGCCAAATATTATTAGTGTGATACAGATCAGCACAGCTGGGTTGTGATACAGTGAAAGTAAGGTGGACAAAATATAAATTGAGAACTTGTTTTAAATCATGACAAAACTGACAGATGGTATTATTTATCAGTGGAATATATCCCTTGGGGAAATGGCCAAAGTTGCCTGACAAAAAATGGACAAAGCAAAGCTTTGCTCATTCTATGATGTGGAAAACAGGACATTGACAGAGATGCTTAAGGTTTTTTTAATTTGTCTCTGCTTTCAGTGGTTGTTCAAAAGATAGTAATCAAATGTGATGAAAAAGGAAGGCTTACTTAAACTTAGCAACCACAAGAAACCTGGTGGATAACAGTTAAAACAGGAAAGAAAACAAATTGGACAGGAAGGAAACTTGAATAGTTACTGTTTTCTTTTTACTGAAAGATGCACATAGATTTGGATTTGTCCTTTGATTTAGCTGGGAATGTACTTTTAGAGATGATTAATGTATTCGTCTCTTTACTTCCCCTACAAAACTTTTACAAAGTGCAAGCAAGAAAATATTACCAAATAACCTGACATATAGAAATGAAATGAAACATGGGACATAAGCCAAAAAGAGAGCTTAATTTCTGTGGATTATTCTTAATATGTGGGAAAAATTTTACCTAGGAAGTAAAAAAAATCTTTCATGTTTTAGCTGATTGGCAGGCTAAAATAGTCCTACTACTTTACAAATTGATCTTCCCCTGTTATACATCTTGCCTCTTTGTCTACAACTGTTCTCTCTGAGAAGCCTGTTTTGCAGACATGGGACGGGGCCCAGTTCTTTCCTATAGGATATGTGCACACTGAAATACATACCTTGGAGGGTTCCTTATATTCAGTGGGATTACTTTTTCTGGTAAATGAAGGTGAGATGGCCATAGGAGATATCGCTTGGTACTAGCAGTCCTCAATACAGGACACGAAAAGTGGGATCTGTTGTATCTCACCTAATGAAAGTTTCTCTTGCACATTATGTTCATGTAACTCCTATTTCTTCTTCAAACTTGCTTTTTAAACTGATAATAATTTTAATCCCTGCTTGCAAAAGGTGTTCCTGTGACGTGGCATCCTTAACATCGTGTTGTCAGCATTCCACACGGCAGAGCAGCGAAGCTCTTGTGATCTTTATGTGATGGCAGCAGCTTCAAGAAATGCAGTTTCTAAAGTGAGGGGTAGCTTTGTGCAAAGAAGACAAGGGCTTCTCTTGGATGCCAGAAACAAGTGTGGGTGCTGACCTCTGTGTTACTGATGCTAAATACTACCAGGGTGACCTGGAACTTGCTCTTCCATTTTACTGGTGCCTGCACTTGCAACTCTCGCTGCCTGCAGGGAGACAGACCAGATTTCTAGCATGAGCAGAGATCTCTAACTCCGTCCTGACAGGATCTTCAATATTTACTCACTTTTTCATTTATTTCCCCACCCAAAGTGCTGTCAAACTAGAATCCACTTAAAACGAATGAGATTTGATATAGTTACACTGTGCTTCTCTTGCTGTGTTGTTTTAACCTGCTGTTAGTACATTGCAAGTGAGCATCAGTCCCAAAAGACTTCAGAAGAGTGTAGATGATCTCAAACTTGCTTTACGAAACAAAGCCTGATTATATACCCAGGATCAGAATGAACTTGTCCCATTAGCTTGTGCTTTTCTTTAGCTGTGAAGGCTGCAAGTGGGCTGCAAAGAAATGTTCAGTAACTTTTGAAACATAATCGAAGCCACATCAATATCTGGCAAAAAAGATGTCAGCAGTCGTGACTTTCAGGCAACAGATGTTAGCATTTCTTTTTCAGTGATTAGTAGTTGGATGTTTTTCAGTGGACAGTTTCACATTTCATCTGTCTCTCTTGTAATGCAGAATCATTTATATAAAAAAATCCAATGTTCAAATTTCCCCAGTCATGCTGGTAAAACCACAGAAAATTTTGATCAGAATTTTCAGCTCTATTTTTTAAAAAAAGGAAGAAAGTGTTGCTGATAATGGATTTGGAAAGATCCATTTGTGAGGAAGCGAGTGACTGGAAAGCAATAACAAGATCCTTGAGGATAGCATAAGATTTATTTTTTTTTTTAAATCTGCCCTATGTTTCTGGAAAATGAAACTAAATAATAGACCTGAATTAAAGGATTGCACTTATAAAAATTTCCACTTTAATTTCCAACTGCATTTCCAATCCTTTAATTATGATTTTGAAGCTTTACATGTATGCAATATACAAAGTTATTCCTTTGTTCTGTAGAATGAAATTGTGTGTATGTTCCACTTGTTGGGAAAATAAAGCTTATTAAAAGACTTGATATAATTACAGTACCTTAGAATAGGCACAGTAAGGATACTAGGATTAAGAGGCAAAAGACAAGCATATTAATCTCATGAAGTTTTGCTAAGTTTCTCTTCATTAAATTCTGATATAAGTTAATTTGGGAGATAATCAAAGAGCATCTTTTAAAAGGGCCTTTTTAAGTTGAACAATGAATGAAGATTTTAAATTGTGACTCAGTGATAATTTTAAAAGTTATTTTTGCCATGTTATATATTCTCTGTGACTATATTAACACAAATGTTGCCAGAAAAGTTTTAGGAGACACAGGCTCTAAGAAGCACAAATGAAGGGAAATGCTACCAACCTGAAAATCACACTGATTTTCTCTCAGGGATTCTTGCAAGTAGTTTTATAAGTCAGTGACAGATCCCTGATTTGAGGGTTATACCTTTGATGCGTTAGCAGGAGAGGAGTGCAATACATCTAAGACTGGTGTCCAGAAGCAGGAATGTATTGACTTGAGAGTAGATCAATTCCATATTTAGAATAGAAGGGGAGGTCTACTCCCTTACTAGTAGCTGCTTTAATATATGTAAAACAAAATGTCCTCCTTTTACTTTTTCTGTTTTTTGCATATGAATTCTTCTACACATGTAGAGGAAGACTAAAATACATGTATGATATGGAAGAAAGAGCTTACACAAAGTTATGAAATGTAAAATTTTGTGCAATTTTTCTTTCTTTTCTAAGTACACAAATTAAAAGGAAAACATAGTTTTAAAGGTCAGCAGTTTGTGGAACATGTCCAAAGGAAAAGGAATGAAAAAAATTTTGAAATCTCAATTAACTTATCATCATGACAGCTTTTTTCATTGTGCATATTTCTGTTACTTCTTGCAGAAAAAAGGAAGTACTCTCTTGTAATTTTGTCTGGAGGGATTGCAAAAGATGCATTCATGGAATGCACTGTAACTTACTGAACCTAGCAGGATCACCTATGGAAAGGCTTCACCCTGTGCAGAATACACAGATTACTATATACGTACAGAGGTAGAAGACTTGAACTTCATTATTGTTTGATATCTTGTGATAGAAATGAATCATCAGCCAACTACACCATTTTTTTTCCCCCAACCTTTCCATAAGAAATTTATGGCTTTTTATTGTTATATAAAAGTATTTTAGCATCTAAGTGAAAATATATCCTCCATTAAAGTGAAGTAATTCACATTGCGCAGGGTATTGATGTGTATTTTATGACTTTATGGGGAGCACAGAGCTTTCCTCAGGAATTCAGTGTTTTGCAATGGCTCCTTTAAAAGATTAAAGACAAAGTGATTCAGAGATTTCAATAGCCTTGTTGCCACTTGTTGAGATCCTTCAAATAAAGATGAATCTCCACATCAGGTCCCTGCAGTTTGGAGACAGGCATGTAAACTAACTTCTTCATAAACCAGCTGCTGAGATTTTTAAATCTCAGTCCAAATCTAGTCGTGTAAAGCACTGAGCATCCAAATGTCGTGCACGTGCTTGTTGGCAGTTGAACGGTGTATGTAGTGTCCTCTTCTGCCCTGAGTCAATCAAATCATTCTTCTTGCCTATTGCAAACCCCAGTGAAATTAACTTTCTCTTGTGTCCTTTTCATTTTAAACATTTCCTGCATCCATCTTTCTTAGCCGAATTTTCAAAAAACTTGCTGCTTTGTATGTTATCCAGAAGCACCAGTGTGGAGATGCCTGCATTGAAAAGATGTTACTCCTTTTCTTCAAGTCTTGTCTTGCTTTTCTATGGGTATTAATAAAGTAGTAGAAGTCCTCATTTTTCATAAGACCCTAGGAGCAGGAGTAACAGCCAGTAGTGGGCATAACTTTTGCCTTATTATATATTTGCCTTTAAAAGGTAAAACATTTTGGTTTAGGAACAGAAAAATGCAGATATGTTACAATTGCATGATCTAACTCTTTTTTTCTTTGTATTCCAGTGGAGACTTTCTGCACATTCATTTCTTTACTTAATAAATATTGCATTTATGCAGAAACTATTCTTGGTATCAGATCTAAGCAATACAGAATCCTACAAATGCTTTGCTCTGAAGCAATCCCTATGGAGCTTTAGCTGGGACCTCAAAGTTGTCTGCCTGCCTTCTGCAGCAGATGGGCACATACATAAGAAAGCATACATTCCAGGAAGCAAGTTTGTATTGCCCTGTTGATTAGGAATATCTGAAGAGTAATTTGATTTGCATTATAGATGACCTTGGTGAGAGTAAAGTGATGCACAAATTGAACCGTGCAACTGGTTGCTATCTGTCTGTGTGATCTCTTTTGCCTATTATCTTTCAAGCATTTCCCTTACAAAATGTGGCTTCTATAGCCTTTGAGGAGTTGGAACACTTTTTGGTGGGCTTGGTTACTGAGAAGCGTTAGTAAACTCCTGTATCTTTGACAGGATACATAGTCTATGTGGATACTGCTGTATGTAAGGAAGGGCATGTACACAGAGCTAAGCCCTTGCTCATTAGAGCTTCCTATACTGCAGTACGGACTTCCACCAAAACTTCAAGAGTGTGGGTCTTTAATCTGTTTGTCTTTGTTTTCAAACCTTCCTGGAAAAAGTGATCTTACATGAAGATCATAGCTGAGGTGAATGCACAAGACTTCATTATTATTTTCAAGGTGTTTCAGCCTAAGTAAAGCCACAGAAGTGTTGCTATGCATGTCATTAAATATTTTGCTTCCATAATATTCTAGTGTTCTAGCTGGTGACAGATTCTGTTTAAAGCAGAGGTAGTCTTGCATTGCCCCAGTTTCACCTGGATTACTTAAATTGCACATTGATAGGTATGTGCTGGTATGTTAACTCTCTTCACATGAATTTTATGGCTGTATTGTGTATGTATAATCTGCATGCTCTAGATGATGCTTATAAATTACCTATCGCCCTTTCTATTGATTTCCAGGCTATCCGATGCACTCTTGTGAACTGTAGTTGTCAGTGTTTCAAACCTGGGAAAATAAATCAGCGACAATGTGACCAATGCCGGCATGGATGGGTAGCACATGGTAATATTTATTCTTAGAATCTATATAAAACCTTTTAGGATCCTGCTCACTATAGCATTCTTTCTGTGTCACCCCTCAACCCCCAGACCCCCATATTAGTTACATTCAATTCTATCTATCTCTAATGACTCAAGTTTATTTACATTTTGTGTTTTTTATTTTCAGCCCTGAGCAAACTAAGGATTCCCAACCTCTACCCATCAAGCCAGGTAGAAATAGTTCAATCCAATGTTGTCTTTGATATCAGTAGCCTCATGCTATATGGAACCCAAGCCATTCCTGTGCGCCTCAAAATTCTGCTAGATCGACTTTTCAGTGTTCTGAAACAGGAAGAGGTGATACAGATTCTCCATGCTCTGGATTGGACACTGCAGGATTATATACGTGGATATGTGCTACAGGTATTTGAGGGGCTTTTTAAATATAAGTATGATAGTTAAGTAATACTTCAGAATGTTTTCTAGCTTAATCTTATCAGTGGTTCACAATGTGTTAAGAGTGTGGTACATCTGAAAGGTAGTAATAGACTTGTTCAAGCTTAGCGCCAGAAAAGATTGGGTGGGTTTTCAGTCATCGCTCTCTTTTTAGTCAGACTTAACTGAAATCTTATGATTTTGCTCAAATTTATCAACAAAGGTAAGCAAAGATAGAAAGAAAAATAGCTAATGGGAATGTATTTAAAAAAAAAATAATAATAATAATAATAAAAGGCTTCAGAGCTTGCTGTAGTATTATTTAACAGTGAGTTTACTTTTATACAGCGTACTAATACAATGACAAATAAACTTGCCATCATTTTAAACAGCAGGGACAATATTCATCTCTGATGTAGTGCTACTGACCTCACTGGAGCTACATCAAGGATGAATTTGGCCCTATGTGCTGACACTGATGTTAGTCCTTGCTACTGTGGAAGTTACCTTTTATGTAAAGTAACATTATGATCTTACATTATGACAGGAATCAATATTTAATGGTCTTGATAATCTTGCTTTTTAGTGTTAGGATTAAAAATATGGAATCAATTACCTTGAACCTCTACCACATGAAAAATTTATAATGTTACGTTCTTCATCATCTTAGAAACTCTTACATGCACTGTGAAAAATCTCAGTAGGCCATCAAATACATGTTCTGTGATAAAATATTTATTGTAGTTATTGGGAAAAGTTAGGCATAGCTAGAGTTTGAAAGAACTCCAACACTCTAGTGTAATTACAGCTGTGCTGTGTGAACACTGGCAATAGATCAATACAGGTTCATTTGTTCTCTGATCTTAGTTGCTTGGAAGATTATTAAACTTGCAATGAAAGAATACTTGACTTAAATGAGGAGCTAAATCTCTGTCTGATTGCTCCATCTCTGCTGTCTGTACTTACATGATACTAACTGTTGTTCAAATGACGTGTCTTAATTTTTGTGGAAAAGAATAGTTTATTGGAAAGTATTACTGTCAGTTCAGAAAGAAATAATATCACCAATGTGGTAAAATTTGGAAGACAGTATCACGGCATTGGCGTTAATCTCTCATTAAATAGAATGATTTTATTGTTTTGCTAGAGAAGAATTTTTAGTCCCTGAAAATATGAGTTTTGGGAGGAGGGTTTTTCGATTTGCCTTAACTAATGTTATACTCATTTAAATATTTTTGGCTTTAGGATGCTTCAGGAAAGGTGCTGGACCACTGGAGCATAATGACCACTGAAGAAGAACTGGCTACTTTGCAGCAGTTTCTTCGTTTTGGAGAAACTAAGTCCATTGTAGAGCTAATGGCAATTCAGGAGAAAGAAGGGCAATCAATTATAATACCACCACCAACTGCCAATTTGGATATTAGGGCATTCATTGAGAGCTGCAATCAACACAGCCCTAATTTTTCTGCTTCCTTGGACAAAATGAGTCCCACCAACATTCATCCCTTTGAGAATATTGTAAATAACATGGCTTTCATGCTGCCGTTTCAGTTTTTCAGTCCAGTGCCTCCACCTTTGATAGGTTCACCACCAGAAAGACATTTGATTGAGCAAGGTCAAGACCATAGCAATGAAACTAAACAAGATGTTCAGATGCCATTTTCTGAAAGCAGCTTCTTAACTTCTAGTTCTGCACCATTTCAAGTTGAAAATGAGAGGAGCATAAATGGTCCAGATGTCATCACTAAAACAGAAGATGATGCCCTTTTAAGTGATTCCAGTTCACATAATACAGCAGCAAAGCTTGAAATGACAGCACCATCCCCAGAAAACAAAATGAAATCTGTTGAAAAAAATGGCACTGGGCCAAGGAAAGGGCGTGTTTTCTGCACTGCATGTGAAAAGACATTTTATGATAAAGGTACTTTGAAAATACATTACAATGCTGTTCATCTGAAGATAAAGCACAAGTGCACAATTGAGGGCTGCAATATGGTATTTAGCTCTTTGCGTAGTCGAAATCGTCATAGTGCAAATCCTAACCCCAGACTCCATATGCCAATGAACAGAAATAACAGAGATAAAGATCTAAGAAATGGTTTGACCATTGCTGGACCTGGAGATAGTAAAAGGACAGAATTTACAATTTTAACTCCAGATAGCAGAACTATTACCAGCTATGCCAGCTCTTGTACAGACTCAAAGGGTCAAATTGGATTTCCCAGTATTGGACAGAATGGTGTCCTCTTTCCAAACCTGAAGACTGTACAGCCTGTTCTTCCTTTTTATCGTAGTCCAGTCACACCAGCTGAGCTTGCTAATACCCCGGGTACTCTTCCTTCTCTGCCTCTTGTTTCTTCCTCAATACCGGAGCAGCTTGTCTCAAATGAATTGCCATTTGACATCCTACCCAAGAAGAAATCTCGTAAATCAAGTATGCCCATTAAGATAGAGAAAGAAGCTGTTGAGACACCTAATGAAAGTAGTGATGTTGCGAGTTCTGAAGATGATACACGTCTGCAAGTGGTAAGCGATGGAGAGCTTGAGACCTGTGAGCATAAGATAGAGAAGCAGGTGACCGACAGGGTGGAAAAGCACCCCCATTCAGGTAATTCATGGAAATCTCTCTCTGAGTTAGAGGTCCCAAAGTATTTTGAATCTGTCTTTGCACCAAATAACAAATACATCAAGGATGTCTCTGAGAATGAATTGCATCACTGTGAGAAAGAGGTTAAACTGGAAGAAAACCAACCATTAAAAATAGTTTCCCATGAGATTATATATGAAGATCCAAATCACCACCACAATGATGTTATAAAACCAATGACTGAAACCCCCATGTATATTAAAGAGCAGTCAAAGCGCAGGATTCCTAAAAACGACTGCCCTGAATTGCAACACCACTTGCTGACCGGGGGCTTTTTCAGCACTTTGTCAAACAGGGGTGCTGCCATTCCTTGTTTTGAAGACTCTAAAGATATGGATCATGTCAGTCAACATGCACTAGGGATTCAGAAGGAAGAAAGCCGCTTTCATTGTGACATCTGTAAGAAGACTTTTAAAAACCCTTACAGTGTAAAAATGCATTTTAAAAATGTACATCTCAAAGAAATGCATATTTGCACAGTTGAGGGCTGTAATGCTGCTTTCCCTTCTCGTAGAAGTCGAGACAGGTAAGAAAATTATAAACAAAATTGTATTTATTTTACCATCACAATGGAGCCTAATTTGAAATTGAAATGAGTGTTTGAGGAATGGAGCCCTGCAAGGATTTTCTATGTATCCTTGTGTAACAGGTACGATAACTTATCAGAACATTCATGAAATGAAAATCCATTGAAAGAAACATTTCATTTCCACTAGACTACAAGGTATTAAATAAAGCCATGAAAATTTCATAACTGATAAAGACTGAAATAGTTGAAAGAATGCTTTATAATATAAAGGGAAAGCCACAAGGGTATGAACTCAGTAATTTTCCAGTAGATGCATGTGTGGACTTATATGTTTAATATGTACTTTCATGTGTATTTTAATGTATACGGTGTTTTTTAATGAAAAAGCAGTGAGATCAATTCAGGAAATCTTCACTTGCCCTTGTCCTTGCTATACTGAAGGATTTTGAACAGACTGGTGGGAAAAAGCCCATAAGAAAAGCAAGATTACTCTGTGTCAGTAGAAAATTAATGTTACGCAGTGCTAGTTGAACTAACACTACCTCGTGTGTATCCACATGGGTAGTGCTTTTATGTGAGATTATATCCTAATTCCTAAACTATATCATGAACTTCGTTCAGTTTACTGTTGGCTGCAATATTGTGTTGGTGTAAATTATCTCATTTCAGCCTGTTGTGCACACAGGCTGAGAAACAAGAACTGAAGCTTCATTGTTGACCATCAGTTATGTATCTGAATTGCTAAGTGATAAATACCAAACCTGTTAAAGTGGGACTAAGTGTTGTAAGTTTTCTCACTCTCCTGTAACCGTGTTACGGCAACTTTTGGCTGCAGAAATTGTGCCTGGATAGTCGTTCAGAATGACACAAGGTTTAGATTGTCTGTAATCTGCTAGGAGTACTGGAGCCAACTGATGCAGTCCAGAGAGAGGATGAGCCAGTCTCTGAGGACTGGCCCCTGCATCTGAGATGCACAGATTCATCTGCTGCTGGCAGGGCTTCATACTTCAATCTGCTGCCTGCATCTTCCCAGATGTGAATTCCTCTCCACTGTAATTGTGATATGGGCCACAGGAAAGGCGGCCAGTAGTAAGACTTGCACTTGCATGCCACAAATTCCTTCCCACACCAATATATTCAGTTAAGTTTTAACATAGGTGCTTTTGGGTTTTTTCTAAATTAAAAAAAAAAAAAAAGAAAAGCCAACTCACGAGAAAGTTCACAAGCTTTGTGCAAAACAGTTTTTTGGAACAAGTTTGCAGAAGTTTCTAGACTTTAACATACAGTGCTGTGACTGCAAGTTCAAAATATTTCAGTGCCCATTTGAACAGTTCATGGTGTGGATTGCACCATGATGGCAAGAGGAAGAAATTAATATTTTGTCTGTCTCACATTAAACTGAATCTTTTAGCCACATCTTGGAAGTTCCCAGTCAGCTGATTCGTAGTATTCAATGAGGAGCAGTGATTTTTCATATGTTTTGGTGATTTTAAACGGAATCCAGAGATGCCCATTTGAAAACCGCAAGTTGCATAGAATGCAATATTCCCTTCTTCAAGGAAATTCCTGACAAGGAAAAGCTTGGTACCGATGTATCCAGCTGCATCCCAGCACATGGTTACAGCAGTTGAGATCATTAATATTTTTTGCAGATCCAGGTGTCACTCCTTTCCTGCTTGGTCCATTGGGAAAGAATCTTGTTTCTTCCCCCCACTCAGTCTATTCTCTGATCTCAGTTCAGTACGTGGCTTTTTAATCTGTTCCCCTGCTCTTTTAGGCCCAGCACTAGATGTAGTGGAGCAGACAGCAACCCACAATGCAAGAGAGAATCTAAACCATTGATTTCTGGAGTTATTACTTTATATATGCCAGTGCAAGCAAGTTCAGATACACAGTCACATGTGTAAATCATCTGTGTGCACTCCCAGTGTGGCAGTTGGTCAAATTAGAAGTATACAGTTCTGCATGCTACTAAATATTGATTTGGTTTTTTCTTTGTTAATGATCATTATGAAACAGCTGTTAAGTGAGGCAAAACACTTTTTTGCTAAGATTGTCTTTGTTCTTCTAGACATAGTTCAAACCTAAATCTTCATCATAAGCTTCTGACTAAAGATACACTGGAATTCAACAACCATTTCAATGCAACTTACCTCTTGAAAGACATGGCTAAGGAGTTTTGTCAAGATGTCTCTTTAAAACAACATGTTGAACATACTTCTGTAATCTTCAAAGGAATGAACAGAACAGGCAGCTTGGTTTTTCCAATGAGCAAAATTAGAGAACCCTGTTCTGAGAGTTATGGATACGATCCATTGAATGATGGAGCCGTTCTGGATCTAAGCACTACTTCCAGCATTAAATCTGAGAGCAGTGCTCATTCTTCTTGGGATTCTGATGGAGGAAGTGAAATATGCACCATGCCCTTGGATGATAGTGATGAAAGCTGTGAAGGACCCAGCCTAATGCCCAATGATGAACTCTACCAAGACTGTACTTTAATTGAGAAAGCTAATCAAAACTTTGCAAATTTACCTTCCAGTTTGCCAATAACTTGTCATATATGTCAAAAAACTTATAGTAATAAAGGAACTTTCAGGGCTCATTACAAAACTGTGCATCTCCGCCAGCTCCACAAGTGTAAAATCCCTGGTTGCAACACAATGTTTTCATCTGTTCGCAGTCGGAACAGGCACAGTCAAAACCCTAACCTGCACAAAAGTCTGGCTGGGTCACCAACCAGCCTACAATAATATCACACTGATCTTAATTTATTTCTGCTAAGAATCAATCATTTCAATTAAGGAATGTGTTAACATTAGTTTTATTTAAACTCGTTTGACTTCTAGCCCACTCCACAACCGCAGTCAAATTCTTTTCTCCTGTGTGTGCTCTCCAGCAGTTTCATTTAGCAAAGCTTGGTGCTGTAGTTTTTGTGCAATTATTTGGTTTGATGTTAAATAGCTAAAGCTTCTGTAAGGAAAAGAAAGCATCTTAGAAATGGGGGAATTATGGAGACTTTAACCAAAGTATTTCTGATACCTGTGAAGTATTACTTGCCAACAATAGGAGCTTCAAATGAGAACCATCATCTCTTCTGTTTACATGTTAAATAGTTGTGTCGTGTAAAAACTGGAGTAAGTTTCCTCTGGTTGGACTGAGAGTTTTGGGGTTACAATTTCATTCCTGAGACCGTAGTCTGAAGCAGACTTGCAGTATTAGGTGAACGTGGTATTTGCAGTTTACTACATCCTAAAATCCAAAAGATAAAATACCAGACTTTGCATACAGTCCAAATCTTCTGAAAATCCTGCAGTCCCTATACTTTAAGTTGGCATTTTGCTTGAATAAAGATTGCAGTATTTTGGCTTGCTTAGAATTTAATACCATTTGCTTTGCAAAAGCAGGGGCTACCTAACTTGGCACAGTTGCCTGAATAAATCTGAGACATTCTGATAAATTGTAGTAATAGAATGAATGAATAGGTTAAGCTAAAATTTCTAAACCACAGCAAATGCATCCATAAAATAGGGGAAAAGTAAATCCTTTAATTTAAAATGCACTTTTTGAGTTTCACTTTCAGAAAGAGAAAAGGTTATGTTAAAAATTGGGGGGAGGGGGAAGGCGAGATGGAGGAGGGGAAGAAAACCCAACCAAATATCCAAATATCCAAACTGCTAGAGTTTGAAGGTGCCATTCTAAGCCTTTGAGAGCCAGAGATAAAATAGATGTAGTTGGTATATTTCATGATTCAGCAGTTATTGTTTACTCTTACTGGTAGGGGAAAAAACACGTTGATCTTTGTAACAATAGAAAAATGCTTATTCTCATTCACACCTTTTGTTTTGAAAACATTGTTCGATATCTTTTAAAATGTTTAATACTTTTGTATTTGTCCCTGTAATTAACAGTATTCTGCATTATGTTCTATGCACTTAAGAAGACTGGTCTTGCATTGTATTTAAAAAACACTTTAATATTTAATTTGTAGTCACATCATACCAATGCTGTGTGTGTACTTGTGGTGCATATTCTTTGACTGAATCGTTTCCAGAAAGAACTAAGAAAGCAACTCTTACAGTACCTTTTTTTTTTACTTTAATTCACCAGTTGAAATCTGTTGATCAATTCTAGTATGCAAGCATGATATTGACAGCACAATCTGTACATATTATACCAAAGCGCTTACAGTATTTGTGGTTTCTAGAACTAGTCTAGTTTTCCAGTATAACTGGATCTTAGTCTTTATTCATTTTTGTGGCTGAATAAAAATAGACTGAATTTCTGGATTTCATGTATGTAGAAAGAATAGTACAATGCTATTGCCACATGTCTTGATGTTTAACTTATTCTAAAAAAAATACGATGGTATTGTAACCATTTCATATTGTATAAAAGAAACAAAAGTGGACTGAATATTTCACTAATTCTTTTGAAAACTGGTTTGTATGTGAGTATGGGTTATGCAAGAGAAAAACACAACACAGTTGTAAATGTTTGCGTTCACTTGAAATGGTTTCCATGCATTATGTAAAGTAATCTTCTATTTTTTTAATTTTGGTAGATTTATGTGATATTTAAAATAATCCATTTGTGCTTGAAGCTGTCAGGAAAAAAATATTAGCTTGGGGAAAGTTGTGCCATTGCTTTGAGTTTTTGTGTTTGGGGGGAGATTGGTGTTCTGGGTTACTTGGGGGGAGCTGGGTGGTGTTCGGGTTTTTTTTCGGTTGGGAACTCATCAGTGGAGATGCTGGTTTGAAAGCTAAGGGCACAATCATAGGAGTCACAATTGCTCCCAGCCTTTTTATAGTTTAAGTCAATGATTTGTTATCCAGCTATTTCAAGCTCTTTTTTTTATATATATATATGTATATATAAACGTATTTGTTTAATCATAAATGGTGTTTTTTTGAAATAATGTGATGTAAACTAATGCTGTAATGCCCATTAATTTAGCTTTCACTGTGTCCAAAAAGGAAACACATTTGTATACCCTAATAATTTTGTATGTGTTAATAAAAACAAGTAATAATGCCTCTGGTTGATTCAGAAAAATAGGTTTTTGTGATTGAAAAAGCTGCTATTCTAAATTTCTACTTAAAAAAAAAAAAAAAACACAAAAAAACCCTGAAAATACATTCCATCTGTGGAGAGCACTGTTTTGACAATGGTGCTAACTTATGCCATAATAAGGAAGTGTCATTATTTTAACAAGCCATTAGAAATAATGTAATAAATGTTGCCAGATATTTTATTGATTTTATTTTTTTTCTTCTTCTCTTTGTGCAGTAGGCAAGGGTAGAGATTAGTTTAAATACCATCAACTGAACAGAAGGTGAATATCTCATGACTGAGAACTGTGTTAAAAGGTAGATATTTGGGGCTCTGTTTATGCTTTATACTTTGGGAAGAGGGGTTTTTTTTGGTTTTTTGGTTTTTTTGTTATTTCTCCAAAATCTGGACAGGATGGGAGATTTATCAGAATAAGCTAAGCCCCTAGTACAGCATATGTATCTCATGAAGCATTTGTGTAGCTCCCTCCTCCTAATGACCACAATGTGGCTGGACCAAGCCTTAACATCTCTTGTTAGTTTTAAATATGTGTGATGCTTATAGCAGCCTGTATCACATATTCACCACAGATGTTGAAGGAAGTAACCTCACTTCAGAATAGTAGTACCGTTACTTTTTGAGCTTTTCAGAGTCAGTCTGGAAAGTTGAAGCAACTTCCACTGACTGAGGCTCAGTTCCAGAGCTGTTTACATCTCTGATCATGCACGTATGTACAGTTGTACCGTCGGAGGCTCAAATCTTTACATGAGATTTGAACTGGGCCTGGACGTACCCACCCTTGCTACCAAAGTACATTGCTCCATTTTTTTATTTGTATCTTTTTTTTTTTCCCTTAGAAAACAAGAGCCTCAAAAACTAGATCCTGACATCTTTCTATGACTCCAAAGGAGAAGGCACAGATGCACACTGCAAGGTAGCCACTGTGTACGTTTGAGCATCCATTTTCTCAGAATACAGGTATTTTGAATAGTTCTTGGTAGCAAACCTATATTGCTCTGGAACTAATATCCTAGAGTATTTGCAGAAAATCCATTTTGAACGGAGTGTAAGGGATCTGGTTTTAAAGCTCCTGTTTCCTAAGTACTTTGAGAAGAACTGCGTCAAAACCAGAGGCTATTGTTTCTAATGAATCTTCAGTGAAGTTATACACTGTAAAACCCAGTAGAGTGGAGAAGCAAGTTCTGAAAATACCTGTCTGATGCCATGCATTGAATAGGGAAGCCTAAAAAACAGCTAAACTACTTGGACTTAGTCCAGGGATTTTTAAAAAGGGTGCCAGGTCCTCCTTGAAATAGGTTCACAAGCAGCTTCTGATTAATCAGCAAGCATAGGTTTAAGAAATGCAGCTAAACTAAAAACACCTTTAGAGTCTGAGATACAGCCCATAAGGATTCCATTCAGCCTGCAAGCGAGTGTTCATTTCCAAACTGAAATGAGAGTTTTACTCGGACTTGGGAAGGAGACAATAATGCAATAAGAGAAAGAAGGCTGGATCAAAGAAGTTTTGTAGGGAAAGCCAGGCTACAGGTTTTGTTCAGAGCAGCATTTACTGCCAGTCCAGGGGAGGGCAAGACAATATATAAAAGGTAAGGTTTGAAGTTGGATTAAGTATGCATAGCTTGATCAAGTCAACTTTGAATTACTTGAAAAACTTTTGGAACACTTTTGAATAGTTTGCTGCCTAGTGAGGTTTCCACATAACCTCAGCAAGCATGCCTCTGAAGGTAGACTGGCTTTTAATTTCCCCTTGCCTTCACCCTCAACCCCTGGCTCCTTGTGCCTTTTGGCACTCCTTGGATTACGTAAACTTGCTAACTTGCAAATGTACTGTTGAAACATCACCCTGTTAAACTCTAGCCCTGTCAGCTCCGTTCCCTTCAGCTTTCATGCGTGTTCTTTAAACGGGTGAAGGAAGGGCAATGCTGTGAAGTGACAGTCCCTCTCTGCTGGAGCACTTCATCTAATTCTGCACCAGATTAAAGCTTCACAGAAGCACTTGCAGCCGTTTGTATTGTGTCTCTGTAGCTCCTATCCTAAACTGGTAAAATGGACTGTGAATTATCTGCCATTATTGCCTGCAGATGCATGTGTTTAATAAGCAGAGAAGTTGCTTTTAACTTCTGAGTGCAGTACTAAAAAAGTTAGTCAAACTTGCACTTGCCATAGTCTTTAGCAAAGCTCTGAACAGTCTGAATTGTAAGGAGTACCATATATCAACATTCTTCTAGATTTTTGAAACTTTTTTTCCTTTCAATAAATTAAGGCCAAGCCAAAGATGTCTTAAGTGTGAGCTGATTCTTTGCTTCAATCATTTAAATCTTTGGTCACTAATCTTGTTCTATAGTTTCTGCTCATTCAGTGTAGAGATTTCCATAATGTGTTCTCTTACTACTGTTACTATTAGATCCTGCCTCTACCACTCCTTTGAAGCTTGCAAATTTAAATAGAGGCAATCATTGAAGACTGTACACTTAGTGGACGATTGCAAGTCCAAGAAATTGTCAGGGTTAGACTGTGGAGTTAAGTTACCGCTTTCTGGGAAAAAGCATTGATGTGCTCTTTGAAAAGAGGTTCTAGAAGCACCATGTATTAGAAAAATCCCAAATCTTCTCTGTCATATGATGATATGAGTGAGAGAATTCAGTACTTTTGAAGCTTCCCTGTGGACTTTTTAAGGTTTTGAGTCAGTTCTTAAGATGTGTAGCACATTTCCTACCCGCTCCCTATCTGCACATCTCCTGCCACAGATTAGCATTTCTCAAGCCCAGAAACCCAGTCTGCCCTTCTCATTGAAGCCAAAAGCCCTAAATCCAGCCACCACTGAAGTGACCATCAAGGATGAACTGAACCATCCTGGATTTCTTTTCACCTCCCCTTTGTAGCCATACAAATTCAGAAACAGCTAGTCTGAACACTTGTTAAGTCACAAAACTGAACTGCAATGGCTTGCTTTTTTTTTTTCTTTTTTTTTTTTTTTTTTAAAGAGGATCCTTAAGTCGCAAGTAACATTTTATTTTAAGGTTTGTACTGAGCAACTTATGCTGCAGTAAAACTGAGGAGACAAAAAGATTTCAATCTGAGTTTTCATTTTAATTCCAAAATTATGTTTAATTATAGTCATTATACAAGCCATTTTCTAGAAAAATATTTATCTTATCTGAATCTGCTGATTTATTTGAATGACAGTATATGTATGCACTCCATGCATAAGTAATTTATGCACACATATCCATACATAGTATAATTGCATATGCATAGGGCTGCATATTCATGTTAAACCTAATTCCACTCTCCTTTATGGTAATACAAGTTGGGAGTAATTTCAATGAATTCGGTAGAACAGGGCATATAATTCTGGAGTCATGTCTCAACAAGGACCGTAAGTTACATGTGTGAGTACCTAGGCTCATGTTGGCTGCTCATACTGCTTTATAATTGCTAGCTTACTGAAGCAGATCAAAACGTAATACTTTGAAAGAACAAATAAGTTTTACTCATTTCTACAGCCCTGTCTCCATTATAAAGGACTAGTTTGCAGTTATTTCTACATGACCAATGTAACAACTGTACTATGAAAAGTATTATCGCTGTTGGTAAGAGAGCATGAGACAGATCCTGTCGAGATGTAAAACACTAAGTCTGAGTGAGCGCTACCAGTTTAGGCAAGTTCAAAATCTGCACAGATATACTGTATGACATTCAGACAGTCTCCAGCCAAAAATTCTCAAAGAGAACAAAACGTGTGAGTGTATGGCGTATAGAGATGTGGAAGAACCAGGAGCAGCCAGAGTGACTTCAGAGGAGACGCTATGAAAACAACATAACTTACTGGAGAGGAGACATGTTATTGCTGCTCTGGGAAGCCGACATCTGCACCTTTGTGTGGGATGATATAAACCTTACGTTGGATTCCAGAGCACAGAGAGGCCACGTGCATGTGAGAGGCATATGCAGGTTTCTGAGCCGGCGAACAGCTTGAATAGAGCATGCTCCAAACTAGTAACTTGCCTAATACTGCCATGTGTATAGAAATACAGGGCTTGTTAATAATACCTACAAAAATAAGGGCTTATCTCTCATCAGAAAGTCACTGTGCAGAGCTTCCAGCCTTCGGTGACCTCCAATAGACTGTAAGCCTCTCTGCTTTCCCAGACATATGTGAGAAAAACTTATTTGAGTGAAAACACTGATTTAGATTGCTTTCCCAGCACTCTGCTCCTCCTGCTTTTGCAAAAATAAACTAATGTCTTTACCCTCGGTCTACAGAGGATGGAGTAGTTAGAGCTTCTGCTGTGCCCATCCTTACCCTTCAGCTATTTCTTCACCGGGGCGTGGGGGGGAGGGCGCACTGGGTTTCTCTCACTGCTGTAGAGTTTGACAAAAATCTCCAGGCTCCTTTTGCCTTTTCTCAACCTTATCTTGCACAAACATGAATGAAGAAATGAAGAAGAGCAGCAGCATCTGGGAATGAAACTTGGGGGCTGTAATTCGGAGAACAACCACAGGGGTGGTTCCAAAGCGTGACGGAGTTCACGGAGCACACAGTTACTATTATGGGTGATACCTGTGTATTTTTGAGTGTTATCACCATTCACACAGAATCTTTTATGACATGTTCCTTCTCAAGTATTATTTGTGGCAGAAAGGGAGGAGATCTTTCTTTGTTGAAGAAAGCCTCATCCCTGGAAGTGTTCAAGACCAGGCTGGATGGGACTTTGAACAACCTGGTCTAGTGGGAGGTGTCCCTGCCCATGGCAGGGGGGCTGGAACTTGATCTTTAAGGTCCCTTCCAATTTTAATGATTCTATGATTCTAGAACAGTAGGAACTGAATGGAGGAGAACCCCCTTTGGTTATGTGGGCATCAACAGCCAGTGCCAGTGAGTGGGCAATTGTATTGTGGGAGATGAAGCAGAAGGGAGAAGGATCTGCATGTTGAAGATGAAAGGGAAAGATTCTGTACTCTCTGATTTACCTTCTATGTTCCTACTCATTTTCCCATTGCATTTGAGGCTATTGTCACTCTTTTTTTCCCCTGTATTCTGTCAAGATAAAAGAAAAAAACTCTTGTAAGGGATGGCAGAAAAGCAGTCTCAATTTCTCACCCATGTCTTTGCAATGCTTAGGGTAAAGCAATGGGGGTTTTCTCCTCTCTCAGCCCATGCAGCTCAGCTGTAATTAAAAAACCCTCAGTGCCTCCTCTCACACTGGGTTACCAGCGCTGCATTACTCACTCTGTGCTCTTGTTTGCAGCCTTGAGCAGAGGTAATGTGAGTCTGGTGCGTGCTCTGAGGATGCCTTCTTCCTGCAGACAGGGGAAGGGCTATCTACAGGTAACTGAGCTGGTCCAGAACTCAGGAGACCTGCATGAAAACTCCAGCCATAACTCTTTCTCTTTGATTTTAAGCAATTCAGCCCAGATCTGCAAAAGCATTTTACACCTCAGTCAGACTAGTAGTTTCCAACCTCAGAAGAGTAACTGAGATAATAAAGGCTTGGATTTATGTGGTGATACTGCAGACCATGTAAGAATCCGTTTCTATAAAATCCTTTTTGTGTCCCTATGAAAGATTATTGCAAAGGTAGTTTTTGGATGACATTATGCTTCCCCACACTTTAATTCCCCTTTTTTAAAAAATCTTCAGTATTCATAACCAATCACTTATTCCATCACCAGTCTGTTTACAGCAAAATGACAATAAAGAGTAAATGACTCTGTTTTCAGAGCTAAAGAGCAACAGCCACTGTTTGATTTCAACTCCCACCCCCTTTCTATTACCCTTCAGTGTGACTGAAAGAAATCAATTTGTTGTTAAAGTGGCAGTTATTTTGTTTTACATGTCAGGCTATTATTGCAGGGAGTGGGTGTTTGGGTTGGGGTTTTTGGCTTNGTTTTTTTGTTTTTTTTTTTTTTTTTTTTTTTTTTTGGCTTTTTCTGAGCCTCTCCTGTGAGGACACGTTCAGCACGGGTACATACTGCTGCGCTCTGCTGGGTGGAATTAGAACTGGCCAGACCAGCCTTTTCATTGCTGTCAACAGGAGGCGATTCTGGTTCTACCACATGATAGACACTCGAGTAAAATCTACACGTGTTTTAGAAAAAGAAAATAAAATCTACATTTTCTTTCTTTTTTTTTCCAAGAGGTTCATGGCATTACTATCCTAGGCAATGCCTAACTTGACACGAATTCCTTGCAATACACTCTATTTTGTTGCGAGGCCTGTTGGTCATTGTAACAGCCCAAGCTCATTAAGTGTGCAGCCCAAACCAACTGTTACTGCTTTAAACTTCAAGATAATAAATACACATGATCATGTTAAGTAATGGAAATATATCAAGTGTTGCACATCTGGTTTCAGGGATGCATATAACCCAGACAAAAACAATAGTCAAACAGGGAAAGTAGAATAATTTCCAGGTCAGTAATAATAACTGTTCACACAACACTCCGGGGAAATCAAGCATGGGTATTTGCATTCAGATACGTACTGCAATCTCAAGAAGTCCGCATACCCTTCTATAAAAGCATGCCAAAGTTTCTTTGAAAAGTTGTGTTTTTCATCACATTAATTACATGTTGAAGTTGGATAGAAGACCACCATCATGACATTACATCAACAACTTTTGCACAAATATAAATACCACAAAGATTCCTGCAAACGAAAATGAGCACACTCTATCCCAGAAATCTCTGCAGAATATGGCTTAGCAGAGCAGACCAGAAATACCACCCTACTTGGCACCCTGCTCCTGAAATTTAGAATACCTCATGAAGCAGTGATGCTTTTCTAGAAAGGGAGAAGATTTCTTTCCAATTTCCAATTTCTCCTCTTGTGTTTATAGTTTCTGTCTTTATATTAAATCACAGTTCTTTCTTAGATGTATTTCTCCTGTGCTTTAACACAGTTCTAAGTGGAAAATTAATACAGTGCCTTTGAAAATCACAAAATCACAAAAAAAAATCTGTGAACAGTGAGGAGTGCACCCCTTGCCTAACTTAACATCAAAAAAGAGTCTCAGGGCATTTCAAATGAAGATAAAAATGTTTAATTCTGTGTATAGAAATAACTTTCAAGTGAAACATACATTGGAAAGAGAAAGCTCCCTTAATGTTTTGGCCTCGAAGCCTTTCTAAAGTTCCAGGACTGAGACTGAGTCACAAATAGAATTTGAATGCTTTATTTGTTGTTGTTGTTCTTGTCTAAAATAATTACATGATGCTATGTTAGTGGAAGAAGGTTACTCTATGGGAAAAATAGCTAGAAGTAGTTGGACGTTCAAGACAGTTGCATGCTTTATAGAAACTGGGTCTAATCTGGAGGATAGCCCAAGTTTCTGGACCCAGGTGCGTGACCCTGTGTCCATCCTGGTGCAAGAGTCAACTTACAGTCTCCTTGTGGCTTAAGGACGAGTGTCCTAAGGCACGGAAAGGTATGCCCCTAGTGTTATTTTCATTGCAAAGTATATGCTGTAAAATGTCAGAATAGTATAGTTGGGTTGGGTGTGCTTTGAGTATTTTTCTGCATAACACAATGATTGACTCACTCATCTCACTTTCCAGCCCAGGGTGCTGGCACCAAGCGCTTAACTTAGCAGTTATGTGGCTTCTTTGCACCAACGCAAGACTTCAGAAATATACTTTGATTAAATGAAGGAAAAAACCAAATGTATTTTTATTCTCAGCCCTGAGAATTCTTACAGAATCTAAAGCCAAGTGGGAATAAGAGATGTGAGAAAAAGGACCCAAGCACAGAGAAATTGGTGCCATTGGCACGTTACAGTAAATGTGGTTTGGGAATGCTCAGATATTTAGCATTGTATTCCTCCAGCCAGCCAACTCAAAATGTAATACATTATAATTGCAAGTGTTGGGTTTTGACTGTTGTTTATAGCATGAAAACCAAGCCCAATGTTGCATCTTTACTCAAGGACTATTTTATGAAATCTGTATTTTGAGTGTGATATAAGGAAAGATTTTTCACATGGTCAAATCATGGCAGTCCTACATATTTCCTCAGGCCTTTTGCTCTGAAAAGGTGACTCTCATTTTTAAAGTGTTAACTTTCAGTAGCTTTACACAGCAGAAGTATATTATTTTTTAATTTTTAAAAATGAATAGTGTGTGTGCAACTTTATCATGCATGAAATTGATGGTGGCTATTGGGATTATACTATCTAATCTGTTGAAAGTCTCGAATCCACACCTGCAGGTAGCTGGATTAATAGCACTCAGTTTTCTAAAACAGCCAAATAATGTCAGTATTATGCTGAATATCTGACAGGTAGAATACATATGAGTTCTCTTCTTCTGCAACTATTGAAATATTGCTGGTATCTTAATGTTCATGGCTCCAAAAACTGAGAGTAAAGGATTGTAATCTTATGACTTGCTCCTTTCTCCACATTATTCAGCAGTGCTTTTTCTGCTGTTGAGCACTTTTTCTGTTGTTCTCTTGTGCTGTTTCAAAAGCTCAACAACATTCCAATCTTAAAAAATCTTAGAAGTGAGGATCTTGTGTAATTTGTGCACTTCTGCTTCTGCCTTCTGTTAGTCTCAGATTCTGCTTTCACATAATAAATGCATATCTCTGCTGAAGTCAATACACAGGGGGGAAAATTATTTGTTTCCTAGGCCAATGGTGAGCTTTCTCGACAGAATGGCACTTTCACATGCTTTGTTATAGCAGGTGCAAAGGAGATGGATAGATGTTAGGGGAAGATCCGTGGTAAGGTGACTCTGAACCTCTCTGCTATAATTTTTCTTCAAAAAAATGCATGCCAAGAAAAACGATCCACAAACCCTTTTTTCTGGATGGGTTATTCATTACCTTCTGCTGGGTTTATGGTCCATTCTAGTTTTATTTTCATTTCTTGAAGGTAACTATACCTTCTCTCTTCTTTCTCTATTGCTCATTTCTTCTTCACATGATACTTTTCTTCTGCATCGTGGTCCCTCATATGGATCAAAATCCAGTTAATAGTCAAGGCAGACTCATTTTGAGTTTCTTCAAATGCAAAACATGATAAATGTGCCTTTGAACTTACAGCCTAAATTCATTTTCCTTGCCATTTGTTTGATTTCTTTGTAATCTTTTTTAATGGTCATTTTGAGATAATATAGAATGTTTATGGAAAACTTAGGGGGAAAAAACAATAAGAAGGAGGGATATGGTAAATTTTACTTACTGTTGCAGATCACAGTGATACTTGTGTGTTAGCTGCAGAATTTTAAAGGTGTTAATGAAACCGTCTGTGTCATTCTTGGGATAAGGAGAATAGAATCATAGAATCATAGAATGGTTAGAGTTGGAAGGGACCTTAAAGATCATCAAGTTCCAACCCCCCTGCCCTGGGCAGGGACACCTCTCCCCAGAGCAGGTTGCTCAAAGCCCCATCCAACCTGGCCTTGAACACTTCCAGGGATGGGGATAAACACTTCCAGGGATACTTCTTGGCTTTAGCGAAAGAGGACAGTCTCCTCAGACAGAGTCTCTGATATTGTTATGACTTTTAGGTAATTTTCAGAGGTTCTTAACATCCATCTGAACTCCAAATTAAATCTTTGTGTTGTTCCCAGACAAACCTGCCTCCCATTGTGGCTTCTTCCAGAGTCTTTCAATTATAAGATTACCCAGTGGGATAGAAAGAGGGAGTTATATCTACAATGTGATCCAGACTTGCAGCAGCTATGTGGGAGGAAAGCATCTAACTGCAAAGTATCGGAACTGGAAATGAACCCTGATATCCAGAGGTTAAGCAGGTTTCCCTCTCATCTCCCCATTATCGTAATCACAACACATTTTTTCAGCTAACTGGAAAGTAGCAGGATAGATTGTATTATGGCAAGTTCCCAAAAAAGCCAACCATCTTAAATCAGAGACAAGGCCAACAAAACAAGGATCAGTTTTGGCTGGAATGTAGGTATTTGCTGGGAAAGAGGGAGTGAAACATGAATCAAATTCTACCCAGAATTTTAAAATCAAAGAACTAGAGTTGCAAGTGAGTTTTTTCAAAGGACTGCAAGAATATCTACTAGAGTAACAAGGGACTTCTGTCTCATGGTGAATTATAAGCAGAAGACAGGTGCAGGCATTGATTTGACTAAAACATTCAGTTTGAGACACAGTGGAACTTTTTGCTGTTTGATTAAAATTCCTTGTGCTAAACCACAAGCAGTTCCTCTCTTTCACTTTGTCCCCAAGGGCTTGCTATAGGAAGGGACAATGAGAAAGTGAGCACATTATCTATTCGTTCAATACATACACCTTCTGCTGGTTGTGCATGAATAGGAGGGATTGTGTCAAAGCTGAACAAAGAATTATGGTGCTGTTGAAATCTGGCCTGCAATTGCATCCGTATAACACTGCATTAACTCAAATATGGTTACATTCGTGTAGGTCAGAGTAAATTGTGCTCCTGCAGGTCGTGTGCTATGTCCTGCAAAAATCATAATAACTTTTCTCATTTTGCAATCGTTGTTTGTTGTGTTTTAAGGCTGAATTTGTCTTCAGTGTTGTTCTCAGTGCGATACATGTGGCTTCCAATACCTTCTCTGTGCTAGCTTGTAATATTTTGCAGAAATGAAATGAATTGGTGAGAGCATGTATGTATGTGGAGTTACCATCTAACAGTGCTAGTATTTTATGAGATGAGTAAGAGCTATTGAGAAATGGGCTTGTGATTCTTCAGGCATTACCCACAAAACCTACTGCTGTGAGTCACTCACACTGAGATTGGTAGGGTCAGATCTCGGTGGTCTGATGGGTAGGATCAAACCAAAAGTTTTATTTGTCCACTGGTCTTCTCTTCCCGGAAGCTGATAGTGGTGACACAGATGTCACTGGCCTGGTCACTGGCCTTGTTTCAGTTTGAAATATGGAACAGTGGCTTTGGAAAACTGGATATGAAGGGAACGTGTACCTTTCACATCACAGTTGAAAGACTACGCCAGGCTACATTTACCGAGAAGCTTTCAGGGTAAACAGCCATTAGCAGTGTTTTGTTGTTGTAGCACAGTTATTGTAATGTTCACACAAAAGAATGTGTTGCAATTGTACTAGGAGCTGGGGAAATCATGACCATTCTGCTGCAAGGCTCTCACATTACACCGTTCTCTGCCATAACAAAATGTACACACCAGCAAACAGCTTGGCACAGAGGAGGGTAAAGTTCTTTCCCGAGGTGAGGGAAGGGAACTTGCTCCACCCTTATGATATTGTTTGAGCTTCAAAAGAGCCTCTGTTTAAGAATTCTTAAATTTTCTTGGTAAATTGAAATGCTGCACAGAGCAATTAGAGACCAGACCTACAGGTAGAAACGTTTAATCTTTATTTTTAGCACCTTGCACTTCATGAGTGCATCCCACTCAGTGAAGCAGATTAGTAAATAAATTAAAGACAGGAAAACATAGGCATAAAAATAAGTCCTTTTCTCATAAGCAGACAGTACACTTACATGTGAGCCAGATGAGAAGCAAAGAGATTGTAGCCTTAAAGCTAAATGTCTCTTAAAGCAGTTGCCTTTGACTGTAGGTATATCTCAGATCAGGAATTTAGGAGTCTCTCTGAGAAGAAAGGATAAATTTCTCTTCTTCACTTGAAATGCACTTGTGTGTTTTGCATTGAGAAGTGTGGTGTTTACAGTTTAATAATTCTCTAATCTATTTAACAATTAAAGGCTCTTAAATTCTTTGAAACATGTTGGTTTTGGTAGATGGGCTACATGTGTTGTGCAAACCTCAACAGAATTATTTAAAATATCTTACATAAAGAACCCTTTATTGAGAATCTCTGTGTATGTAATAGATGGGCATTACTGCCCTGTGAAGTAGATGATGATTTCTCAGGCACTCAGATTCATATGAAGCCTTGGTTTTGTTTCTTAATCCTGTGAAGGGACAAAGCCTAAAAATGATTTTTGACCCCTGTAGTGCCTAAGCAGTCCAGCCAAACTTTAATTATTAGTAGGCAGAGACCTCTGCTGGAAATTGTTCAGTACTTCAGGGAAATACAGATTTCTATTAACTATTAGAACAACAGCTGGAAAACCCTCCTGGTGAGAAAGGTCAGAGGCTTGGAAAAGACTACATTAATGACAGGATAGATGTTCTTTATGCGGCCTTTCTCTGTCCTTTCTGAGAGAGCTGAATGGCTCTCTTTAAAGAAAATAAATTATCTTACTTGGATCTGTACACGAGTACAACAATGGCAACACTTTCAGACTGCCTCTGGGAAAAAGCAGTCCATTTGACCCAGCAGTGTCTTGAGTGTCTTGGCAGACAGCAGTATGTAAGTTCACGGCGTTGGCAACGGCCGTGCTGGAGATGTACCTTTGGCTAATGCAGGGGCCCCCAGGGAGAAGAGAAAGCCCAGCTGGACAAGTCCTTCTGGCAAGTACAGCACCAGCATGTGCTAAGTAGCTTCTGAGAGAGCCATTAACTGCCTCAACAAATGATCAGCAAAATGTTGAAGCCACAATCCCTGTGCTAGTCTGTCCTGCAGAAGCTTCCTCATTAATATTTTCATTTATTAATAGTTGCAGTGCTTTTGGACAAGATGGTACAGCCAGCAGCGTGCTGCCAGTTTCTCAGCTCAGAGCAGGTTGTAAAGCTAAAGCAGGACTTGAGCCAAGATTTTTTCCCAGTATGTTGCAAATTTGGTAGCTCTCAGGAGCATTGGCTTCCCATTTCTGAAAAGTAAACCAGTTTGCTCTGGGACAGCACCAGAAAGAGCAAACCACCAAAGCTCCTGAGATTCCAGAAGTGTCCACCAGGCATAACTCTGAAGAGTCCCAAGTTTTGTCTCCTGACAATAGGATTATAGCTCAAAAATAAAAGAACACTTCTCATGGAAATTGCAACTCATAAACATGTGCTGTTATTTTCTCCCCAAATCCATAAAAAGTCACAATAAAATGTCTAGAAGCATTTGGATTCTTTGGATTTGATCTACCAGTCCACTGATCTAGTATGGTGCAAACAGAACAATCAATGCAATTTGGAGTAAATTAGTCTATAAAACAGCCCTCATACAAAGTTTATTAGTTAATGGAATGATTCCTGCTAAGTTCAAGTTTTTGATTGTGCTCAAAGAGAGTATCTCTAGTGGCTACATAACAAGCTGATATAGTGGATGGTCATATGAACATGGAATGGTAATAAAGCTTTTGGTATGAGTGATAGTCTAATAGACTTCATGAAAGGGTTAGGATATTAACTTTTAAACTAAAGCTTTTTCTTAGAAAAATTTGCCAAAACTTTCTTGGTTTATCCTCAAACCAAAGCCCATCTTAGAAATCATAGCTTTGTAGTGTTTTATGGCTCTGTCTGCTTTGTCTTTCAGTCAACTTTCACACAAACTCATTCCTGCTCCTGTTGACCCAAATAGCTGACACTGAATACTTCTGGACTAGTTCAGTTCAGTACACACAGCTCTTTATTTGAAAGAATATCCAGAGCCACAGATTCTCTGATTAAAGAAGAAATCAGATGATCTTGGCCTACAGCTCTTTCATCCAGCACCCCACCACAAAGTCCAGCCTCTATACGCTCTTTTCCTTTGACAAGCCACTCTCACACCAAGCCCAGATACGTCTTAGGAATTCTTGGGCTGCTTAAATTTGATTTTTAGAAGAAATCATGTTTCTTACAACCTTTGTCTTATACATAAAGCCCATTGGCCTACCCATTTCAGTGATGTTTAAGAGGCAGAGGATCCTCTGTCACCTTCTTCCTAACACACTGTTTGACTCTTCTTTGATCTGCACTAACAACATCAATTTTCTGTGGTAAATAGAATACATATTGAAATATTTAAAATATAGAGAATGTATAACCTAACATACAGAGCTGCATTGATACAGATTAGCTTCCCTGCCATGCCAGAGCTAATAATTCAAATACATTTTATAGTATTTACTACTGATCATAAATAAAATTCACAATGTGATAAACCTTGGTACGATATTGGGCCTGCGTGTTCTGCATTTCTCCAGATGTAAGTGGTTTTCATAACCTCTATGTATCTAGTGTTTGTGACAAACTTTTGTTACAGAGGCTCCACTCAACTAAGGTACTAGGCATGTGCAAAGCCAAGAGAAAGTTTGTGATTTTTTCTGTATACTCCACCATAACATTTCCAAACCCTGTGCCTGAACTTACTTCTGTATTCCTCATCCCCTTGAGCACACCAATCCGCACTGACATTCTAGGTTACTTAACCACTCTGGTGGCCATGTTCATGTCAAAGGAGAAAAATTAATACAAATAAGGTGTTCTCAGTGCTTGCCTTCCGTGCCATCCTCATCCTCAAAAATATTCTAAAAGTTTCAGTGATCCAAACTGGAAGTAATTGGCTTTTGATAGAAATCGGTGGTACAAGCAATGTTGACAAAGAACATGGCCAGCTTAGGACAGTCAGTACAAAGCTGGAAATTGACTCCATTATTTCACAGAGGATCAAACACTGGGCAAAAGTTTAGCTACATTATTGTGCTCAAACCTGACAAAATAATTGAGATTGCAGCTGGAAGGAACACGAACCCCATGTACTCCTTTGACCTTTTTTTTGTTTACTACTATTTTTACCTGTTATGCACGTGAATAGCATTTTAAGGAAAGCAGGAGTTGTAGTACATGTATTTCTGAAAGCAAGCTGATTTTAGAGAAAGCCAATGTTATCTTTTACACTACAAATAATATGATTAGAAGTACAATGGAAAGCAAGAGCATTTAGAAAGTCTGCTTTGGAGGCCACTTTAAAAAGCATTTGTATGTTATAAATGATCACAGAAATGAATATGAAAAAATGCATAGATGAATTTTGAAATTGTAGAGGGTCTGGCAAGCAGGAAGCCCTTTTTTCATAGTGTCATCTGTTTTTACTTTTACACTAAAACAGCACTGCAGTATCCTTTTAAATAGTGCTGGAGCCCCCAGCTGGGCCTCCCTGACCTCTAGTGCAAAACCCACCAAAATGCAGGAATAAAGCTTTCCCTCTAAACAGCATGAACCATGTGTCAAGAGTGCATGTGTGCATGCTCAAATATAGAACTAAATCGTGTGATTTGTTTAGATTTTACAGATTAGAAGTGAAATCAATTTTGTCACCGTATTGACACCTTCTCCTACATGAAGAATTCAGACCAAACAGAAAACAAAAGCCCATCCTTGGGACTAATCAGCCTTAAAGATGGAAAAAATTAACATTTAAAAAGCAAATCCCTCCCCACCAGAGTTGTTAGCCAGGAAAGGGAGGGTTGAAACCAGTAGAGATTCAGCTGTTGACATTGCACAGGCGTATTCAGACACATGGTGGCACAACGTCAAGAGATAACATCTTCAGTCTTTTCAAGTAAGAATCTTAAGTTTGCATCTGTAGGAATCTTCATATAGAGATGTTCCTATTACAACATCCATTCTGTTCAGTCATTTATTCTTGGAGTTTTTTGTAGGACATCTGAGTGATTCAGTCAGCCTATGGATAGACAGTAACAGCTCCAGGCGTTAGGAGCATCACAACATAACCCAGGTTCCCATCAATTGTAGTAACAACAACTGTACATGTTCTGACTTGGCTTCTACTCATTCCTGTAGCAGCACCTCCAAATGTTACTGCCCATTCAGTGGAGGACTGGAACTGAACATGCTGCATGGTGGGGCAACAGCCTTTGACATGTCTGGCAATGAACTACATCCCATGAATCTGGAAGAGATCATTTAGGTGCTCATTGCCCCAGTTTTTAAGTGTTTGAAGCACAATCTTCAAATAAAGGAGTTTGCCGGGGCACTTCACTAAGAAAAATGAGAGAAATGGAGCATTTGTCCTTAATCCAAACCATGGTGGTTACTGACAGAAGGAGGACACTGAAAGGATCAAAGCTGTCACCAACAAAATGTGGTAGTTAAAAGAGAAGGTGCAGCAGTATCCTCATTCCTATTGATACTTCCCTCTCTGCAAAAAACTGAGAGAGACTGCACATAAACATTTTTATTATCATGTCACATGATGGTGCTGCATTGACGGTGATAGATTTCCTGGCAAATGTTTGTGCAGAAAGGTAAACATATGGCAGAGTGATCTACTGTGAGATGGCTATTTGGACCTCCGCCCAGCCCTTCAGGGATTCTCAGGATAAGTAAGAACCAGGAGGTTCGTTCTAGTGGGCGTGTGTGTGTGTGTGTGTGAGCATGTGTGTGTGAGAGAGAACGAGTTCATATTTGATGAAATGAAGGAATGTGTATGTACCATTCCTGTTGTCTGAAGGTTTACATCAGCTTCATGTCTGTGTATTTCCCTGAATATAATTTGATGTGGTATATGTATATAATTTAAGTAACGTTTAGTATAAATGTGATCTTCCAGTTTTTCATTAGTAGTCTTTAAGTGTGTAGAACTACATAGTATTTATAAGACTGAAATTCTGTCTGGAGACCTCAAATGCAGAATCTCACTGGTTATGCAAGTAGGCAGTCAAAACTAATGGGAGTTTTACACTCAGCAGGCTGGTGTGAGTGCACCTCCTCGCATTGCCCGGTGCAGCAGAGGACTGGGTACACCAGGTTCACACTGGCCAAAACATTCCTTGTACTGGTGTCAGCAAAGTTGAACCATTATTGGCCTATTGACCTGTGTTATAATTGCAATTATTGTAAACTACATATTTGCTGAGAAATTAACTCCTCGCTTTAATTTGTATACCTGTTGCCACTTTATTAACTTTGGGAAATGTTTATTTAAAGTCTCATTGCAGAAACAAACAGACAAACAAATTGTACAAAGTCTAGGTAATGGCCAGTAGTAGAGGTAAAACAGCTTATGATTTTCAGTTATTCAATGGCCTGCTGTTACTGGTTTATTTTACTGCTCTGAATCTCGATTTTTCATATCCCTTGTTAACAATGTTAATTTCATGTTAGGTGGGTGTTACTGTTATTCAGGTAACTGGTTTTTGTTGGTTTGAATCCATTTATATTGGATGCTGAAGTCTACACACTATGAGTTCCCTAAGCTACCACTGCAAGGTAAAAACTGTCCTGGAAGACTGGTAGTGGGCAGAGGACACCGAATGAGAAGGCAAATTGCAGCTTGTTTCAATTTCATGCCATTGCTGGCTGAGACTTGTCATTCACACAGATGTATGGAAAAGTGGAACTTTTCCTGTTGGCAGAATTCAAAATGACACATAGATCCAGAACTAGACCTTAGTTTTAGCTCTCTGCTTAAACTGAGGTGTGCAGGGCAGCACAATTTAGCTAAAGGTCTGTGGTACCTAACTAGGGGTACCAATTCTTGCCTTCCTACTGCTCCTCTCTAGCTGTGCTCCAAAAATTCGCTGTTGATCACTGGATGACCAAAAGCAGCTGTGAGTGTTCAAATTATCCCTCCTCTTTGGACACCATGGCCCATGTGGCAACAAAGACTGACTTTTATCTTCATAGGGCCAGCACCTGCCCAGTATGGCAAGCTCTCAGACCCCATGAAGTTGGAGAGGGAGGATGCAAAAGAAGAAATTAACACAGGCATTACAGGAATGGACAGAAGATTTAGATTTCAACTCTGCTCCCAGAGTCCCTGCTGATCTCTAGACCAGCTATATGCCCTTTGAAAGTTTCAGTGGGAGATTTGTCTGAGCAAGACACGAGCATCGTGTCCAGTGGGAGTAACAGTCTATAAATACTTGCCCATATTAAGACTATCATTGCCAATTCTGTTTGGCTGCTTCATCTCATAATATTCTCTTTGACTTTCTTAATACTAACCAGCCTAAATATTTTATGCATGTCTTCCAGCAATATACCTAGCTCCTATCTGCTACTCAGTGAAGATAGGTGCCATTTTTCTGTTTATTCTGAAACATTGTAGTTCTCTGAAGTTCAGTGGGAAGGTTTGAACCAGTATTTATGTTTGATAAGATAGCTAAACATAAGTGACAGCTAAAGAAGAAAATAAACAAGTGGTCAGAAGCAAACTGTTTCCTTACCGAGTCACTATATTCTAATTAAATAGTAATGTTGTCACTTTTCTAGAAATATGTACATTTCCTGGCTTATAATAATTGCTGTGCAAGTTTGTTAGGACGTGTATTATTTTGTAATATTTCTGTTGTTTTGTATGTTACTGAGATTTTACATTTTAGCAACTCAAGTTTCTCAGTGGTATGAATTGGGAACAATTTCACTGTATCCAAAGTAGATAAAGAGGGATAAAGAGTAACAGAAACAGATCCTTTGACTTCTAAGAGACCTGGTGCACAGTGGAATTTGCTGGCAAGTGCAGTAGCCCTGATTTATTATTATTCTATTTATTATTTATAAATGTATAACTTTCCAAACTCAGAAGAAGAAAACCATGTTTTCTTTGAAGAGGGCAGTGCTGAGGAAAACAAAGTCAGACTATGGGGAAAGGGATACATTATACAACAAAGGGATCGCTGAAATGCCGGGCAAGGTAATATTAATTACAAGTTATGATTTTGTTACTAAGCATGCTAACTTCCTCTCCTCCTCCACATCCTACTTGTGACCTTTTCTTCTCATCCTACATACCACTTTAATTCCAGTCTCCTTCCATTCCTAAGCCAAATTCCCATGCTAACCCTTGGTCGTTAGAGATGTGGTGCACCTAATCAGCTGTCCTGGGTGTCTGGGAGGGATGGAGTTTTGGGGGAGGAATTCAAAAGAAATGAGGTTGTGATTCTTGAGAAGTAGGATATGAAGGAAATATCATGAGCGGGGTGTGTAGGCTGGAGATCTCTGAGAGACAAATAGGTGAGCAGGATATTAGGTTTGGCGTGGTTAACGGGAAAACGATCGACATGTGGCTGCCACATGACAAGATGTAAGTAGGAAGGGGCAGTCTTGCAGGCCATTGCAAGAAACATGATCTGGAGGCAGTGGGTATGTGGAATGTGTGAAGAAATGTGCTTTTAAGAAGTTCTCATGGGAGCCAGCTGGAACCAGTTCTTGCATTGCGCGGGGTGGTGTGCTGATCTTTCAGAGTACATCAGAAGGCTTAAGTGATAGCATTTCAGACCAAGTGGGGTAGTTGTGGATTTGACAGCTTCAGTCCCTCCCTTCCAGCTTCTCTTCAATCCCTGGAGAGGAAAGGAGGGGCTGCCCAAGGAGCTGGGTCCTTCTTTGTAGGGAATGAGGGAGGTAGAGAAAACAACTTGCCACATTTTCTGCCTGGCCAGTGATAACTTACTTCCCCTGCAACCCATCAGATGCTGTGTCATCCACATCCACTTCCCCAAGCCTTTCCTCATGCCCATTTTCATCCTGGCATCCACCATGGTCATCACCCTTAGTACCACCATGGCCACACAGCCTGTGGACTCTTCTCAGTGCCTTCAACCCCAGTAATATCTCAGTCCTTACCCTCAGGTGCCTTAGAGCACTAGTATCACTCAGGAGTCAGAGGGATAAGGTAGCAGGTCTGGGCAGGATGAGGATGGAAAGGTGAGAAAAAAATAGGATAAAGTTATGCTGCTATGTTTTGGATTTGTGATCAAAACTGTATTGATAACACAGGGATCTTTTTACTAAACAGTGTTTATGCAGCATCAAGATTTTTTTCTCTCTCTCATGCTGGGGGTGCACAAGAAGCTGTGAAGGGACACAGCTGGGACAGTTGACCTCAAGTGACCAAAGGCATATCCCATACCATATGATCTCACACTCAGCTGGTAGAAGGAGGAAGAGTGGACATTGGGAGTCATGGTATTTGTTCTCCCAAGTAACCACTATGGTGATGAAGCCCAACTTTCCTGGAGATGGCTGAACATCTGCCTGCCAATGGGAAGCAGTGAAGGGTTCCTTATTCTGCTTTGCTTGCACACACAGTTTTTGCTTTCCCCATTAAACTGTCTTTATCTCAACCCACAAATCTTCACTTTTAGATTTAGGATTCTCTTCCCCATCCCACTGGGGTGGAGGAATGAACAAGTGGCTGTGTCGAACTAAGCTGCCTACTGGAGTTAACTCACAGCAAAGCAGCAGCAGGATGCTCACTCCAATGAAACCAATGTGTAAAACACAGTTATGGCAGGAAGAAGATGTTTCCAAGTGACTCCTGGGCAAAGCAAAATGATTTTTAAAAGAATTGCTGTATCCTCAAAAGCGCTGCTTCACGTGGACTGGAGAAAGAGGGTACATGGATGGGAGACAGCAAGAAAGAATGTGTAGTGGTGATATCTGGAGAAAAGTGGCTTCACAGAGAATAAAAATGCTCACATAAAAAAGAAAGCTAGTAAGATTTGGATGTGGCCTAGGCAAAAGTGATGGAGAGAGATAGGACCCATTTTATAGATCTGAGTCACTGAAAGTTTGGTTATGCTGACCATGGGAACAGAGGAGGATGATCTGAAGAAAGCTTGAGAGGTGACATCATGGGAAAAGTGCCGGGAGTTTTTCTATTGATTTCAACAGAGTTGGGATGACAATCTGGTCATTTAGTTTGGATTCTGTTAAACTCTTGTTGATGCCAAGCTGTCCAGGAGGAAACTCCCAACCAAATTATTAATTAATTCCTTGTTTTTCCTGTGATAACACCTGCGCATCACACTGCATTACAACAGCTGAGATTCAGGGTCTGGGTTCTGGAGCTGTGAATTCTAGAGCAATAGGTGCATCCCAACATCCAGCCGCTGCCCCAAGAGGGTTTTAATGGTTCAAAATACTCACATGCTCAAGGAGTTGCATATTGGCCACATTATTTCATCTGTTGCCCAGCTTCTGGCCCTGTCATTCAAGTGACACAAAAGCAAAGTTACAAAGCTACTTAAATAAATATCTTCTCTTGTCCATGTTGGGATGTAATTATTCATTAAGTCACATTCCAAAAGGTACTTTGATGAATGTAGCAGAGGGTATGTGAGAGAAAGCTTTTTCTCCAGTATTTATGAGGGGAAACTACAATGGGGTAAGTGTCATGAATCTGGCATTAAATTTATTGTTCCTGTCAACTCTCAACATATTTCTCACCTAATAAATCTCTGAAGCTTTAGATGACACATTTAAAATGTTTCTTCAGAGGATAAATGTCTGTTGCACATTTTCTTTCCTGGGTATTATGGCTTTATAGCTTTAGAGACGGAGTTTCTCACCTGGCCATTTGAAGAGGCATTTTATAGATTAGTACTTCAAATAGAGATGAAAAGTTATTAGTTTAATTGTAATGAAAGATGTCTCTACAAAACCCTTAAAATTATGGGAACAGCAAAGCAGACTGTGCAACTTCTGTCCATCAAGATAATTTTCATATCACTGATAATTTTTACTGCATATTAATGGAAGTACTAGATTCTGATGAGTGTTTCTCAACAAATGGCTGCCAAAGCATCTCACATGCCATGGGAGAAAATTCAAAGAGCAGAAACTGCAAAGTCAGGTAGTCAAATGTTGGGAAATATTTGGGCTTGGGTTGTTGGTGCAACTGTCTTCTTGGGAGGTTTGTGATACAATCTTTAATAATCTCCCTCTGAGTGGGTTTGTTTGGCTTCTTTTCTCCCCGTAGAAAATCTCAGGCTGGTTACCACTTAGAGGCTCTAGAAGGTCATAGAGTCCAGTACGTCTGAATGCAGTGTCAATATTTCCACATAAACTGATGAGTTAACAGGTGGCATAATAACAAATGATTAATCTTTGCATGCAGAAGTTACCAACAGAGAATGAGACGTACTGGGCCACAGAATTTTGTTAGCAAATGTATGGTTTCTCATGATGTATTCTACGATACTCAGAAATCTTTGTATTCTTACACTCACAGATGCTTTCACATCTGTATCCTAATCCCTTTCTGGTTTTCTCACATCTTTCCCAGGCTTTAGCTCCTGCTCTTCTTCCAGCTTTTCCCAGTTCTCTCTGCATGTGTGTCTGGTCACTCCATTCTGGTAGACTATCTTGTAGGAGACAGCCATGTTTTCCTCTCACAGTCATCTCCAGTCATGAGCTCAATCACATTCACTTTAGCCTAGAGCACGTTTAGTCCAGACAGAACACTCGAGACTTGATTATCAAACCCTATTGAGCACATATGAATGCTTTTCAGAGTCTTGCAACTTGGCTACATTTTCATGGATGTTCTCAGGATAACGAAAGGTACCTGACAACTTGGTGATTTTACAGTTATTTCCTCTGCAGTCATTGTCAAGAGAGTTTTGATTTTTAGCAACACAATCATCATGGAAAATTTAAATTCTAATAGTTAAATTATGAAAAATATACAAGCTACTGAAAAAAACCAGGTGTGAACTGGCAATTGTTAAGCAGAATTAACTGTAGAGATCCTTTCTCTGCTGTAGCTTTAGTTGAAATACCTGTAGAGGACAAGGAATGGCAGCAATGTGTACTTGTTAATAACATTTCCATCACGTACAAACCTTTCCAGCTAATAGCGGAAGGCTTTCAACCAGAGAGGAAGTTAATTTTAGGTGAAGCACTCCGATCTTTTCTGCCTCTAGGATACGCGTTCACACCTCTGCAACATGTAAAGCAATTGCCTTAAAGATTGTCTAATTTAATATGATTAGGAGATTGCTTCAGTGTGTAACATAAGAAGATTCATGAAACAGTATAGATAACTTGCTCCAGCTATGATACCTTCCCTTCTCCCTTCTAATCTTATTACAGAATAGGCTTTGAGATCCCCTGGTGAGCTTCTTATCTCCAGTAATTAAGAATATCCTAATGGGCACGGTAAGTGCCTTTCTATGCATGTTGGGATGGACATATAACATCATGGCCTCTTTCTGCCTGACATGAAGTAGCTCTGTGAGTGCAGACAGTGCTCGTCTTGCACAGGGGAATGGCTCAGTTGTGACTCAGAACAATTTCCTATTAAAATATTTAACAGACAAGCACTAGCTTACTGTGGACATAAGCAAAATACTAATCATCGTAATCATCGCTTACACACTTTTACATACAGAAAAAGGAAATACAGAATACAGAAAAAGGAAAGAAAGTTGTATCGTCTATAGATAGATAAGTAAAAAGAAATAGTTTTATTTTGGTGTCTTACAGCAAAGTTGATTACACAAGTGGCCCTGCTGCAAAGCATTTACAGTCTGATCTCAGAAGGGATTTGAGCGGGGAAATAGTAAGGTGGCCAGGGACAGAATTTCAGAGGCAAATATAATAATCTGTGTGGATTCTACAGATGCAATATAGGCAGCATCTCACAAAATGGCAAGTGCAAAATAGCAGCTTGAATAGGGTCTATATACAAGACAGTTTACATACAAACATCCAATATATTTGTGCAGAACTGTGATGATGGAGTATTTCATGCAAAACTTACATATGTTTAAAAATTTATTCACGACTTTGGAGGGTGCTTGTGAAATTAAGCCTTTTATGTCCACATGCTCGTTTCTTAGAGATTGATCCACAGTTTTGAAATCAATGGAATTCTTTCTCTATGAAAAATTTCAACCAGAAATATAGCTATTTTTCTCCTCACATGAACAGAGGGGAAATTATCAGTGCTGGCTTAAAGCTTCTCAATAGCTTAAGAACACTGTTTCTTGTGAATTATTGGGGAAGCAAAATTCAGTAGTGTGGTAGTGGCTTCAAAACAGTTACCTCAAACACCATCTGTCCTGGGTGACTCACAGTTTCACTACTGACCACACTCCTGGCCCTGCTGCTTCTCTGCATGGTCCTGCTGGGCCTCTGTCTTTACTCCCCTCCCCTGCTCATACTTGTACATACGGTCCTGCTCTGTAAATACACCACCTGTGTATTCCCTACATCACCTAGGATGAGCAGTGAGAGGGAACTTGGTCTTATTGTTTTGAGGAGCTTAGTGGGGAAGAAGAGAGCCCTTCCCGCTGCAAGTCTCCCTTGCTCAGTGAGAACACGGTGTTGCTGCCTCTGTGACTTGCTGATCTTCGCCTGTGTGCAAAGTAGACTCAGCTGTTGACTTTTGTAGACTTAGGACCTGGCCTATATACATGTAGCATATATATAAGCAAGCCCCCCACCCCTCTCCATTCATGATTATGATCTGAAACTTGAAGTGTTTGGAAGAAAGTCCCTTCTGTTTCTCGCTTCTGTGGAGAAGGGGCAGATGAACCCGTGCTTTGTAACAGAAGAGAAAGGAACAGAATGCAAGTGACAGCAGGAGATCTCAGGCTTTGTATGCTGTGCTGAGTGGCTGATGGGGTTATATACACTAAGAAACTCCTTTGCTGTTTGGGCTGAAGTGGTTTTCAGTGCTTTTAATGTGTGGAACATTTGATTTGGTTTTTCATTTATCAGCAGGGAAATTTGCTTTTTCTTCTCCACCCTTTCCCAACATCTGAACCAGGGCTTGATGGAGGAACTGTCTGCAGTCTGTTCAAGAGTTTTCAGCTGGCCAAACCCACGCCAAGTTCTTCCCTTGGCAACTCATTTATCCTTTGCAGCCGCACATAAAAGAAAAAGAGAGCTGCATCCTTGCATGTCCATGGGATGAGTTTTCTTTGGAGTTCTAGTATGTGATTATCTTTGCTGCCAACTAGAAGCATTATTTGCTCACTGCATTCTCTGCAGACATTAGTGCTGAGAGATTTTGTCCCAGTGCTGGGACAAAAGGAAGTTAAAAAGTAGACATTTCAATTAGATGTTTCATTTCAGTACCTACTCACTTTGAATTCTGCTATTCTGACATTAGCATACACCCAGCGATGGATGTATTTGCAATCGGTCCAGTTACCTTTTGGAAGAAACTGGTATACATCCTGCTCCCTTCTGATTTAAGTTCACTTAATACTGAGCTGAATAGGAACTATGGCTGAGCCCAAGAATGGTAGACCTTCCTACACCGGAAAGGTGGTGGGACCAGTAGCCCAGTTGAAGTGCTTTTACACTAATGCACACAGCATGGGCAACAAAAAGGAGGAGCTGGAAGCACTTTGTGGCAGGAAAGCTACGATGTAGTCTCCATCATGGAAATGTGGTGAGATGACTTACATGACTGGAGCGCTGCAATGGATAGCTACAAACTCTTCAGAAGGGACAGGCAAGCAAGGAAAGGAGAAGGGGTGGCCTTGTATGTTAGGGAGGGTTATGGGCAGAGAATAGCTGGAGAGCAGTCCTGAGGAGAAGGACTTGGGAGTTCTCATGGATGAGAAGCTCCACATGAGCTGGCAGTGCGCGCTGGCAGCCCAGAAGGCCAACCGTATCCTGGACTGCATCAAAAGAAGTGTGACCAGCAGGTCCTGGGAGGTGATTCTCCCCCTCTACTCTGTGCTCATGAGACCCCACCTGGGGTACTGTGTCCAGCCCTGGAGTCCTCAACATAGAAAGGACATGGANAACCTGGTCTAGTGAGAGGTGTCCCTGCCCATGGCAGGGGGGTTGGAACTTCCAACTCTAATGATTCTATGATTCTATGAATGTCAAGAACTAATTAAGGGAAGCAGTAGTGTTGAGTGCCTATGGGTAAGAATCAAGGGGAGGGCCAGCAAGGCTGATGTTGTGGTGGGAATCTATTACAGACCAAGCAACCAGGATGTAGAGGTAGACAAAATATTCTATAAGTAGCTGGGAGAGGTCTCAAAATCACTTGCCCTTGTCCTGGGGGGAGACCTCAACCTACCAGATATCAGCTGAGCACACAATACAGCTGAGAGGGAACAGTCTAGGAGGTTCCTGGATAACTTACTGACACAGTTGGTGAGGGAGCCAACTAGGAAGGGAGCACTGCTGGATCTGCTGTTTGAGAACAGAGAAGGACTTGTGGGGGATGTGGTCCATGGAGGTTGTCTTAGACACAGTGATCATGAATTCATAGAGTTCTCAATTCTCAGACAAGCAAGGAGAGGCACCATCAGGACTGCCATCATGGACTTCTGGAGGGCAGACTTTGGTCCCTTCAGGAGCCTGCTTGACATAGTCCCTTGGGAGGCAGCCCTCAAGGGTAAACGACTTTAGGAAGGCTGGATATTTTTCAA